>KV425573.1:136459-460875 GCA_001632425.1 Neolentinus lepideus HHB14362 ss-1 | reverse complement strand
AGCTTGATGCTTTTTTGGGTGAAAACCGCTGATGGTTTCCCGGCCCGAGTCTGAAGTCCTGGAGGTGAGGGATGTGTCAGTGAGCGACGATTCCCTAATGGTAGGAGTCCGAAGCGACGACGCGTCGAGCGAACGTCGAAACTCCCGAGTGGTAGGAGTCGGAGAGGGCAACTCACATTAGCGTACGGGGGGCATTGTGTAGCGGACAAAATGCTCGTGCACTTCAGGGACAGCTTGCATGTATGGTGCAAGGATTTGCGCGTGTTTGCGGAGATAGAGTATGAAGGCGTCGCTTGCCCACCGACCCTTAACCTTCACGACATCGAAAGGAACACCGCGTAAGAGGTACTCAAGTGTTGCACCAATGCGTATGCCGTGGCCTTGGAGGGGGTCGATGCCAGCAGCACGGGCTGCCTTCGAGAGGCGTTGGATGAACGCAGTTTTAGTGAGGGGACGATGTCCCTTTTGATGCCGATAGGCAAAAAGCGGCCCATCTGAGGGTGGTGCATTCACGCTAAGGTGATTTTGAAAGGCAGCATCTGGATCCGTGGAGCCGAGCTGCTTGGCCCAGCAGATGTCTTCGCCATCTGGAGCTATTTTAGTCTTGGGAATGAAGAAGACAGTCTCGGCGAGACCATTGCGATCGATCTCAACTCGCACGTCCCGGACCTTGACATGAACTGCTGGGTCGAAAGACTGCAGGTTGCGTATGGTGAGTTCGCCCACTCGCGCAGCAGAGTAGAAGCAGGTAGTGAGGCAGGCGAAGACTGCAGCATCCATGGGGTCAGCGAGGACGAGGTGTGATCGCAACTGCGACATGAGCATGGGAGTGTACGGCAGGCGTTTCTTCCTCTTTGATGAGGCAGGCGCGACGGCGGACGCAGCCCGAAGTAGAGCATCTAGCTCATCTCGGTTTACGGACCACGGCAGGCCATGAAGAATGTGCCAAGCACGGATGCCGAACACATAGTTTGCAAGAGTTTGGCCCGCATAGGACCCAGCCAGCGATGCAATAAAAGACGATAGAAGGACTTGGCTAGTCGGAGCTCGCTGAGCCTCGGCGACGCCAGCATTATCACAGAAGACATGGAAGAGTAGCAGACCTGTCCCGTAACATTCCGCCGTGCTGCTTGACCAGGCATGGTGCAGCACATCAGTTATCCGCTGGATGTCGCTAGATGAGAAAGGCAGTGGAGCACCATCACCATCTACCGGAGCACGAGAACAGGGTGGACGCCATAAGTGGAGACGGTCCCGTGCAAGGCAGTGGGGCCGCAAAGGCGACACCCGGGGGGCAAGGCCATGCCGATAGGGTCGCGGTGGAGAAGCGGGGCCTGAGGATGGCAGAGCTGCAAGCAGGCGGGCATTAATCCCACCAGTAGCGCTCATCATTGAACAGGTCACTGGCATCGCACTCGAAGCTGCGGTTGATGTCTGCCCGGCGTTGATATTCACTGGACGGGATTGACTTGGCCATCGCTGTGGGCAGGCGTCCGCAGGCAGCCAGAGAGGCTTCCGTGGCATGTGGTGGATCATCGAAGTTGAGGATGAGGGCCGACAAGGCTGGCGGAATGGGGATAGCAGGAAGGAGGTATTGCGAGGGGGGATAGATGGCACGGGAGGGGCCATCCGCTGGATTGTGCTTGCTGGCGACGTAGCGGGAGTGGATGCGGCTGTTGGAAGAGGCAAGGTGCGAGTGGATGCGGCGGAAAACTTTGTTGACTTCTCGGTTGCGGCTTCGCCCGTTCCACCAGCCTTCAACGACGCCCTTGTTATCACCGAAGATGAGGTGATCAGACTCTGAGGGGAGCATGTGGGTGAGGTAGTACACCACGAGTTCAAAACCGACTGCCTCTGCCCACCCGATATCGCGTTGCGCCCCACCTCGCCAGCCCGGTAAGAGCCGCCAGGCCCGCCACTGGCCGCTGATGACGATAGCGATGCCAACACCAGAGCTGGCATCGGAGTACGCACCGATGTCTGAGACATCGACGGGACCAGGGATGGGGCGGGAGAGGGTTTTCGACAAGGTTGCTTTCCACCATTCGAGGTCGTCAGCAGTTCTGGCTGGTGGGGTGCGCGGCTTGTGAGGACTGTCATGGAATATCCCAAGCATGGCCTCCAGCTCGGTGAGGTAAGATCGCCCTGCAGGGACAATGCTGCATGTGTGCAGCAACTTCCCGTATAGCTTCTGGAGCTCCTCCAAGGTGTGGGTACGAGTTTTCTGCCAGTCCGTGATGGCCGCCAGGTATTTTGACCGCTTCTCCGTGGTGAGGGAGACTGTCCTTGCCTCCAAATCCCAGAGGAAACCCGTAAAAGGACAAGTTGAGCTAAACGGGATGTCCTTACTCGGTTCCCAGGGGATTCCCAGCTTCGACGTGATTGCATCAATATCGGCAAAGCAGTAGGAGAATCTCCTATCTGTGGCTGACCGAGGTGAGCAGCCTGAGAGGTCCCGAATGGGGAAGGCCATATCTTCGACAAACTCATCCACCCGACCATCTGGTAGTGTGTCGCCACGGAACCATATTCTCCCGCCATCGTGTAGGCGACCACCATTGGCCTGGATGCGAGCGCGCCACTGTGCTCGCTTTTGATTGTACTCATTAATATGCTGCCGTAAAATGCGAATGAATAGATGATCGTCCACCCATTTCGTGAGGGGTCCAATCCCACTCCCACGCAGGATATCAGCCTCTGCGTCGGCCACGTTGCCATAAACACCAGCTGCCGAGCTAAGCCCGAACATATTGCAGGTGTCAATTGCAAAAGAGTCTGGACCGGAAAGGCGTACAACAGCTCCTGGCCATTGGGATGGTGCCAGCGGAACCATCCGGTAAGCCTCTGCCACATCTCGGCAGGCCACTTGCGAACCAGGTGGGAGGCGCCATAGCAGGAGCGATACAGCAGTGAAAGTTCCCCAAGTGGACGGGTAGTCGTCAGAGTTGATCGCAGAGTTGATTGAGGCATGGGAGAAGGACGGAGACCGGGGAAAAGACAGGTTTTGGACCAGCCGAAACTTGTTTGGCTTATGTGGCTTCGGAACCAAGGATAGTGGCGATGACTGAAACGGGCCGATAAGAAGCTCGACGCTAGCTCGAGACAAGGGTCCGACGTAGCGGCCTCGTTCGAACTCATGTTCAATGATAGCTGCAAAAGCAACGGGGTGCAAATCAATTGCTGGTGAATTGGGAGGAGCAAAAGTCGACGTGATTGGTTGAACGCCAGCGTAGAACCCGAAGCGAATTGAGTTGGGAATGTGGGGATAGTGTTCCAGAAGGCCAAAATGTCCAAGAAGGTGCTCCCAGACGTCGGCACAGAGGGGCGTGACTGCGTGCTTACGCCTCTGCTCGAGGGCAGACCTGAGCTCCATGAGATTGCGACCCACATCCGGAGCACTCGTGGAGTGAGCTTGGGTGCATTGTGGGTGTGCGGCAACCCGAGGGGAGCTGCCAGTCCATGCAGAGGACACGGCCAGAGGGGTTTGAGAGAAGGCCGTTGGGTTCTCGGCGGCAGCGGGGGTTCTGTCCATCCCAGGTCTTCGTTGCCTGGCAGTGGCGAACATTGTGAGGTTGCCTGCTGAGGCAGAGGGCGCAGACCGACAGGCGGCGGGAGGCTGCGCCCTGTTGAAAACGCGCTCCCTGGCTCCTCGGGCGTGATGTGGGTGACGGGGAGGCAGAACGGTTGCGGGCGCGAGGGGGGGCTTGTTGACTGTACCCGCGACTGCCTCTCCTGCTGTCGTGTCCCTCAGGGCTGGTGGGGATGGTGCGGGTGAAACTGGGTGTGGTCAATCGCGGGTGTGGGTGCAGGTGCGAGGCAGGAAAGGATGGAGGTGCAGCGCAGGCCCAGCGCGGGTGCAGTGCAGGTGCGAGTGCAGTGGGTGAAGGTGCAGGTGCAGGTGCGGGTGCGCCAGAGTGATGGGATTGGTATGGGGCAGAAGTAGAGGAGGAGAGCTTGGTTAGATACTGCGGGCAGCGAGAGAGTGCAAGGGTACGTACGTGGACATAGCCTCCATTCGATACTTGTCCCATACCTCGTCCATGATAGCTGCCAGGAGCCGATCATTAATGGTGGCGATGTTGTAGCCTTCGCCGCGCTTCAAAGTGTCGTGCCAGTGCCGCCGGATCCGCGCTTGGTAAGTTATCAGCGCTGTCTCGCCGTGCGGCCTGCTGCGGTACTCATGGTTGGTGAGATTCCAGAACAGGTTGGCGAGCGCGCCGTGGTGCTGTGTGTCCCATCCCGCACTTTCCATTTCGGCAAGCATGCCCGTGAAGCCCATTTCCATTTGCCGCCAAGAGAGCTTGTCATCGGCGATTGCTGCCTTGGACGGTTTGTGCGCTGCGATCGGGCGTAGCGCGAGGACGTCCTCTTCAGTGGCGAGACCGAAGGTGTTGTCAGCGGTCGATCGCGCGGAGGACAGAGCGTCTAGGCAGCCCTCGGTGGTGAAGTACCAGAGCTCGATGTATTCGAAAGCCTCGAGTTTGTGAGTTGCAAAAGCCGAAGGGCGGGGGCGGAGGAAATCCGGGGCAACGCGACTGGGATCGAAAGGAGCGAGGGTGGCCTTCTTACGATCCGCGGTGGTGTTAGCGGTGTCAGGAATCGCAGCGCCGTCATTGTTGCCTTGTTGCGCTCGATCTTCCGCCTGCTGGGCAGCCCAAGCTGCTTTTGCGGCATCGTTTCTGACAGACCAGGCGCGAGACAGCTCCTCAGCGATGGACTGCTCAGAGACACCACGGTGGCTTGCAGCGGCGGCACGAATGACTGCGAATTCCTCGCCCGAGTAGTCCGGGCAAATTTGAAGGGAAGGGTCGTGTTCGATTCTGTCGGGCATTTTGACGGAAGAAAGTACTGATGCAGATGTAGAGTACACTGAATAGGATAGTGAGGAGTAATGTAAATTAAGAGAGTGTAGAATAGAGTGCCAAAAAGCTTTTCGAGACGGTTTTGAGGCTCCTGAGGCTGGCGGAAGTGGTCGTCCTCTCTAGAAAAGGCCACGTGAGGACCACTTCCGCATTCGTACAAAGACTATGTTCTATGTTTACACTCGTGCCTCGCTACACCATAGACCTGCGAATATTGGTTCCAGTTTACTTTCAAAATGTCGGCATACATTGTCTCTATCATTCCCAAGTAGTTCTGTATTTTTGTGTACAATACAGCTGAGTGTAGAAATATTTTATTTTCGTCACAGCCAATGTGGCAAAGGACTAGGTACTCGGACAGCATACATAACACCCATTTCTGCATCCTAAACTAGGTTTAAACTTGGCATACCATGTCCCCTAACATGCTGGACTATGGTTCAGTACATTTGAGGGATGAATGAGAACACATGCAGTAGATACAAATTGGGCCCCGACCCTGATATCATGCAAGCCACAGAACATCCAGGTTGTCTCTGCTGCAGGACACAGCTAACCTCATCCTAATGCTACTTAGACTTCATCATTTAGGTCCAATAGATGATACATTCAACCCAAATGAACCAATCCCGCACCAACAATGACATCTCCCTTTTAGTTTTTCACCCCTACACTTCTGCTGCAGATACACCTTAACCCGGGTCCCCAATGCCCCAATGCCCTGGCAAAATTAAAAAAAAAATACCTTGGAGCACCTTTGCTATATCTCAAGCCATTCACAGAGTTTTTTGAGGCCAGAAGTCAGAGAGGATGCAACAGGAGGCTGTGGAGTTGAGGAGGTCAAGTTGACTGACATTCTGTGAGTGGCCACCTTGTCACCCTCATAACAATTGTAAATGGAGGTCAATTACCCTGTTCAGGGTCTCAAATGAGAGCCAAGATAACAAATAATTGACTAGAGTGCAACCAGAGATAGAGCAAGATCATGGTGCATGGCGAGAGCGAGAGGACTGTAGAAGGTGGCACTGCGTGGGAACGTGAAGCATCGAAATCGGACAACTCCGACGACGGCGGTGACAATATCTCAGTTAGTTTTCAGCATTCCCGAGTGAAACTTGGCAGCAGTGTTCTCTCGAATTATAGCTTTCAAACAGTATATAAATTGTAGTCTAATGGTAGCTAGAGAGGGAGAAAGAGCCTGCTGTCCGAGTAGGCAGTGTGTCCGACTGCCTGACCCGCGACAGTATACAATTCTTTCAATATTTATGTAACATGGCCTGGTGGTCTAGTAGTATGATTCCTTCTTAGGGTACTTAATCATTTGGAGGAGGTCCCGGGTTCAATTCCCGGCCAGGCCCATTATTTTACTTCTATTTACAGCTATCTCACCGAAGTTGTAATAACGCCGGCGGGCCGGGTGTGGTCATTACTCCGACTCATGCCTCGACGTAAACGCGGCTTTTTGGACGACGGTGACTCTGATTCCTCTCCTGTCTCTGATGTTGATGACCTGAACGATCTACCCGAGAATGACCCTGACCTACGAGATGAGCGCGAGCTGTTTGAAAACCCGTACGGACGAAAGAGGAGACGAAGGGGTGGAAGCGATGATGCTACCTACGGTATCTTTGCTGAAGACAATGATGAGGACGAAGATACCTTAAACAAGCGCAAAGGAAGAGGGAAGAGAAGCGATTGGACAAAGGCGCCCACTTTTACTAAGGGAAATCACCCGAGCAAGAACACGGACGAAAATGATCAGGTCATGGAGGATGCTGGAGAAGCGGACGATGAAGACGCGGACGATGAAGACGCCGGTGCAGACGACGCGGATATATCAAAGCCGGTCTCTCCCCGAGTCCAGCTGGATGAGGAGGACGAAGATGAGCAATCACGAGGTGGTCTAGGTGCGGGATCATCAAATGGTGCGTCGGCTGCTATGTTCTCGGGATTCAGCAGGGGCGGGATTGGCTCTGGTCGTCGGCAGCCAGAGGAGGATGAGATGGATGAAGAGAATCCGAGACGAGGACTGAGTCTCGGAGCCGGTGCGCGTCCCTCAAGTACTGTGGCCCCATCTTTCAGCAAGGGTGGTATTGGTTCATCCAGGTCGACGCCGCAATCTCCTCCAGTTGCCGTCCCTTCTACCTTGCCGTCTGCCTTTGGTGGGTCGCGAACACAGCGTTCATTTGTTCGTGACGGATCGAGTGCCGCGGATGGCAGTCGAACTCCTGCGCAGTTGACTGCCACCGAAAAGGTCCACTTCAATAAACTATCAGGCACCTTCGGAGCCCGTTTGTTGGAGAAGATGGGTTGGCAAGCTGGCACTGGTCTGGGTGTTGCTGGAGAGGGTATTGTCACTCCGGTCGAGTCGAAGATGCGCCCGAACAGGGTGGGTATTGCCTACAAAGGCTTCAAGGAGAGGACGGAGCAGTCCAAGGCCGAAGCAAAGAGGCGAGGCGAAGTAGTCAGCGATGATGAAGATGGCAAGAAGGTGAAGAAAAGTCGGAAACCGGGAGGTGTCCAGGAGGACAGGTCAGATGCTTGGAAGAAGACCAAGAAGACCAAGAAGAAAATCCAGCACAAAACATACGAAGAAATTATTGCAGAAGCTGGAGATGAAGTGTCGGCACCTGGTATTGGCCCAATCATTGACGCTACCGGGGCTACTGTAAGTGAAGAAGTCTTGCTCTTCCTTCTCTCAAAATTTGATTCCTATCCTAGCCGCGTGAAGTATCGTCACTGGCTGAAGTCTCCATGGCGTCCTGGACACCTTCCACAGACCCCACTCGAATACCTGAAGTCCGACACAACCTCCGCCTGATTGCAGATGCATGCAAAGTGGATCTAGATGGCTTGGCCCGCGAAGCCCGAGCTCTGGAAGAAAGGAAGAAATGGATCGGCAATGAAGATGCGAGACTCAGGAAGAAGGTCTCTGAGGAAGCAGAATGTATATTCAACGAGCCGCTTACATGTCTCGAGATGATACTAATCTATACTGTGACAGTAATTGAGCGCCTGCAGCAGGTACATCTCGTTGCGGAAGATATCAACACGCAGGCTAAAGATCTGTCTTCCGTGTACGAAGCCTCTCTAGACGCGTTCTCACCCTTGTTCGAGAAGCTTTTCAGCCTGTTCCCCAAGGAATTTGACAAGTATAATCTCGATGAGATTGTGGTCGCAGCTATCGCGCCAATAGTGAGTGGCTCTGAATCCCTCATGACTACGGTAGTGTCTCTTAACACATCCTCTATGTTCATATAGTTCCGAAGGATGTTGACGCAGTGGCGACCGTTGGAGGATCCTGCGGCTTTCACCCCTATCTTCCGTGCATGGCGAAGTGCCTTAAAGATTAGGACTGCCGAAGAAAAGCCTAAGAATCAGCTCGATGTGTACGGTAGTCGAGCTTTAACGGTCTCCGCGACACCAGTGTATGTACTCTATTCAACCCGTATCCTAAGAATTTACTGATATGTACCATTCTTTCGCACAGAGAGAAGTCCATGACTCCGTTTGAGAGTTTACTGTGGAGCGTTTGGTTACCTAAAGTACGGTCCGTCATCAACAACGACTGGGATCCAAGAGAGCCTCAGCAGGCCGTGAAACTATACGAGGCATGGTCAAGCTTCCTGCCACCCTTCATTCGTGACAACTTCTTCGATCAACTTATTCTACCCAAAGTACGGAAGGCCGTCGCAGACTGGAATCCTCGAAAGGATATCGTCTCGCTGCAGACATTGGTGTTCCCATGGCTGTCACATATCGGTCTGAGAATAGAAGATGTCGTCGGGGACGCAAAGAGAAAGTTAAAGAGCTCCTTGAGAAGTTGGTCGCCACAGGATGGGGTTCCTCAAGACTTACTAGTTTGGAAGAACGTGAGTTATTAGAAAAGCCTCGGTCCGGTCCGGTCTTGCTCACGGCAATTCTCTTGGGCATGCAGGTGTATGGCGCCGAAGAATGGGATGCGATGATGCTCAAGTACATCGTTCCTAAGCTCGGTGCGCTCCTCCGCGACGAATTCAAAGTTGATCCTAGGAACCAGAACATGGAGCCGCTCAACAAGGTGCTCGCATGGGCGGGAATCTTGCGTCCATCCGTCTTTTCTCAGATGCTGGAAACAGAGTTCTTCCCTAAATGGCTCGACGTCCTCCATTTCTGGCTTATCCAACCCAACGCGAGTTTCGAAGAGGTTGCACAGTGGTATTCGTTCTGGAAAAATACCTTCCCAGATAACGTGCAAAATATGCCAGGTGTCCGAGACGAGTTTACACGCGGCTTGCAGCTGATGAACACTGCTATCGAGCTCGGGCCTGAGGCTCGTATCCGGCTGCCTCGTCCCGAGCGTCGAAAGCCTGGTCTCTCTAGTGCTCCGTCACAGAAGAGCGCCTCTCGTCAAGGTACCCCCAAACCCAAGACCGCGCGATCGCAGGAAATCACCTTCCGGTCCATTGTGGAAGAGTATGCTGCGTCGCACAACTTGCTATTCATACCTACCGGTAAAGCTCATGAGACATCGCGAATGCCCTTGTTTCGTGTGTCTCAGCGTGCCGATGGCAAGGGTGGGCTATTGGTATATATCCTAGATGATGCAGTCTGGGCACCTGAGGCTAACGGCGAGTTCCGGGCACTAAACTTGGAGAGTATGGTGGCAAGAGCTCTGAAGGACAACCGGTAGCGGAAAAATTCTTGTAAGCTTTGTCTTTGTGGAATCAGGGTTGTGGACTACGCATCGTACTGTACCTTGTAGAGGTCGTTGTAAACTATACCTCAGCGAACAGTTTGGGTCGGAGCTTGCGATTGTGGTGTTCAGTAAGTTTGCTCGGGGTGTGGCAGGGCCCTGGCTGTACGGTGATCAGTACGCAGGCACATCTGTACCCATCTGAATCCTTTTCAAGATAGCCAAGAGAAAGCATTAGGTGCCACCTGAATCTGTAAGTTTGCTCGGGGTGTGGCAGGGCCCTGTCTGTACGGTGATCAGGACGCAGGCACATCTGTACCCATCTGAATCCTTTTCAAAATAGCCAAGAGAAGTGCCACCTGAATCTCACGCTGCTTACAACAGTGATACCATGATACATTGACTGCTGAGCGCTGTTCATATGCCATATATGACAGTAGCCATCAGAACACTGCGTATGACTTGGGGTTAGGGGCTAAATAAATATCTGCTGCCCGTGCTGCGATAACCCTCGAGGGGATCCATGAGAATAGAAGTATGTACGTATCAGGGCCAGAGATCTCGGACATATATACTAGCCAGTGGTTGAGCGCTGAGCACCCAATGCCCAGGGAGGACACTGAGTATCGCGATGTCGGAAGTATCGTACATCAATACGCGTACTAATCGGTCTCTCTGACGCGACATATGTAGCCTAGCCGTTTTCATATTTGGTAAAGAAGGGTAATGCCTTAGAATATAAAACCAGCAGCGTCGGTTGTAAGGGGATATCCTGCGGTACTAGCTGACAGCCAGTTTAGCGAAGGTGGGAAACGTTCCGCTATTCAAGTTGATGCCGATGAGGGCGCCGAGCGTAGGCACGATTCATCGTCAGATCAATCATCCGATGCACGCGGCCACACAACGCGTATGAACGCGTGCCGCGGCTTCGCTCTCATTTCACAAGTACTGCAGGTCAGGCGTCCAAGGTTCCGAATTGCTGGGATGTTTCACTTAGGTTTTAGATTGCTGCCCCGATCAAGTACTAGCGTATAAGCTGGATCTCAGCAGTGTTCCTTGCGCATCGGAGGCTTGAGCTCACAGTACCGCCGGGCTAGATCTAGAGGCAGGCTATACAAGTATATGCAGCAAGTTATGTCACCAAAATTCATGGCGCAGTAAAGAGAAGCACGTTAAATTATTCATAAAAACACTGCATTCATACCACAATACAACATTACATATTCTTCGATATATACCATAGAGGTGAAGTATTACAATGTAGAAGTACGCTTTAGCTTACAGTAAAGTAAACCACACGGTGTCGCTGGTCGTCAAGAATAATGATAAAGGAGTCGTCCTATGTCTGGAATATCGTGGCATGATGCTGTAAGGATGGTAGTAGAAGGAGGGGGCGGGTGACTTTGTGGCCCGCAGGGCATTTGTGGTTTTTGAGCGTCATCTCGCTCGAGAAGAACCGTCGACATCCGCTGCATGTCCAGTCGGGAACTTTGCCGTGCTGGGATACCTACGGAGATGGCCGGAATCAACGAGATATCAAGGGTAACACGACGAACTTACCTCGTGTCTCATCATATCATGCCACCGCGAAAACGTCTCGCTGCAGTGTGTGCACTCGAAGCGCTTCTTCTTCTTCCGGATGTGTGCGGAGGCATGGACACTGTAGGTGTACTCGTTCTTGAACGAACGATTACACCCTTCATAGTTACAGAGAATCCGAGGCAACACCTTCTGCGCCGCAGTCGATTGTGCATCATCTGACATGTATGGAGCGGCAGGCTGTTCGAGTGCAAGCAAGTCGGTGGAAGGTGATCGCAAGCGCGAGTCTAGCTGGATTCGCGAAGAAGAAGCTTCGGCGTATGAAGCCATCGACGTATGAGCGCTGTCGGAGATGTCTGCGTCGCAAGTGCTTCCGGGCGATACATGACTCGAACTGGGCCAACTGTTGGGAAGAGCGGCTAAACTCTCGAACATCGCCACGTTGAGAGGTGGGGTAGTTGTTTGGGCGTCAACTTGCATCCACTCGCTTCCAGTAGTAGTAGGAATGCAGACCTCGGATCCGCAGAAGACGTCTGAGCAGCCGCTGCTGTATGTGCTTGCAGTGTCAATCACACCCGAGTCTGGATTTTATTCAGCTAGAGTCAGTCGACCGTATCGGAAGTGGTACTCACCCATAGAGTTGGTCCATTGTGTGATATCTACGGGAAAAGCATTCGAGGACTGTTCCACTTCATTCCACTTCATGAACCGTTGCCAGTCGTGCTCAGAATCCGCTGGAAGCCATTCGAAGAGGCCAGGTTGCTGATGGTCCGTACTGAGCTTATGGGGAACTTCAGAGATCGTATGCAGACTTGGCGTGTTCAAAGCTGCCGAGCTTGGGCTCGGGAACTCCCGAGTAGGTAATGCCGGTGTAGGCTCGAGATTGTTCATGGCTGCGATAGGAATTGTGAGCTACAGCGCACAGTGAGTGTATCTCACGATTCATACCTTGGACTGGAGGCGAAGTTGTCCATGCCTCATGGACAACTTCTCGATTTCTCGGTATATCAGCAATTGCGGCGACAGCGTCTGCAGGAGCTTCGTAAGTGGGAGCATCTAGTTGTACATATTTTGGATCGGGAGTCTGGATGGCCGAGGCGTTAATCGACGATCTGGAAAGTGTGGAAGAAAGATAGACATACGCAAAGTTCCGCCGAGCTCTCGTTGCTAGTCCGTTCAGAGTCTGCCTCGGGATCCTGCACGATGAACAAAGCCAGCGTATTGTGATCATTCATCACATTCACCCTAATGGACAGGGTGCTAGCAAGTTGTGTCAGGCTAACAGGTTGTGCAAGTGGTTTCCATTGAATACTCGGAGGTTTGCCGGGGTTGGAGAAATCTAGACAGAGCTTGTGTTGGGCGAGGAGGTTAAGAGAAAAATTATGAGACATTGTGAGGAAAACAGAACCGAATGAGGACGCGTTGTTTGGTATAGCAGATCTTGTTATATATGTCTGTCCATACCTGGCTCATTTCCCTATGACCTGCCATCAGCAATGAAGATTAGGCGTACGTCCGAGTATTGCAAATCTCAATGCTCGTTGTGAATGATGCACACTTGCTTGTTTCACAACGTAGTCCGAATACTGGGAAAAGTTTGGATGGGAGCGAGTGATGCAGGGGCATGAACGGGGGAATGATCGGTGGCAATTGATGGAACCACGCCTCTCATACTCGAATGAGCGCTAATACTCATTGACCTCCTCATCGACACGGTCGTATCTGGGCACTGCCAGCATCGTCATGTTTATTCCGTTGCTATCTGACAGCGGACACAGATCTTCTACTAATTGTGTGTGCTTACTTCGAGCACACATAGGACATACGGGCAGTCACGGCATTTTGTCCAACTACTGGGGTTCCTGCCGCTCTTCGCAATTGACGTCGGTCATAGTTTACACGAAGTGACACGTCGCCGTAGAGGTAGCGAACTGCATTCGGTCGAGACTCGGATTCGGTCGGAGTGCAAATAACTGTTTGATTTCCACTCTGCTGTAAGACGTCAAAAGCTAGACCATATATAAGCGCTAAGCGCAAGCACTGAGATGACTTGCTATTGGGATGGATGCAACTGTTCTCTTCGCATCAAAAGGAAGCGGAAGGACACGCGTAAAGTCATTCAAGAACATCGGCCATTTCTAACTGACATCCGAACTTCGAAGAAGCTCCTGTCCTATCAATGATTGACTGGGTCCGAGAGAATACGCCGGTATAAACGCCAATCCAGTGTCCAAACTTTGACTTGTGGTCGTATTAATGCCACCTGGGAGCAGCTGTGATAACGTCAACAACTGTCTAACCTGTACTCGGCTACTCTCCGACAATTAAAGCTGTGCACGCCCGCAATATTGGGGTGCTGTCGGGCAGCGATGATTGTGAATGGATCAACATCGAATGGGTCAACATCTCAAGCAGTACAATTTGTCGGAGAGGCCACCCAGGCTCCGCGGACTCGGACACGAATTCGAAAGAGATGAGTGCTGCTCCTGACGATCCTCTTGCTGTGATGGGATCTGCTAGATCTCGGTACGAGCTGTGCCTGGGATCAAGGAAACAAGTGATGATGCATTCGAACGTATTCGAGCTGGCCGCGCGGCCACCCACTAGTGAACGTTTGAACTGAGGCTCCTTTTCCGACTCCAGTGCTAGTACAGCCTCTGTAATATCCTGCTAGCACTTTCCGTGTCGTCCGGAGATGCCCAGTTGCGAAACATACCGCCTAGATCTCAGCACTGCTGTTCATTTAGACTTTTGACGTTTCCATATGCGCACGGTGCAGTCATCAGAGTGATGAGACAGTCATTCATATGCATGATGCTGGGTGATGTGCTCTCTCGTGTTTGCTTTGTTGACACTCATTCAGGCTATTCGTAGACGTGATACTTCTGTATGCCGGTGGAAATTGGCTACCACATCTGCCTTGATATTAGTTAGCGGTGGAGCTTAGCCTACCATGGACTCAATCCCAATACAAAGGTCACTCAAGCCATCATCCAAAAAGTCAGATTACACTGGCCATCTGCTGCAGAGAACACTAGAAGGTTTGGCGACACACACCATTTCAAGCCATTTCAAACGAGGAGGCAGTAATGACGGAGCGGCCCGACCCCCTATAGTCGGCAGGCATCATTAACATTATAACCATCAAAGTACCTGCTAATAAATGATAATAAACGAATGAATTCATGAGCGCAAAACGATACAACGTTGTTCATACCATGACTGGTGACAGGAAATCTGTAGCTGTGACATCGCCTACCACCAAAGTACTGTAAACGACGGGCAGCTGTGCACGTAGCCGACCCGACGAAGTGACCGACTACCATCCAATTCCTAGCGAGTTGTCTTTTTTATCGCAAATATTGGTATTCGGTACGGATGAGAATTCACAGGCCATCGTTCATGCCGACTTCGCTCACTGCCATAAAAAGAATCCGCAGGCAGATCATGACGTGTGTGTCGGTGTCAGTAAGCTGTGCATTCCCACATCGCAATAAGACACCATCGCTGACCGCCCACCCTACCAGCTACCGTGGAACTCGTTGTCGGAACATGTACTATATTACTCACTTTTGGCGGGACTCTGAGCTGTGGAGCACCAGACACATGCACTGAAAAAACCTGGGGCTCGGATCGGCGCTATAGATATAATAACATGAAATTGGGCAGGGTTATGCGGGGCGAATAACATCCTGTCAACTGGAGAAATGTTAGGCAGCGGATGCACACTTACCGAAGTCCTCGCTAGTGTCCGGTGCACTGACACCTAACGTAGTTGGTAGTAGCTATAGCAAGCACTATCTCACTGAACCTTTCATCTTAAGATTGATATCCAGTGACTACTCTTGTGCTGGCGTAGGTGACGACCTTCTTGATTTTGTTTGCGACGCTTGTAAAGATGACGAATCGAGAGACTTTCACTTCTTGGGTGATGGGCACAGCCATTGCAGAGACTGGTCGATGGTGGGCCTACGGAGAGCATATCCGACTCTATCAGATGGCCGCAAACGTTAGGTTCCACGTATCAGTAATTAGTCTTCGCCCGGAGGCATGATGAAAGACTTGGACCAGAGTACACTCGTAGAATGACACACCTTGCTAGCATCCGAATTGTTGAACTAGGTCTGTTACAAAGACACAAACTAGCTGGCCTTCTTCAAGTTACATAGAGTTCATCAGATGGGACGCAGTTCCGGAGATTGAACTTGTCCGTCATATCGCCAAATTGGACATTTTGTTTCCGATAGACAAGGCCATCCTATTCAAAATTATTCAGCTCTACCGAATAATATGTTGGTCGAGCGGCCGTCTCGTGTTCACTGCTGGGAGCGGCGATGTTAAGCATAACTTGAATCGACTCGGATTCCGTCATGACCATCTGGAGCACTCTTTTTTCAGCATCGTCACAGCGGAGACTTCACTGGTTACGGAGCGATACCCCTGACATACTTATAGAATTAAATAGTCAATGCGTCTCTCATTTGACTCTCGCCTTGCCAGGGCAAACATAAGAATATCGACTGGACAACGCGATAAGCGATATGGCTGTGTGATAATGACAGCGTTACTTAACTAGCAGGCAGCGAATGCCTTTGATGCCCGACGACCACAGCCTCCGCGCTTCGTTCAGGCTCCATTAATTCCCTGCTTCTGCCGCTATTCTGCGCCGTTGTTCGCTCGGAATCTCATCACGACTCTATAATGGCTCTAGAAAGTGTACTGGCAGGTGATGTGTAAAATTTGCCGGGATGTCTGTTCAGTGAATGGTGTTGGACTGAGGTACCTCGACATGTCCATTTATTCCGTCGTTATTCGTAGACTGGATGAGGATCCATTTCTTTCATGAGCATTGAGAAGTCTTTAAGCCAGTGTCATTCAGGCATTCCAAACGTCTTGTAATTCAGATGAACAGCCCTGCCATATATCGGTGTTAAGCACATGCCTGTGAACCTGCTGGGGGCCCCGCCCGGGCCGGACTGAACGAAGTGGCTTAGCGTTATGCTTACTAAGCAGGATCTGTCCAGGAAAGTTTACTAGCTTGCAGCGCGTCACCGAACCCTCAAGACCGTCGTCGACGACACTCACGCTTCAAGAAAACTCAATATGGTCAGTGTTGCGCTCTGTTTCAACGAGGAGGGCTCGTTCTGCTATGGCTGCACTCTGTGTGGCGTTTAAATGCCTTGGAAGGGATGGATGCTGACGACAATGGTTGGATGTCCTTGGAAGACGGGCTGGCTCTATACTTCATCATATTGCTCAGAGACTGAGAACAAGGCTCATATAGCTTTCTCTAGGGTCGGGGACCGAAAAAGCATTTGAAGCGCCTTGCTGCTCCCTCCGCATGGATGCTTGACAAACTGAGCGGGACTTACGTGCGTCAACTTCTTCTATCCACTTTCTCAGTGCATTGAATGTATTTTCCATATTCACTATAGGCTCCCCGCCCTTCCCCTGGTCCCCACAAGCTCCGCGAATCCCTCCCCCTTACCATCTTCCTCCGCAACAGGCTTAAGTATGCCTTGACCGGTCACGAGGTCACTATGATTGTCATGCAGCGACTTATTAAGGTCGATGGGAAAGTCAGGACTGACCCCACATATCCCGCTGGCTTCATGGGTGCGTTCATAAGCGAGTTCGGTTTGGCGAGAGCGTCCTGAGGATTATTTCAGATGTCATCACGATTGAGAAGTCTGGCGAGTATTTCCGTCTCTTGTACGACGTGAAGGGTCGTTTCACGATCCACCGCATTACGGCCGAAGAGGCTTCCTACAAGCTTTGCAAAGTGAAGAAGGTTGCCGTTGGTGCTAAGGGTGTTCCATACGTCGTCACCCACGATGGCCGTACCATCCGCTACCCTGACCCTGACATCAAGGTTAACGATACGATAAAGTTCGACATTGAGCAGAGCAAGATTGTCGACCACGTCAAGTTTGACGTTGGTAACATCTGTATGATCACTGGTGGTCGCAACATGGGTCGCGCTGGTGTGATCGTTCATCGTGAGAAGCACATTGGCGGTTATGATATCGTACACGTCAAAGACTCCCTTGATCGGACATTCGCTACCCGGTTAGTGCGTAGTTGCACTGGAGATTGTCTACTCTGTTTACACTGTTTCTAGGATAACCAACATCTTCGTCATTGGCGAGGGCAACAAGCCTTGGATATCTCTGCCCAAGGGCAAGGGTGTCAAGCTGACCATCTCCGAGGAGAGAGACATGAGGAGACGGCAACGGGCAGCGGAGCAGTAGATGCTTATATTGGGAGTTCATCTGTAGCGTCTTTCCTCTTTGCTTTATGCTATGCCATGCTCTGTATGCACCAGACCATAACACTAAAATTCCTGCATGCGTGTTCGCCTGGTTGGCGCGATGACAACGACACTGCTGAGCTGTGATAGAATGAAAACGGGATAGGCTGCCCGGCAGCTACCAATATGAGATTATCTATCACCAATAGTCAGGTGTCCTGTACGGTATTATCGCGTCTTTCAAACGGGCTTTCTTCTCTTTCTCCCAAGCTTCAACCCATCGACGCATGCGACCTCTTGAACGCTCGCTGCCGACGTTAACGGTAGCAATCATTTTACCCCAGTTAAAGGATAGGGCAAAGCACGTAAGTTCAAAGAATGAACTGTGCTCTGAATAAGGAACCCCGTAGAGCTGATACGTGGATGTTGAGTTCCGCGTTGGAGAAAGGTTCGCGTAAGTAAATTGACGTTGACGGGATTTTGCGAGAATAGTCGAGATAGACGGAAGTGTATCTGACCCATTTGGTTGCGTAAATCTAAAGACAGGCTCGACGAGTCATCACAAAGAATCAACGAAAAACTCACGTCCAGCCAGTGGGGCGGAAACCGACTGCTCTATCGAAGTGACCCTTGAAGCGATCAACATACTCTTTTATCCTGTCAGAAGTGATGACAGATAACGGGACAACATGGACAACGGCGTCCAGCGGGTTCGACGTTAGCAAAGCATCCAATTCTGGATCGCTTTGACATCGAAGAATAGCAGCTTTCCGTTTGTCGCAGTACACCTTTGAATTCAAGGCATGTGCAATAGCTGAGTCAAACGTGAATTACCCCCTGCATATTTTGAAAGATTTATTTGTAGCACACCTTTGACGATGCGCTCCTTGCCGATTGAATATGTCCTTCCCAGGAGAAACACAACGGTCAACTTCACAATACTCACGTTTTACAGAAAAGTATCGGCCCGACGTACCCCACAACGACAAGGACTTTGGCAGAAGCGTCGACCTCGACAGTTGACGATGTGATTGCTTTGTCTTGGGACATTAGCCAGGAAGTCATTGTACGACTCTGGCCCTTTAGGTGTGCTTCTTGACCGGACACCGAGCGACCGCTGACAATACGTCTGGCCAACTCGGCACAGGCAGAAATCACCAATGGTTGAGGCGGAAAGCAGTACTGAGAAACAGTCTTGTCAGAAACCGTTCTCGATCTCGTCTCCCTCGAATATATCCTACCTTGGGGTCTAGGTATGTGGTGTCAAGGTAAACATGATCAATTCTCTTGTCTTTGACGGCAGGGTGTAAGATGTGTTTCGGAGACGCGCGGAAATCACCGCAGTGCAGATAGCGAAATGTTCTCGATGAACCGATGTAGGGGGACTTGTAAACACTATCACCGGCATTGACGGTCTGCGGGCCTTCGAAGAGGAATAGACAAGACCCTGGACCTGCGAGAGTCAAGACATATCAGTTACATATCTCAGAGAAAACAGAGAAGAAGATCTTGACAAACAATGATTGGCCTCTATAGGAGTAACTTGGACACCACCAGTATTGGGGATGACAGATGGTACGTCGAGCGGTAAGGAATGTACCCACTTAGGGTCTACATCCAGCATGTGGATAATGAGATTAGCGGTTCCCTCTGCATTTCATTTGGCTCAGCAATAGCAAGTTTTGGAAGTAGCACACTTACCCGAACAATAAATCGGTCCGCTCTTCCAATTAGATGACAAATTAGTGTAGTGGTCGGAGTGCGCATGTCTATGTCCCATCAATACTCCCAGCCGACATTCGTGATTCCGACACACGTACGTTAGAAAGTAGGCTGCGACACCAGGTATTGTTCCGTACCGGAAGGCATCTATCGCGATAGGCATACCTTGGAGAACCTTGTAGAACGGTGCTTTCCTTCGCCCGCCATTCTGTTTCGTAGGCCGGAAGTTACGATCTTCCGCAACGGTCGCCTCTTTCCAAGCATCATTCTCCTTGTGGGATGACATTAGGACTGCAAACGCGTTTGAGCTCGGTTTGGATTCAGAATTATCATCCTCGGATAACCGCGTATGCCGCGGAGACAACGGCCGAGGAATCTTGGATGGCATGATAGACTCATGAGATGATACCGTGCCGAGACATTCGTTAACATGATCCCGAATAGTCTGAAGATCGGACGCCATGAGGTTCATTCTCCGTGAATGGCCATTCCACCCACCTGAAGCGAGCAATCTGCGAATTGCATCGAGCATAGTGGACAGGCATCGTCAGGGATCTTGAATTCTCCTATGTCAATCTCTTCCACATCGTCTATCTCCGGATCTTGATTTAAGGCAGACGCTTCGTCGTCTCCGAGGCCCCACTCGTCGTTCATATCAAAATCATCCACGGCAGCGTCGATGTCGGACTTTGGGAAAGGTGAACATTCAGTTTCAACACACGAAGAGGAGCTCGGACCGAACGCTCCAGCTACTGTTGGAGCATTTTTGTCTACTGGTGCACCTATCGTGACTGAATCTTGGGGCACTTCCATCTGATGACCTTGTGCAGCAAGTGGTTCAGGTGGCTGACAATGGGAAGGACTAGAGTGACGAAGCAGAGTAATAGGTATGCCGAATGGTGGCTCTTGGCTTGGACTAAGTGAATGATGACGGTTGTGTTGACTAGAACAGGGTTCACCAAGGGGAGCCGAGACGTGGAGAAGGGCAGAGGGGATACCAAACGATGACTCCTGGATCATCATCAGTTCTGGATCCTGGGGAACTTTCTCATTCTTAAGTTGGGCTTCGAGGGAAGGACTTTGAGGGCGAAGAAGACTCGTTGGGATGCCAAAAGGTGAGACGTAAGGAGTATTTGACATTGTTAGTTCGGCTGAGGAAGCAGAGGGAATCCCATGCACCGATTTTCTTACACCCTCCGCGAAGCAGACGGAGGATGATCTGGACCGTTTACTCCCTGCTCTTGTCCTGTACTCAGAAGATTGCGGAGCCCTCGGATTCAGTTTGTGAGCAGGCAGATCCTCTTCAGAATCCGAGTCTATGACTATGATTTCTTCGGGAGGGGGATACACTCTCTGTTTTTCCTCGCTCTTCGCCTCGGACGGTTTGGGCTTCGACGGTGTTTTCCTTGCGTTACCTGGAGTTCCAGACCGACCGAAGAAGTGATGCAAGGTCATCGACTGTGGTACATCGTCTGTTCTCCTCTTCTTAGAGGCAGCCATAGCATATGTCGGGACGCTAGAGAGAATACCCTGAGGGTTTCGGTGAACGCGAGCAGCCGCGACACGATTGTGGCGTGGGAGAAGGAACTTCTTGTGCACTTTGCGATGCGATGTCACACATGTCACAAAGCATGACTCGGTCCTACACCTCGAGCAGTACTCTGCAAGTCCGGCCCTTGTGTCCATCAATGACGCATCCCACGAAGTATCTTCCCATGTAGTCGGAATGCAGCAATATCCAATGTACTCCACGCCAGTCTAACTCGGCCGACAAGCCTGTACTGAGATTACCGTGAGCCTCGCGGGCGCGGCTCGAAAACTGGCCTTCAAAAGGGATTATTACTTCAGGAACAAACAGGTGACCATTGCGAAATATGGATCCTAGTGACAGGTGCTGTCATCGTCCAATGGATGCGCTACTCTGCTGTTAACGTGAGTAGTGACTCAGGTTTAGGACTAAGCTCAATCTACGACCTTATGTGTTGGATGATGTGTTAGCGTTCAACTATGCCGACATATTGAGCGGTTGAGGTCACGCTATAGGTTGCTCGGTGTATATCGTGTGGCAGGATAAAGGGCGCCGTTCCATTGTTGTTCTTGCGTGGATTGCTTTGAAACGTCGAACTACTGGAATTATCAGAATTCCGAAGGTATACGAACACTGCTTTATACACTAGTGGATTTGTAGAATGTTCTACGTATGAGTTCACATATGGTGCGCGACACTTAGTCACCGCTACTTTTGTACAAGACATTACCTAAGCTCAAAAATTGTCCAAATAATTATCCGTCTGGTGGAAATGATCTTTTTGACCAGGGGATGAATTCCACCAGACAGATTTTTGATAGTGTCAAAACTGGATGAGATGTAAATTTTTGGTATCTCAATTTGGCCACATGATGTCATACATACCAAATATAGTAGTAATATTATGTAATATTGCATACATAGTCGTAGTCGGTGGGCACAAAATTATTGCCGCTTTTGCCTACCAGCGTATCCGACACTGTTCCACGCGATAGCGCCTTCACTATGGTAGCAAAGGATCTGATAATGATAATATTTTTTATGATATCTCGCTACCAGACAAAATTGGCCACTGTCACAATGTAGCGGTGACTAAGTGTCACGCATCATAGCCGTATGTGCTGTGGCATGCCCGACGCCACAAGCCCTGACAAATAGAGAAAATGGATATCGTTATACCCCGGTCGGCGCGCATCTCCGCTCGAATCTCGTGGCCCTCAACCCTTACAACTGTCTGTATTTGTACAAACGTCGGCAAAGACAAGCACGACAGCTGGGCGTAGGCCGTACTTGTACTGAAAGTGCAATATTCGCGTTCGATGGCTGGCTGCATTCACTAAATGGACTTACAACCTACACAACCTCAGGAAGCCATTAACAGCGCTAGTTCATCGTCTCAGCCACAGCCATCGTCTTCGTCATCTGGAGCTTCTCGAGGTGTGCGGTCCAGTGCCAGAGTCAAGGCCGCAAAACAGAAGGAGAAAGATAAGGGTAAGGAACGCGATTCTACCGAGCAGTCTTCATCCTCTGCAGCGACATCCGAAGTCACTCGGTCTACGCGTGCGGGCAATAACCCTTCTAAATTGAAGCGTGAGCGTAGCACAGGAAAGGGCAAAGCAAGGGAGTCTGCTGACGAAGCATCACGCACAAGCAAGAGGTGTGTCGTTGTGTGGCTCCTGTATTATGCGTTGCTTTCTTGATACTTATCGCACCCAATGTGCGATCTTCACAGACGTCGCGCTACGTTCCCAACTGCGAATCCAACACTAACTATCAACGAACCCGAGCGTGATATCAAGGGCAAAAAGCGAGCAGCGCCCGAAGGTGTTTCAGACGAGGACCTGCCATCGCATACAATAGTCTCCGCCCCCATCAAGCGTATCCGAGGAGCCACTAGTTCCTACTCATTGCGATCCAGAACGGATTCCGCCACTTCGTTGTCCGTCGAGATGCCCAAGAAGACGAGGTAAGAGTCTTTGATCACTTCTGTGACGATTTGCTCTGACACTTATCTGCTCGGCAGGTCCGTTTCAGCCAAGGGGAAGGCGCCCATTAAGTCAAAAGCCATGACTGTAGCAGGCTCTTCCCGAACAGAAGACGAGGACGTGGAGATGGTGGACGTGGAGACTAAAGGGGAGAATGCGGAGTATGATGAACGTATGGATGAAGACCATGACGAAGACGACGAGCATAATGATGATGATGAAGGTCACTGTGAGCCGGATGGAGATGAAGAGCCTGGCGGCGATGACAATGAAGGAGATCATCCAAGGGACGACGGTCATCTCCCTGTGGGTCTGGATGAGTCCGCTGCAATGGCCATCTTCGGTGACTTCAGGGGTTTCGGCTCGTACATGATGGGCCTGTCATCCCGTCTGAAGACAATGCTGAACAACATCAAGATGACAGCTGACCCGACAACTCGACTCGTGACCCTGCAAGAGCTGAGTGAACTTCTGAGTATCAGCACTGAAGACACTTTGGCAGGTTCTTTCCAGGTGGAGCAGTATGTGGCTGCCCTAGTCAGGATTCTAGGTGGCACAGGCAATGAAGAAGAAGACGAAGACGGCAACGAGGACCATGATCAGGACGAAGATGCTGCTCTCGCAGCGGCGCTTGCCATGAGTGCTGGTGGCACTGCATTCCAAGGTGATGAGAATCTCGAAGCCCAAGTACTGGCTTGCAGATGCTTGGCCAATTTGATGGAAGCCTTGCCGGGCGTTGCGCATACCGTCGTCTACCACGGCGCAATCCCTGTTCTCTGTAGCAAGCTGATCGAGATCTCGTATATTGATCTTGCCGAGCAGACACTGAGCGTGAGTTTGAGCTTTGCTAGCTCATGAATGCGATGTCTGATTTGAGGTTTAGACTTTAGAAAAGATTTCTGAGGAATTCCCAAGCTCAATAGTTCGCGAAGGCGGTTTAGCTGCACTCCTGAACTACTTAGACTTCTTCTCCATCGCCGTGCAGCGGACTGCTTTGCAAGCTGCATCAAATTGCTGCCGCAACATCTCACCCGAGCATTTTCCTATGATTCGCGGTGTTTGGCCTATCATCCGCACCTGTTTGTCATATTCAGACCAACGCCTGGTTGAATTCGCTTGCCTCTGTGTCATACGTGTTATCGATTCTTACTACCGCGCGTTCCCGGAGTACCTCGAATCACTGGTCGACGCTGACCTTATTAGGGCCGTGAACTTGCTGCTCCTTCCAGCTGGAGGGTCTCCTTTAATTGCTCCCAATACGTTCACTCTACTGCTTCGTGCTTTAGCAACATCTGCAAGGTCAAGCGCGAAGATTACGGTCGCGTTGTTGAAGGCCGACATCGTTGACACGTTGTATCAAATCCTTACAGGCGTCCTTCCTTCGTCATGTGCAAGCGACGAACAGGGGAACGCAAGTGGTGGCCAGGGTCTCGGTGGAGGAGTAGCGGACATGACTGTTATGGAGAACCTTGCGCATCGGCCAAAGGAACAGATCGAGGAGGCTCTCAGTCTCGTGTCTGAACTGATGCCGCCTTTGCCGAAAGGTATGTAATTGTTCAACTGGTTCCCTGTCCTTCTGAAGAGCATAACTGATGTTGTTGTATAAAGATGGTGTCTTCGATCACAAGGGATATACTGAGAAATCGTTGACCAGGATGATCAAGGCGAAGGCTAAGGCCGAACGAGTCGCTGCTCGCCAGGCTGCTGCAGCCGTGCTAAACAGCATCGCAGGATTCTCAACTCCTAGCGGGTCGACGCCTGTCACGCCGGCGGCTGAAGAGACCGCGGCTGGGGATGCAATCTCAATGGACGTTCAGGATACAGAAGATGGTGGACCTGCTGCGACTCCAGCGAAGGAAGCGGCTCCTGATCGTACCGAGCTCCTGCGCTCCAAGCCTGAAGTTGTTGGCCGATTCATGAGGCTTATTGTTCCTGTACTTGTCGACATTTACGCCGCCAGTGTCAGCCCATCCGTGCGTATCAAGACCTTGACGGGCCTGCTTAAGGCTGTTAGTTTCCTCGATGAGACAGAGTTGAGGGCTGTCTTGATGGTAAGCACATTTCGACATTATTCGTATTATCTTATTTGATTGATTGGCCTTAGTGCGTGCCCATCGCGAGCTTCTCTTCATCTATCCTCTCTGCCAGAGATCACCCTACCCTGGTGATCGGGGCCTTACAGCTCATCGAATTGTTGTTGGTCAAACTCCCCGGCGAATATCGACCTGCTTTCAGGAGGGAGGGAGTTTTCCATGAGATGGAGGCCCTGGCCTCACGTAATTTAATAGCTCCTGCGAAGTCGAAGGATAAGGACAAGGATAAGGAAACGACTGACGTACCGGCAGCAGTGGAGAGTCCAGCTCCCCCGCCACCGATGCAGATGTCAGCTGCTCTGGTTTCGTCAATCCCTGGCTATAAGAAACTCTCTTCGTTGTCTCTAGACCCCGAGGATGCCATTACTGTTCGAGCTAGAGTCATACGCTTCAAGCATCTCAACACGGGTGCAGACGAGCAGGGCGACAATGTACTCAGCAACCTCCGTCGCGTCGTTGATCGCATCTCAAACCGTGACGCTTCAGAAGCAGAGTTGTCTGCCGCGCTCGAAGAGCTGGCTAACCTTTTTATGTCGCCTCGGTCCTCCGTATCTAGCTTTGAGTTGCTTCAAAGTGGGGTGGTTGACGGCGTTCTTGCTTTTGCTACAGATGAGGACCGAAACAGTGAGTACTGTTTTATCGCTGCGCAGGCTATTTCTGATTCTGCCGCTAGTGAGTACCACCCATCGACGCGAGCTACTCTATAAAGCGTTTTCGTTGTCAAATAGCAAAGTCGTTTCTGCCTCATCTCCGTTTGCGGTCCTTGTCAAGAAACTCCAAGAATGTCTCACCAGAATGGAATCCTTTGAGGTTTCGACTGTCTCACAAGGCATAGATGGTTAGTTGATGCTGACCGTGGATGCTCCTGACTAACAAAATTACGTCATACAGACTCCAAGCGCAGTTCTCCGTCTCTCCTGGCTCGACAGCTGCGTCTTCGTCTTGTTGCTGCAGATGACTCGGACATACCCCGTAACCTCAACAACATTGTAGTCTCCATCCATGCGATTGCAACATTCCAAGCTTTGCACGACTATCTTCGGCCTCGTGTCGCTGGCGTTATGGGAGGCAGTTCTCGGTTATCAGGTATGCTAGCAGCTTTGGCAGCTTCAGGTCTGTCGCCTGGCTTTGCAGGGCGGTCATTGGGAGAACCGAGAACTCCTAAGCCTGCGGAGACACAACCTGCATCCACGCGTAGTGCTCAAGCTGGTTCTTCGACCGAACAATCGGCTAGCGAAAGCACCGCAGGCCGCCGACGCAGTCTGCGCCTGAGTGCCAAGAAACAGGGAGCTCCTTCTGCAGCTGAAATAGGTGCTACGGATGCTATTTCAGAACCAGGTGCTGCGGAATCTATAGCACCCTCTGAGCCGCCTGTATCCGTGGCGTCTGCGACGGCTGCGTCTTCCACAGGGGAGCCTGCGCCTAGCGAGACACTTGTGAACGAAGAAGAGTTCGCTGCTGATTTCACAGATAATGAAGTTGACGCGGAAGTATTCGATGAGGAGATGGAAGAAGACCATGTTGGAGCAGAAGATAAAACCGTGACACTATCCGTTGCTGATGATGGCTCTAAAGTGGAGGCTCAGACTCCAGAAGGTACCCGGATTGCCACGCCCAATCCTGCCAAAGAGAGTAGCTCAGGGTCGACATCAAAAAATGTCCCTCCTGCCACGAGATCTTATGCTGCTGCACTGAAAGCCAAGCCTACTGACTGGCATTTGGAATTCGCTATGGACGAACATCCTCTTCCTCTTGACATGACAATCTACGGTGCGATCCATCAGCACGAAGGACGCAAAAAGTCTGGCCCGGCGGTTCCTCCCAGCATGGTCTGGCAAGGCATCTACACTGTGAAGTTCAAGAAGGTTCCTGGGCCCACAGCATCTCCTGAAGCACGCGGAGATAGTGATGTTTCATCGAAAGGTCGTTCATCGAGTCCTACTTTGTCATCACTGCCGGAAGATGCTTCTCACACTAAGATCCTGAGACTGCTTCGGGTGCTTCATCAACTGAATGCGGCAGAATTTGAACGTTCCAAGTACGATGGCTCGCGCCGGTGTCTCCCTGACTCGTCATTCGTCAATAACAAGCTTACAGCCAAGCTGACTCGTCAACTAGAGGAACCCATGATCGTTGCAAGCTCGTGCTTACCTGACTGGGCCCTTGATCTACCCGTTCATTTTCCATTCCTTTTCCCATTCGCCACTCGTTATAACTTCCTGCAGTCAACCTCCTTTGGTTATGCCCGTCTCATACTAAAGTGGCAGACTCAACAAAGTCGCGGCCAGGACAGCTCTAGGCGAGACGACAGCATCGCCTTCTTGGGCAGACTTCAGCGTCAGAAAGTCAGGATATCACGTAAGCACATTTTAGAGTCTGCTGTCAAAGTCTTCGAGCTGTACGGCTCGTCGTCATCTATCCTCGAAGTCGAGTACTTTGAGGAAGTCGGAACAGGGCTTGGTCCGACTCTGGAGTTCTATTCGCTCGTTTCCAAAGAATTTGCCAGACGAGACCTCAAAATCTGGCGTGACGAGGATCAGTCAAACCCCGGTACCTACGTGCATCATCCTAGTGGCCTATTCCCAGCACCAATCAGCCCCGAAGATATTGTCAATGACGGAGGACAGTGAGTACATGGTTTGTCTTTTTTAATATTTCTGCTAACCGTTGTTGAAGGAAACGCACGCATATCTTCCGAGTGATTGGACAGTTTGTAGCCAAGGCGATGTTAGATTCTCGCATCATCGACCTGTCATTCAACAAGGTCTTCATCAAACTGGTTCTCGGGGAGCACGTTCCTCTGACGATTGAGACTCTGAAGGTCAACTTCCTCATGAATACAGTCCTGGATCAGAGAATTGATTAGCCATTCTTTACGTAGCACGTTGATGTGGAAATGGCCAAGTCCTTAGTCAAGCTTCGAAGCTTGGCTACGAATGCGAGCAAGAAGGTATAGTTGTGTGGTCATCACCTACTTGACAATCCCTTACTATCTCATACCCAGAAGTTGGTTGAAGAGTCTGTGAGTATAGAGGACCTCGCTCTGGACTTCACTGTACCTGGTTACGACATCGCGCTATGCGTAAGTGAAGTATTGCTCGTCACTAGTTGATGCTAACGCCTTGTCATAGCCCGGTGGAAGAGATATCGCAGTCACGTCGGACAATGTGGAAGAGTACATCACCCATGTCATCGACGCTATCATCGGCAAGGGAGTGCAACCGCAGGCTAAGGCGTTGCGAGAAGGATTCTCGAAAGTATTCCCCATATCCGATTTGCAAGCCTTCTCCGCGGATGAGCTGGTGATACTCTTCGGAAATTCTGACGAAGACTGGAGTATTGAAAGTAAGCAATTTCCCATATTGTCAGGTAACTCAGCTAATGCTGTCTGTAGCTTTGAACGAGGCGCTCAAGGCGGACCATGGGTTCAACGTTGAGAGTCGTGCTATTCGCAACTTACTGGAGATTATGTCAGAATTCGACGTCTCCACTCGGAGAGAGTACCTCCAGTTCATTACTGGTAGCCCAAAGCTACCCATTGGTGGTGAGTTCGGAGCAGGCCGGTGTCCTTGGTACATGCTCACCGTTTCTTGCGCAGGATTCCGTGGTCTGAATCCTCCGTTGACGGTAGTGAGGAAGCCCCACGAGGCGCCTCTAACGGCTGACGACTACCTACCAAGTGTCATGACCTGCGTAAATTATCTCAAGTTGCCCGATTATACGACCAAGGCTGTTATGCGAGAAAAGTTGCTTATTGCTATGAGAGAGGGAGTGGGAAGTTTCCACTTATCATAATATGTTCTAGGCATCCTGTTATGTTTCTTGTACACCTATCACATAGTATACATGCCAATACGTTCCTTCCGTTTACATGTGCTTTTATTGTCATGTTTATTAGAATGCAATCATTGACAAGGACTTACGCATGCGTCACGGAGAAGGAGTATTCCGCTTTCCTGCAGTGAAATAAGTACTCTATTAACCATGTTCATCGTAGTGTATTCATTTGGACACAGATATATATTGTGAATGACTATGATGTGAACGATATGATTAAACCAAACTATTGTGTGATATCAGACTCGGAATCCACGCGCCCTCCGCCCTTGATACTTGAGTGATGAAAATTCTGTAACATCCAGACACGGTAATTACGAAGCGGTTTTCACGAGACTCCTTGTGCCCTCCTCCAGCTTCTTCACGAACGCCTCCGCAAACGCAACATCAACCGTACTCTGGCCCCAATTAACAGTAATCGTCAAACCCCCATCGCCGCCTCCAACAAGATTGATCTTCAACGGCTCGCTGACGATCGTGTCCTCCTGCGTGAACGCCATCTCTGCGACAGTCCAATGCGGCGCCGGATCCTCGACAGCCTGAGCTTTAGACCACGCGCCGAGGTTAATGATGCTCAGCCCGTACTCGCGTTTCTCACCGAGTTTGCTCTTGTAGTACCCGCTGAGGCCGCCGACGAGAGGGGAGAAGCGAATCACTGCGATGGTGGACAGTGCCTTTCGCCTCTGCGTGCGCAGCTCGTCTGAGACCTTCGCAGCTTCCGTCCAGAATACGTCATCAGAGATCGAGATGGAGGAGGCGGGGAGGGAGGCAGTGACGATGTGCGAGGAGACGTGGTCACAGACGGCTGTCTCTGGAACGTGCGTGAGCGAACGGAGGGACATGGGAATGCAGACCGAGACGCTGTCGTATGTGACACCGCTCTTCTGGAACTCGGGCATTGAGAGGACTTGAGAGAGGGCGCGCACGCTGACCGCGTGGAATGCGCCCGTGAGCGTGCATTTGTTCTGCCTGCAGATGACAATCAAGGCTGTAATCTCAGTGGGGGTGAAGGCGAGCAGCCTGACGTAATTCTTGAGCCGCTTGGTCGTGGGTATTGCGGCCACGACGGGGTTCCCTGTCCACGCCGTTAGTCCGGAGGCGGGCTGTACGGGGTTGAGCTGACGAAGCAGCGCCTTGAAAGACACGGAAACCTTGGTACATTTCTCAATTGGTAGCGTCATAAGGATCTGTGGTGGAATTTCGACGACGGGTTCGACCTCGGAGGCGCCGTCCTTGACTTGAGGGATGGACGTCTGGAGAGCTTGGAGTAGGGAGAGATGGAACGCCCTGCCGCTCATACCGTCGCCGATCCCATGATAGTAGGAAAATATGACGGTGTTGTTAGGGAGAATTGTTAATCTCCACAGCGGTTTCTCAGTAGATCGGAAGTCGAATCCATGAGAGGTCTCTTGCTCCAAGGCATCTTGCAAGGAAATGGGCCCGTCCTTGTATTCCACTATCTTGTCGAGGTTGATACTTGGCAGCCTAAAAAACCTGGGTTTCTTGAACGGTGAAGGAGAGTATGCGACGCGGACACATAGAGCGCCTTCTGACTGGATGACGTTCCGCAAAGCCGGGTACAGGACGGCAGACGTCAATGAAGATTCGCCGCCTGTCCAGACGTAGCGAGCGGTTACAACGACGCAAGTGTCCAAGCCCAAGGCAACTCTAGTTACATGATACCTTTCGAGCAGACCTGCGTATTATGCGTCGACATTAGATTTTCAAACACATTGTTGCTAGGAAAGAATACCTACCAGCTGTCCTGACTACATTGTGTTTGGATGATTTTGACATATTCCACCTGCAGACGTGTGCAATGCGTGGAAGAAAGGTATGTTGCTAGTTGAAGCAGACTGCGACCGCGGTTTAATAAGTATGTCTGGAGGTTTAATAAGTATGTCTGACCCCATTAATATTGCGGACTGGATAAGCGAACGAAGGATCCTCCGATCGCTGCGACGGAGGCAGTAGTACAGCCACCAGGAACTTCGGTTATCACACGAGAAACCGCAGTCAGGACCCCATCACGACACATCGCAAGGAAAGAAATAAAAATCACAAGGAATACACAAGACATATATAAGCGACAGCTGCTGTCCATGTGCCCGTATTTGAAACATGATCTGAGTGTTGCAGCAAGTATTTGAATCATGCCATTTTCCTACTGTTGTCTATTCGGCTTCATGAAGCCGACACCTCTTTTGCTTGAGGGTATGCGAGAAGGTGTCCTGTACATGAGACCAATGTGCGCAATAGCAAGTTCTGTTTAATACTGCTACGTAAGTTTCGAGCGTCCCGACGGGACCGGGATACCAGAGTGGCTGCGGTCCTTGTAAGCTTGCACTCATACGGCTGCGCACATCCTGAAGAGGTTTCCTGACTCAGTTCGCCAGTCAATCTCAGTCCTCTAACTCCGGGCGCAGATGCTGCGAGTATGCCTATAGCAAGCAGCAGCAATGTCTCCGCAAGGGATTCTAACTCTCTCAATTCTCGCCCGGACAGGACGCTCGTGGTGAAATGCACGTTGGACCGCTGGAATAAGAGGATCACTTTCTCCTCAGCTCGCAACTGTTCGTACGACCTTCTGAGGGATAGGGTAAGCTCTTATCCTGTTTCAATGTAATCGATCGTGACGGAACCGCTCTCAGGTGGAGCAATGTTTCTCCTTGTCCGCCTCCTCCTTCGTGATTTCGTACAAAGACGATGATGGCGAAATTACAGACATCACGAACGAGTCCGATCTCACCGAGGCCATTCACTACTTCCACACCGACGCATCTGCCTCTGAATCCGCCTCTTCTGCCTCCTCGATCCTCTCGGGGCGTTCGTTTGGTTCCAAGAAGATCACCCTTCGAGTGCATGTCACGGTGGACTACGATGGCCCCAGCTTGAGCGATAGCAGTAGTTTGGCCAGTCTCGACGATTATCGAAGACGCAGCGAGAGTGAACTAAGCCTTAGCTGGAGCGTTGTGCCGAGTGAAAACAACGGCCTAGTCAATCCAGAGAGGGAGCTCGAGGATGATGCAGTCACGATAAGTTCGCGGGACACGGGCGCTAGCGCTGATCGCGAACGTTCGAATGGACATGCAGCGAGGCGGCACACATCTCTGCCTCCGGTCGTGGAGGACCAGTCGGACGCTGGGACAGAATGGGCCTTGGCGACTGTAGCAGGTAACACTATTTTCTACTGTTTCATTCACACATCATCTCATTCGTCCCACAAGATAACCGTACCACTTCCCCATCACTCGAATCCGCACCCGAAAACTCCTCAGGTGTGTTCTCTCGGCTCAAACTGGCCGAGTCCTCATCCCAGGCCAATCCCTCCTCGTCCTCTGTCCCTCTCTCCTGGCTGCAAGACCAGAGCAACCGCACCATCAAGGCGATGCTGGGCGCACTCCCTGAGCCATCCGATACCTCGTCTATTGGCGACCTCTCGCTGCGGCGGGACGAGCGGGGCAAGTACTATTATTCGTACACGAGCGCATCGAGTGGGAGCGTGACGCACGACTCGGGGTACCAGGATGATGACAGTATGAGCGCGACGCATGACCCCACGCGGTCCATGCAGGTTGATGCAAACGGCAATCCGCTTCCGGATCCGATGAGTTCATCCAGTGGGAGCAGGGGCGGAAGCACAGGCTACCGCGCGAGCACGGGCAGCAGTAGCAGGCTGCTCCCCCACTCCGCTTCCGAGCCCATCCTGCACATTCACCCGTCGATCCCTCCAGAGGTGCTGAAGTACCTGGAGGAGGAGGAGGTAGCGGGACCACCGCAGGACCAACTGACGAGCTGTAGTGAATGCGGTGTCCTGCTCGAAACAATCCGGTACGTGTGCTCGATGTGTGGAGAGAAGAGGCCTATCGGCGGTGAAAGTCCATCTGATTCCGAGGCGGGCAAGAATGGGAGACTGTACCCTCCGAACGGGCATCAGACAACGTCGTCGGCGAACTCGTCGAGGACGTATGTCGCGGATCCAGCGAGGGTCCATGTCCCTCCTGTCCCTCCGCTTCCTCACGAGCATCAGCGACACACCAGCGATCCTTACCACCAGCACCAGCACCAACATCATCATCACCACTACTACGACCCGCTGGACCCGCACGGATACCACCACCACCACCATCATACAGCACACTCGGCGCATTTTCACTCCCCGCCAAGCCTGTCCGTGCCGAATCACTCACAACCGCACTCGATATTCTCTGGCTCGGGCCCGTACATGCCACTCTCGTCTTCCACTACCTTACCCCGCACACTGGACGGGACGTCGACGTCTCTACCCCTAAACGGGCACTCGTCCTCGCCGTCCTCGTCGCATTCGAGCTCATCCGGCTCCAGCCCGATCGCTCCTACAGTCAGCGGCGGGTACGAACTATGTCCAATGTGCATAGAGAGTGCGGGGGTGAACCACGCGCTGGAGGTCGTCGGCGGTGGCGCGGGGCTAGGGATGACGTTCGGTTTAGGAAGAAGCGGCCGGGCGGGCGCGAGGGGGATGGATGCGCTTAGCCAGTGGAGGCGGGCAGCGCCGAAGCAGAAGGGGCAGTTGAGGCATGCGTATATTGAGAAGGCGTGGGGACAGAGGGGGTGGGAGGACGTCGGTATGTATGATGCATTGTATCTAAGCCAAGGGAAATCATGCTTATTGGGGATTGGACTTTAGAGCAGGACAACAAGAGAAGCTGTAAATGCTCGACATGCGAGACAGATATTGTCAGTAAGCGGTACAAATGCGCTAGCTGCCAGGACTTCAATTTATGCATTGCGTGCTACGGGTGAGTCAGCGTCCCGGTACTTGGAACACACTACTGCGCATTATCATTGTACGTTATGCTAATCGTTTCGTGCAATTCATAGACAGGTTCACGAGGTCCATCCCTCTCATGCGTTCCTATTCGTTCCGGAGAAGCCTGTTCGGTCTAAGAGCGAGTCAGATATTATTGGTTCGTCATTTTCGACTGCCGTAGATTCAGATGCGGAGGGAGGGGAACCCTGTGAGTCCGCAGTACCGCAGTCTCTGAAATTGCGTAATTCAATCCTTACACTATCTTACAGCAATGAAGCATCCAGGCGTCAAGTGTGCGCAGTACGTACCTTGTGGCATTGGTACTTTGTGATATTGACTGACATTCGCGTAGTTGTATGCAGGATATTGTAGGCGCCAGGTTTCACTGCGCTATCTGCGAGTCCGTGGACATATGCTCGAACTGCGAGTCTGCTGGCCTACCTGGAAACCTTGATTCGACGGATGATGGACACAACTCGTCGCACATCATGATCAAGGTATCTCATATCAACGTCTCTCACCGCTGCGCATAGCTCATTGTTTCATCGTCTTTTAGATCCCGTATCCACTAGAGTCGACGGAAGTGCAGACTGCTAGCAAGCGAGCAAAGCATCTTTGGACGCGGGACGCGGCCAATGTTGGTTGTGTCCCGTGCCCAGGATCACCTGATATGTCCTGCTATGCCAGAACTGTCGTTGGTTCGACTACCAAAGGGTCTGATACTGATGGAGACCTGTTGGATCATCGTACCTTGTGTGATGGTTGTGGTAGGGTATGTCCCACATGTTCCCTTCCGTCGTATCCTTGCGCTGACCCTTCACACGGTGTAGAATATCCTGGGAGTGCGACATCAGTGCGCGAGCTGTCCTTCGTCCCCTAAGGCGTACAGTCTGGTATGTCTGTGATATTAATGTACTTTAGTCAACATTCACCCACTTTCTCTTCAGTGTGGCCAGTGCGAAGAGCGGTCGTACCTGTTACACGACCCTAAGCACATCTTTGTCAAGCTGCCTAGACCTGTTGACCGACCTCTGCAGACTACTCAGGGCCTTGTTCCAAAAATGTCTGTTTAATGTTGGTGCATCACATATTGTTGCTCATCATCTTCTACAGATATATTACGCCTGTTGGCCCAAGACCCGGGGCTATGCGGAATACACATCCCGAAGGTACGTGGGACCCTTCATCCATTTGCACTTCAAATGATAATACAACTTGCTATCCAGAATACCTCGAATCAGTGCTGCACACGCACACCTGGTGTGATCGATGCATGACTCGGATTCAGGGTAAATGGTTCCATTGTGGGTTCTGCCCGAAGGACCTGTGCAGCGACTGCGAAGCTATGGACACGCACGACAACACACACGTTTTTCTCGTCTTCAAGGCTCCTGTATGTTTCATCCATGACACAATTGGAGTTCCACTGACTCTTCTTTGCAGGTTGATTTACGGTTCTTCAAGCGAGACGCCGAGTACATAGACAACGGAGGTGGTGCACCTCGACCGATCATACCTTATCCCATATACCGTTCATGATTTTTCTGTTTGCTTTCTCTGCACACTCTGCTCTGTTATTACGTTCGTTGGACATCTGTAGCCTTTCTTGATTATCGCAGCATTGTAGTAATAACAACATCCTCATACAAATACAAGAGAAGGATCTCGTCTAACCCTTCTTAAATCCTGCTCCTGCACATCAGCATCCAGTTCAGAGCAAGGGCGACAATGTAGAATTCACCGAGACGACGCCGCTCATAGAACAAGTCTGTCCGACTAGCTCCCAGGTTCACGATTTTCGGACAGCCGTCGCGATCCTTCTCTAGCCTTGTGCACTCGGCGCAATAGTATGCGTCAGAGATCCCTGGAGAGCCACAGATGATGCAGCGGCCACCGTAGGTGCCGAAGTTGCATTCGTCACAGATGCGGACGAGGGTTTCTGGTCGAACATAAGAATCACAGACTGGGCTGCATGGAGAATATGTGAGCATGTTCTAAGGGTTGACGAGGGACTATAGCACACCATTTCCCATCGCATTTCTCACATAAACGTCCGATGGCTGCCAATAAGCTAGATGTTAGTCGCCGTCCCCCGCGTTCACGAGTACTGGCCACTTACCGATGCCAGGCTGGCGCCTACACATGATCAAATCTAGAGAACTAATCAGGAACTATCCAGTACGTGTTTTCATCGAGCAGGCTTACCGGGATGATGCTTGGACATGGCTGTAGGATTATACGGCTCTATGCAGAGTGGCGGCCAGTTAAGCTACAGAAGCCTCCGGCACAACTTTGGGACGCCGAATCAATTTGTCAGCTGTGATTTCTTGTGCATCATCACATTCGATTTGTGTTCTCACACAGTCCGCCTCTAAATCCCATGGTCGGATCGTTATGTGGCAGCGTGTATTGATATTCGATCCAAAATCCCATTTTGGGCCCTTATGTCCTCACTTTCTGGCCAATATTATGTCCGCCAGTAGGATCGGGGTAGGCCAAATTGGGTCTTTTGTGTCCATTTCAGTGATCTATGCCCACCGAAGGTGTGTTGTATCCGGTCGGCGTGAAGAAGTACGGAAATACCTGCAGCATACTAGATTCAGGGGAATTGGAACGCATTGGTAGAGCTATAAGGTCGTCGCAACCTCGAGGGTAGCGGTAGGTCGCGTCCGATTCACCGCTTTCATCATTAATATTGACCGATTTACCGCTATGGTTCGAGACCTTGAACATCATTGGCCCCCACCACTGATGTCTCCTATGTCTGATCAAGGACCCGATATGCCCGCCACGTGCACGCCGTCGGACATTAGGACAGCATGTGAGGCTACTACTGTGTCCGCCCGCCTCTACCGGACGTGAACCGAAATTTTGGCCAATGTCCGCCTAAAGATTGGACGTAGGGCACTCAAACTAACCATTTCTGTCCGCTACAGGATCAAACATTATCTCAGATAAGCGGAGGGGGCCTAGCGTGTCTGCAGACGATGGTTCCCAAGGACTCGTCTATTCGACATTAAGTACCTGTCACACGTTCTCCTAATGTCTATCTGATGATCATCATTCTGTCGTTATCTGTAGTTCCCAACATACAGCTCAATCTGTTCACAGTTTTCTGCTGTCATTTCGTCGGACTCGGAGACAGCCCTATCGATTTCTGAGAAAGGCAGGTAGCTTGCCTTGGAATAATATATTGATAATAATGCTTGCTCATGAAAACACATCAGATCCAGGCGCAAGTTCATCTCCGTGTTGATGGGAACATCTCGACTGTGCTGATGGGAGCGGGCATCCTCGGACATCCCTTCTCAGCAGTGATAGGGCGTGTTTGAATACTCCGACAGCAGACTCGTCAAATACTATATATATGCAGCAGAACGGTGTCAACCTCGTCTCTCCTCTTGAAATGTCGTCTGTCATCGTGGAAGAGTTCCGACCGCTGTATATCGGTGCAATTATTTCGAACATGTAACGGGACCCAGTATTCTTCAAGTTTGACATCATAGGTTTTGACGTTATAAACAGGTTATATGGTGTCGGCTCCGCGCAAGTAGTTTACTACTACTCTACATATCAAAATGATGAAATATTATTGAAATGCCTGGTAAGCATTAACAGGTCTCTGGTTTGTCTAGTAGCATGACCATTGATTCTTGATATTCCTTTTTAAGGTAGCAATACTCTGGATCGTAAGTTGACCTTGAGATGTCATAGGAAGCTTTACGAGCAATAGGTTGTAGATTGACACGGTGCAGCAATTCTTTTTGAATCAGGCATTCTGGCACTACCTGGTCAACCGTTGCTACTACAGCCTTTCCTGTTTGTTAGCCTCCAATTGGTATGTCTCTTGATACGTTGTATTGTTTGCTCAGTTTCTGAGAGTAATGCATCTGCGCATTGACCGCGATAGGAGTTTCACCGTAAGGCACCGTATTTCCTTCGGCTAGTGGTGAGCTGACGAGACCTCTGCGGACACTGTGCAGAGCCAAGGGACACTTGGGGTAACCAACATTTATATCCGTCAGATTCGCCATATTCACAACATGCACAGGCAATAGTCGCTCTTATCGTGGAATGGCACGTACATATTGGCACGCAACCATCTCCTATTACTCACTCGCGCGCAATGGATCATAATTCAGCTTCTATATAAGACGCATATGGATGTGTGAGTTGCTCTCAATTTTATTTCGGGGTGGCATTTATCGAGGACAAACTCCCCAGTGAGCAAACACAAGTGGGCTTTATTTACGGTACGCAGCCTGGCCATATCACGGGGAAAATCCACATATTCATTGGAGATTAGCTTTTGCCGGCGCTCGTAGCTTGTGGTTAGTGACACCCCCACACTGACATGAGCATCGAGTAATACTTCTGCATCATCATTAGGGTTCAATATAGGTACAGGTCTTTAAGACGGACGATGATGAGCTTGCCGAAGCTGAAGCATTGATTCTTTTCTTAGCAAGCTCCGCAGAAAAGTAAGGTCTTGCAAGTCAGATATCTCTCCTGTGCCTCACGAGAAAAACCAGTCTGATCAATCCAACATTGTGGAATTCAAGGGGACACTTCTTGGACGTCCGTAACATTTCAATTCTCAGAGATTCATCTACTGCTAATATTCTCTCTATCCATAGATACTCCCATCCGTGGCTGCAGGTGCTTATTCTCTTACGGACATCATCATTACAGGCGCGACATATCACTACTTGCATCAATCACAGCGGAAGGGAATATCAACCTCAAGGTTGCAGTGGTAGTCAATTGTTCCAATTGTATCCTGGATTGACTGATTTCAAGGTTGCTCGTCGATTCACTGATTAAATTTGTTGTTGCCACGGGGTTGCTGCCAGTGTAAGCAGGTACATTGATTCATTTGCACTTCCCATACTGACATAGATGCACATTGTGATCGTCTTGCATAACAAGTATCCTAAACATTATTGGTTTGGTTGCGGTATGTACACTGACATTTGGGGATGTCTGGAATCTGGACTTTGCCACAGACAATGTGCTAATAACTCTGTATTAACAGAATCTTGTTCCTGACAATGTCCTTCCTTCCTCCGCCTGGGTCGCAGTTGTGTTTGTTTATGGAAAAGGTATGTACCTGGAGTCGGGGAGCATCTGTCTTTCCCATCCTGACTATTGTGCCGAGCATACATCAATTCCATGTTGGCACTGTAAGCTAAATCCGCTTCCAATAGAAGTAATATGGCATGCTAATCATTCAACCAGCCTCAACAATCGCAGCGTGATTCGGCAAAGATGGCCTCGCGACCCCGTGGAACTTTGAAAGTCAATGGTATCTCGGACATTTTAGTGCGTCTTACTCTCTTTAGATGTCATATTTTACTGTCAACATTGCACACTAGCATATTAAATGCAACGCTTCGATGGTGTATTATGGTTGATTTTCATCCCTTCCGTTTCCCGTGTTCCTGGTCTCTCATCCATGGATAGATATCTGTGGACACATTCATGAATATGTATTTTTATTGACCAGTATCTGCTGCATTTTGTAGCCAGTGGCTGATACCCCAGACCGGATATGCAGGATTAACCACGTTGGCACATCATAAAGTCTTATAATTCGCGATGGCCACCTTATTAATTAGATCCTGACTGCCGTTGTCTACACTAATCCTCTACTCCTCACCCAGTCGCCGGCCTTGAACCCAATCAGTCTGACTGGCGCCGCGTCCGTATTGGAGGTCCTCTCGAAGTGCATCATCTTCGATCTTAACCAACGTCTCCTGTGACCGATCAGTAAGGGAGTGCATGGTGTACTGGAATGACGTGAACGGGAACGTGTCTCCGTTTGGTTTGCCCGCGAAGAGGGAGGGCTTACCATAGGTGCTCTTCAGCGAGAAGAGTGCTCAGGGCTGTATCTAATCAGCGAATTGAATGATATGATGCAGGAGCGCCATTTACTTGCGCTGGACTGCCCATCTTTAGCAGCGTCGGACAGATGATGGAAATAGAACTCGGGTGGGATGTGCTTGGCACACGGTGTCCGTTTGTCTTCGTACCATCAAGTTCGACACCAGGACTGCTTCCGCCACCCTGGCACGAAATTTGGACCAGTGAACATAACGGTCGCTCTCACGGTCGCGACTGCATAGGACAGAACGACGACGTCCGCCTTGTCAGGTTGGCCAGCGTAGACAAACATGGCTCTGGAAAGGCTTAATTCCTTCGGAGAATGCGAAGCCCAAACCCGCGGTCCACGACGACCGTCGAGATCACAGGATTCAGGATCAGGCTATCATGATTCGTTGGATGATCATCAACTTAGCGTACTCATAGAATTAGAGATGTAGGCCCCACCGCCTCGGTGGCCAGAGTGGCGTCGGTGGCGTCATATTAATCGGACGCGTCGGACAAGTTGGCATAGCGGTGCCAACGGACAACGGACAGGGTGCGGTGTATATACCGGGTTGCCTTGGGTTTCTGGTCAATGATGAAGGGTGTATAAGAATCAGTGTACATGATGTCAGTAGGTCCTGCAAACAAATGAAGAGCTCCGTACGTACGTGCTAGACTAAATGGAGTTGTCAAATTATAGCTTAAGGTAACGGTACAATTATGCCCTCCTCTCAAACCGGCAAGCCTGAGAAATAAATTACAGCCCTTAGTACAGCACGGGAACCCATGAACCAATTACGCGTGTGATACGATGAAGCGGAGGGAACTATTATGGCCTGGATAGAGTACAATCGACGAGCAATGAAAATCCTGCGGGTCCATCAGGCAACAATAGGAATGGGGAGCAATCTCCTAGACCCTCTCCAAGGAACGCGGCCGCGCAGATTTGCGGAATACATACCAACCTCTATGGTGCGTTGCGCAGAGACAGTCACGCGATACACAATGAAAGTTCCGTCATTGAACACCGAAAGCGTGGTATATCTGGGGGTGCTTCGTCGTCCCAGCCCGGCGCCGGAATGTCTCATCTTCCTGTTCGCATCATAGCAGCCAGACTAGGAAGACACTGTGACTGAAGCCGCAAGGAGGGTCTGGGGTTCTTTGCCGGCTATTGAAGTCGTCTGCTCCATGGTGACGGTCTCATCTACCTCTGTAACAGTGAACTCTCCATTCTGCACAGTCACAGAGCTGATATGCGTCTCTTCCGTGGCAGTCTTGCCACGGATTTTTCTAACGATCCTCGACACCTTGGTAGCCACACCCTCGGACTGGTGGACTCCTTCGAATCGCGTCGCATAGATTTGCAGCTGCTTGACAAAGCCTGCGTTTGGGGAGACAATACCCCGCTTCCCCTTGACAAAGGATATGGACTTGGTGTGCGACATACCCAGAGTGGCGATAAGGTACGCGCAGACGACCGTCGCGCTACGACTTATCCCTTGGAAGCAGTGCACCTACAGACGCACCATACACCAATTTAGCTCAGGTGAGATGTCCTAAGCTCTGATGATTGATGATAAACCGACTTATCACTTACCAGTACCTTGTTCTTCTTATTGCTCTCTAGAGCATTCTTGATGAACTCAGTCGTTCCATCCAGCCACTGCAAAATATCTGCATCCGGCCGGTCTGCAATTTTAACGTGCATGTGCTCCACTAGAGCTGCTTCTACATCCTCAGACCACGAAGGCGCCGTCTCCATTACCGACAATACGTGCGTGATTCCGAGCATCTTGAGCTCCTTCTCGTCGCGCGCCGTGAAGATATCCGATAGGTACAAGCGCGGCAGGACGAGGGTCGCCACGCGAGCAGTTCCCTTCACGACAGTCTGTTGGACCCCCGCCGAAGTGATCAGGTCGGACTGGAAACTTCCTGACGAGAACGATAACATCGACGTAGAGTGGTAGGGATGTAAGGCGTGGGGGATAATATGGAGTCTGTCCTGACGAAGCCTATACAAGTTCAATATAAGAAAGTTTGATAGACATGTCTGATTATATGCCCAGGGTCCAGTGACTAACTAGCTTGTGCGGTAAGTAAAAGGTATGTCGGCCATGGATGGGACGAACAGTTGTTAGAACGCCGAAACAGAGGCTAACATCCCGACATCCCGACATTTACCCCGGCAATTTCCGCCACGTCTGATTCGTCACTTGGTCCGCGGATGGACCTCTATCGCCAACTCTAACATACGCAAGTCTGCCCACAAAGTCTGCATAATCCCACCAGAACGATAAGGATATGTCGTATTGGTGAGAGAGAGACGCCTACCAACGCTCCTGACTGTGTGGAAAGCGCTCGCGTGCCGCATCATCTATTACAGACCATTCATTATAAGCATTCAGATGACTGGAGACACGTACAAACGAACGTGGCGACGTGGCCAGCGCATGATCGAATGGACCTTGCAAGCTCATGTGCTCGCTTTTATATGGTGAGTGTCAACCATATAGAAAACATAGGGATGAGACAAATGAAGATCTATTCTGCAGCTATACCGGGTATTTAAGCTGTCTGGAGATAGGATGTACGTCAAAACTCGACTTAATGCTTAAATTTATCTGAATAGATACGTCCACAGTGAATTGGCTCTTACGCAAGCAAGAAAGAATACTTTATGGAGGTTAGCTCTCAGTTAGTGCCATACAGGGCCGAATCGTTGATGAGCGACAAACTTCAGTCGTATACACAACATTGCAAGGCGTCCTATTTGGAATCTTAATAACCCTTTATGTTTTTCTGTGTCTCGGTCGCTCAACCCATGGCGTCGCACGTCACCCATTACCCGATAAATACACGATAGCTATTCCATACGAATGTATCAACGAGGCAGGAGGCCTCGTGAGGTGCTTTAAGGACGAGTGTGATGGTTCTTGGAGACCGCCAAGATCGCACCACTGCTCAACATGCAGTGTGTGTCGATTGGAGTTCGACCACCATTGTCCCTGGGTAAGATAATTATCTGTTCCCTCTGCAGAGTAGCCACACTTATGCGGCTGTATCAGCTAGGAAATTGTGTCACCCTCCCGCGTATGAAAGCATTCCTGAGTCTTTTGTATCTGACCCCCACAGTCACTGCGATCGGTCTTTACCCCATCTTATCACCGCTCCGATACAATGTACTACTTGCCTTGTCCGTCTCACGAGAAGATTCCGGGGCTAGACAACGCTGGTGGGACTGGTGGGGGTCCTGGGCAGTATTCTGCGGCCCTCTCGGTAGGGTGCCGGTTGGCATAATCCTAGGTTTTCGAATCCTACAGAAGCATCGCATCTCCTTCGACGAACCTGGGGAAGTCATCGAACAGCCGTATCTGCGGCTTGCTCTTGCTGTATTTGGTGCTGCGCTGCTATCAATATTTACCTTGGTAAGTTTTTTAACTCTGTGAACATGACCTTCTGTGAAATTGCTCGAAAGGGACTGGCCATCAGCACGACTAGAAATATTCTCCGCGGTCTGACGACTTTCGAGTCGCTCTATATCAATTCATCCAGACCTCTATACGTCAGCGTGCCCCGTCGTGGCACCTCGCCAGGCCAAGTCTACCGTGTCTCGCGCCAGGACCGTATCTACGATCTTGGATGGAAAGCGAACATGAGGCATGTTATGGCGTACCCAACCTTTCCGGGGTGGCATACTGAGGACAGGTGAGTCGACAAGCTTTTACGCAAACCACAGTCTGGATTAATTATAGGCCGTTTCGAAGGAGCTTCAAGTGGCCAGAGATAAAACCAACTCGGCTCAAACGCCATGAATGAAGCGCAGTCGATGTGAATTGATTCATTGGTTGCTATCCATATTCCTAAAAGCCCTGAAGAAATCACCTCTTTCATAGCTTCGCCGCATCCGACATCACGACCGTGTTCTCATGAATATTATGGAGCGGTTCCTGGTCATCAATGCCTGCCTCAGGAAACAAATATGAAAGGAGAGTTGGTCGCTAACCTTCGTTTCCACATGCCGTAGAAGGCCAGTTTGCTGCTGTCTCACCACTCAGGCAAGCACCGGACCAGAGAGGGTTTCCTTCAGTGCCAGACCATTGGCTGCAGGATACTTCGGTATAGGTTCCAGTCAAAGCCCCGTGTCCTATGGCGGGCCGTCAATACCACTGTTGCAAGAATTGTCCATAACTGCGACGCACCAGATGGGAAGAAGGCCGCTGCTCCACCCGTATCTTCGCAAATGTCGAAACTAGCGACACATTACATCAGCGCTGCGACCGCAACGGCCATGCAAGACAACTCACTGCACCGGCATTCCGTACTGGTTGTCTGGACTGGCTTGCGTCTGCCCGCAAAACTCCTGGTTTCCGGTGACAGGGCACAAGTCCGTCACTTTTACAACAATCGTATTGAACGGCCCCGTGTACGATGGCGAGTAGGGGTCCGCAGTTCCAGTGATGGCGAAGCAACGTCCACAAGCGTCACCTGGCCCTGCACCAGGGGACGACCCGAAAGACAGCTGGTTCATCGCTGCTGTGTATCCGGTCGCAGTCACCCCGCACGCTGTGGAAGAAGAGGGACTGTTTAGTGGAAGACAAGGATGGCGGAATAAAGGGTTAAGACGAACCGGGAGAACTGCACCCAGAGTACATTGTGAAGGATGTAGATCCGGAAGGGTTTTGAACATATCCGCCCGTAGCTTGCTGCTCGAGGACGCTGGCGTGTACGCCCACGGCAATGTACCCTGCAGCAGTCAAGAACGCAATGGCTTTCCCGAGCATGGTCGCGACTTTTCGGAGGTCAACAGTCTACAAAAAGCAACCCGTTATATGCAGGGTCTTTGTAGGATGTCCCTGACTAAGTACGTCGTACAGGAAGGGATGAATATGTTGTGTCCGAAGTTACAGCTACGGTTTCTCCACTTTCTCTCAAGTTATCTGCAGCTATACGCTGGTTGCCAAGGACCCTCCCATCCGATACATACCACACGCACGACTGCCGCCTAGATACGATCATGTGATGCCGCATCTTCGGGTAATTGGCCTTCATCACGTCCGCCGCGGTGATATTTCGCGAATCACAGAGGTCGCTACGGGGCGAGAAGTAGCAGCTGGAGCTTACAGGGGCTCGAAAGTCGCAGGCTATAATACAACTATTACCGTCGACCTACGCTATGTACTTGTCATGAGTCCGTCTTCGGCTTTTTACCCCCTCTCTCTTTTGTCTCGGGGGATAGCGCGGCAGCCAAAGCCCTCCTCGTCCTCATCTTCGCCAATTGCTTTCCACCCGTCTTGTTACCACCATCATCGATCAGGGTATCTGGGTCTGGACGGTCCATTGGATCGCGCTCGGTCAAAGTGTTTTTGGGCAAAGAGCTCAGGGCTGCGTAGAGTTCTAATGAGGTTAATTGAGCTGGATTACCTGTTCGGCAAAGCGCATTAGGTAACGATCATAAACTCGTATCGGACAGCATACTTGGTAGGACGGACGCTGAGTTGAGAGACGCCACTAATGATGACCTGTCCTCCTCATCTGACATAATGAACTTCGGCAGCTCGATCAGTAAGGCAGTTCGACGGAATGATGGGTTAACGTACCTCGTCATTGCGACACCGTAAAGTGCGAACCATCTTAGTGCTGACACTTTGCTCCCCTTGACTAACTCCCCACTCGCCGTCGAGCAGTACCAACAGCAACGCGCCCCTCTCACTGTCATCCTCGGTGACTATGAAATCCAAGATAGGACGCTCCAGGTCACAGGCGGTAATATTGACTTCCGCAGCCGATTGCCTAGTGTCTGGACCGTCTCTGCTGGGGTAAGGACATAAAAACAGCGCCGTAGCGCTACAAAGGGTGAATACAATCGGTGACGACCTTGAAATATTGAATGAGCCTACCCAGTAGCACTGAAAATAATACTTGCTGGGCCATCGCTTGTGGATGTCGATGAGGTGCCGACGGTCGCGATCTTGCTAACCGCTAACACTGTCTCTAGTTCCGGCTGTGCTTTCTCATCAGCAACTTTGTCGGCACTAGTCATCTCTACATCTTCCTGCCCGGCCACCCCAATTACTTCGTCGGTCTCAGGTTCTTCACTCTTTCCTGTCTCATTGGCCTTGGCTTTACCCTTCCATTTCTTACCCCTCTTTGCGTGCTTCTGACCGCTCTCTGGACTATCCCCGTCGCCATCTTCATTGTCCCATCTGCTTTTCTTGCCTTTGGGCACTTTCACTTTGATATAGGGTTCGACATGTTCCAGAATCCTGATATCCCGAAGGAATTTTCCGGTGTACCAATTCCAGACTTTGAGTACGGGGTCGCCACCTCCGGAAATCAGGACGGAAGGTGATTTAGGAGGAATATGGAGAGCACAAACAAACCTGACTCGATATAAGCACGAATACCAAGTTCAGCGACGCTTCAGCTGAGAGAACATACTTTTTGTGTCCGAGACAGTAGCTCTCGATATTGTAGCCTTGAGGATACCAGCTCACCCGAATGTGCTCATCTCGATCAGAGGTAATGATATACTTTTCATCCTCAGTAAGTAGGAAAGACGTGAGCAGGGACGTATGTCCCAGGATCAATTTCCCCCCGGACGGGTTGTCGTGAGACACGAACTTCAATCTGTCTGCAGATGCTTCAGAAGTTTCGAGAACTGGGTGAAGTGGATAGCTTTTCTCGATTCCATTGAATATCAAGGAAGGATAATACGAGAGGAGTGGCTCACCTGAAGATATCCCCGAATTTATCGGACGTGAGGATAGTCTGTCCATCCTTCGTGAACTGGACATCAGTCGGCTTCTTTGGAAGTTCTCTACCTCAAAGCAGCGCGAATATTCAGTCTCAATGACGTGCACTTCAGGCGACGTGGTGCTCACCTCTCCGAGAGAAGCTTCAGGCCTTCCGTCTCCCAAACTTTCATCTTTTTGTCGTCTCCCACGGAAACAATATGTGCAAATTCATTGTCCACGGACACACAGCGTATGGGGCCAGACTTTGTGACGGACTCTCGGAGAGTGTTATCAAGATTGACGGTCGAGCGTAGTACCGATCCGGATCTGCGTCGGGTCCTCGAAAGTTAATTATGATGGCGCAGGTGAAGGTGAAATCACACTAACTGAGAGTCAAGGACTTGTATCTCTGGGCCAGATATCACGATGGTCTTTGACGGCCCATGGAACAGTCGTGAATGCGGTAATTTCGACATAGAAAAACAAGTCAATGAACGAGAGTATGGGCGTCTAATGATCTTACTAAGTCACGTGATAATGAAGCGAGTCTCGCAGCCACAGCTCACTCAACTTCGGACGCGACGTGTGGTCTGTCGCGTCTGTTCACAATGTCGCAATCAACGTTCTCGCAGTCAAGTACCTCTCAATTCCCCATGTCTCAGTCTCAACCTTTGCAGTCTCAGTCTCAGGGTACGTCAAGGATGAGCTCTCAAGGTACCCTCAACAGTACCAACCCCTACGAACCTATCGATTCCGACTTGTCTATGACGTCCATATTACTGGAGCCACTGAACCATCTGCAATCGCTGGCTTCGACTCTGTTCCTCTCTCTTTCACCAAACCCGAAACCCCCTCCCCCTCCCCCAATATCCGCCTTCGTTGAGACAGACACGGCCATTGCAGCCGCCGTCTCCTTGGCCCGCATACACCAGATTAAGCAACGCAAGATCGAATCGCTCAAGAACGACATCCTGGAGCTTGACAGGCGGTGGATGGAAATCTGTCAAGAGATGGAGGTAGGCAGGCGCGAGTTGGAGCGGATGATCGACGAGGGCGAAGAGCGGATAGCAGAGATCGACAAAGCTAAGGAAGGTACGTGCTCTGTCTCCACCAATCAACGCTATGCTGAGCGCCAGTCCAGCGGCAATCCCGTACCCCGAGCTTTTGGCCTATGCTCAGAGTCTGAGCGCGTTCACCTCCGCGCCCCCGAATATGCCGGATCTCAGTCTGCCAGGCCAGCCTCCCCCGCCCTTGTTCTTCCCGCCGTTTCCCAACGAAGAGAAGATGCGACGAGGAAGACTCAATGCCGAGGCACCTCTTGGCTTGCTTGGAGAGATCCATTCCGTGGGCAGACGTGAGTGCAATGTTCTCTGTATTTCCGCAGAACAAATTGACCTAGCCCTCTTCTGCAGCTCCAACTGTGTCACCGACAAAACCGGCCGATGGCGGCGCCCACATGCCTCCCGGTGCCAATATTTACAGGCCGACGGAACAACGTCCTCAGCAACAGCAGCAGCTGTTCGACTTTGACCTCGACCTCAACCCCGACCTTTAGCATTACTTCGATATCATGCTTGGATGTACTTGGGCACTCTGTACTACTATTAACCACGACTGTTTTTCATTCGTCAGTGATCACGACACGTGGCTCAGAAGCTTTCCTTCAAGTTGCTGGGCTCGTCCTTTTGCACACCTAGTCCTCGTCAACGCCAATAGCGAAAAACTGCGTTCAGTTTCCTTGAAATCCAGCTGCTCTAGCTAGGCCGCGCACAATGTCCGAACTGCCTGGACTGTAGCGCGACCAACTCCGCGGAAGTCAGCTGCATCACGTCCGGGATCTAAGTATAGCTCCCCTGCTTCTTGACGTCACTCACCATGGCTGCATACTTGAAGCTGTGCCGGAGCGCGTTATAACCCCCACTTCCACCCTTATACCAGTACTTCTTCAGCATGCACAAACTATCCGAGTTCTTCCATCGACATGGAAAGTCGAGTTCATACCACTCGTTGGATCATCCGGCATCTCATCATCACGAGGGCTTTCCGACCGTGCATGATATATATCGACATCGGAAGCAGCACGGAGTCAACCTAGGTGAGTGCATCCAAGTCGATCTCAGTGTCTGCTCTAACCACCATTGTCAGGCTCCTGGTTCGTACTGGAGAGGTGGATCACAGAATCTCCCTTTCGCTCTGCGGCTTCACCGGGACAGAGCGACCTTGACGTCGCGCGAGGGAGCAATGCTAAGGAGATACTCGAGCATCACTGGGACACTTGGATCACACGCGCAGATTGGGAGTGGCTTACGCAGAATGGTATCAATACTGTACGGATTCCAGTGAGTTCTCGCATGCGTCTTGGATTTCTAGCGCTGATAGAGTATATAGATAGGTTACTACCACCTTTGCGGAGTTGATGCATCCGTCCTCAACAGTACCGATTTCGCGGATTTCCAAGATGTCTTTGAAGGTGCTTGGAGTAGGATCACAAACGCCATCTCGACTGCAAATGAGTTTAACATCGGCGTCCTACTGGGTACGGGTGTTCTTTACACCTAACCCTATGAAGCAAGCTCACTCAGTAGTAGATTTGCATTCCGCACCGGGCAAGCAGAACAGAGACTCTCATTCCGGAACATCGGCCCCCACCCCTGCGTTCTTCAGCCACCACAACATGACACACACGACGCACATCCTATCGGTTCTCGCGCGGAACTTACCTTCTCTGCCGAACATAGTAGGAATCGAGCTGCTCAACGAGCCTCAGCCGGACTCGAAGGACGACGCGCTGAAACGGTGGTACGCGGACACCATCCCGGCCATCCGCGACGCCGCGCCGAGCATGCCCGTGTACATCTCCGACTGCTGGCGCACGGACGACTACGCGGGCTTCATCGCCGCGCTCGCCAAGTCCCCGCCCAAGCTCGACTTTGTCGTGCTCGACCACCACCTGTACAGGTGCTTCACGGGCGGGGACGTCAGCACGCCCGTGGAGCAGCACGCGAAGGCGCTCAAAGACGCGAGCGCGGGCACGTTTGCGCGCGTCTCGCAGAATCTACAATTTGCCGGGGGCGCGATGATCGTGGGCGAGTGGTCCGGCGCGCTGAACCCGGGCTCGCTGGCGCACCTGTCTGGCGGGGCGGCGGAGATGAAGGCGCGGCGCGCGTACCTGAAGGCGGAGGTCGACCTGTTCGAGCGATACTGCGCGGGGTGGTTCTTCTGGACGTACAAGAAGGAGGGAAGGGACGTGGGGTGGGCGTTCCGCGACGCGGTCGAGGCGGGGATCTGGCCTGCGGGCAGCTGCGGCCTGGTCGTGCGCAACGAGTGCGAGCGGGACGCGGGGAGGTCGGGGAGGCGGAATACCGCGATGGACAGGGCGCTGGGTGAGCTCGATGTTGGCACGCGACCGATGCGGGGCGCTGATTGCTGAGTAGCCGGGCACGTGTCGTATTGGGACCAGTACCCCGGCAAGTACGAGCACTTTCGGTTTGGCGAGGGGTTCGCGCAGGGGTGGGACGACGCGTACGAGCACTTTCTGTGCACTGAGGCTGGGGCGGGAAAGGGAGAGGGAGGGCCGGTGCCGGAGCTGGGGTTCAAGGGCCCGTGGGCGAAGCGGCGTGCGGAGGCGTATGTGAGGAACAAGGGCGGCGCGGATCATGTGTGGGAGTACGGTGGGTGTTTTCGACTGTGCTGAGGTGGTGGAGCGAGCTGATCGGTGGGTGTAGAGCATGGGGTCATTGCGGGCATTGATGCCGCGAGAAGGGACTTTGTTGAGGTGTATTGCGAAGGCGGGGCGTAGGCTGCGGGTCTATTTTGATGGTGGATACCGGAGCGCTGGATACTTTGGACAAGCTATTTGAGGTGATTGGAAGAAGGGTTCCCGTGTACTATAATAACGCTGTGTATTAGTGTGATGAATATAGTTGAATGACGTGCTTCGGTGTTTTGACCACTTCAGGGGGACGGAAATATGACAGTGCGGCATGGCGGTGAGGGGTTCGGCGAAACCAGGAGGCAGGGCGAGGTTGTGCGCGAGGATGTTTCGAAGCAAGGAACCCATGTTCAGGCATATCAGGAGGTCGACGAGCGGGATCTTTCAAGGGTCATTCGTGCGTCAGGAAGCTGCGGGGCGTATGCACAGGTCACTTTGGGATACATTGCAGGACTGAAATATCGGGGGACCGAGTCTTGGAAATGGATATCTATTTTGTGATCTGGGGCCAAGACCTGTGGGCAGTGCTGCGATGAATCGGAACGGACTCTGATATGCCTCCTGGCGATTGAGTGTATAGTGGAGCGATCAGGCCCGGGGGCAGTAAGCATGCAGGTGGGCGTAGATCAACAACGGGCGTAGCAGAGCCGCAGCAGTGTGGGGCCAACATTCGACTTGTATGTTTTGTCGGGGGCTGTAGAAATGGGCGGGCGATTGTCGGTGGGTCCGATATAAGCCTTTGTGATAGGAGGACGCGCCGTTTCCTCGCGGACGTGCTTGTTGGCATGTCTGCTGCCACCCCCGAAAAGGATTAGCGCGTTCCAGGAGCGACGAGGGGGCTCAAAGTAGAGTTGCGATCACTTTCTAGATTTAAGCTCTAGTTGGATTGCGGGGCTGGCCGTATCTGTGCCTTGGGGAGGACAAGGTGGCACCGAGGGGAAGGAGACTAGGGACATACGTGCGTCGCTCCATGTCCTCTGGGGTGGGAAGGCGGGGAGCGCGGAAGCAGGCTGACGTTGTGGCTGCAGGGCTCGGGCTGCGCAGGAGACACGACACTTCCGCTTGCCGTTTCCAAACGCGAGCGATACATATTTAGGTTACCAAAATCCTTGGGAAGGACTGTCGCGAGTTGCGGTGGGATGTTCGAATATCACGATTTGGGCGTCTGGGGAAGCGGCAAGTGGCTTCTTGTGCTTTTTGTGGCTCGCTGCATGCTTCGACGGCGCGCATCCTGTGCCAAAAGCATCCGAAAGCTTGTTTGCCGAGGCGACGATTGTGGCACAAGTCCAATTTAAGACGGGAACTATTCGAAGGTGGTCGAATGAATTGGACAAGTCGGACCAGGCCTCGGATGGCATCGAGACGTAAATTCGACTTGCAGCCATCGATGGCAGTCAGGTGATGTTCCAATCAGCGTACTGAACGTGCCATGTTTCTTCCCAGCCAGCTGTGAAATGCATTTCTCGGGCGGCAAGCCACGCACGGTCCAGGCGGGGCGCGAACGAACACCTGCCAAATTAGGCAGGTGTGACCGCTGAATCTAGATTGTGACGCGACAGAAGCCGTGTCCCGTGGGGAGGACCCATTATGTCATTGCATACTTCCGATCAGGCCTTTAAAGCACTTATCGCGGCTTCTGCGCAAAGAAATCCCGCTGCTCGTCCTCCTCCCCACCATTATGACCTCCCTCTCGACCTCGTCGCCGTCGTTCTCTCCGTCCCGGAGCCCTGGGCGCCGTCTGTCCGCCCGAAGAGGCTCCGTCTCAGCCTCCGACCCCTGGGGCACACACTCTGAAGTCAACTACAACCCGGAGAGAAACACCTCCAGCCGTCTCACCATTGTCCGCGTCTCGCCCACCCCGGTGAAGCTCGAGGAGCCCCCGCGCCCCGGTTCCCCGCACCAGCGCAGACTCAGCCGCCGCCATGGCAGCAATGCATCCCTCGGGTCTGCCAAAAGCGAGGGCAATAGGCTCAGTTTTGCATCAGCCAGCTTTGGAGGGCCGAACGGCTCCAGGCCTGGCAGTCCCGCCACATCTCGCAACCACTCGCCCGTGCGCAACCATTCTCGCAGCGCGTCGATACCCAATCCGAGATTATCCCCTGAAGAGCTGATCGAAGTCGCCCGTTCGAGCTCGCGTCCGTCGTACATGCCATCTCCCAGGTCATCCCCCATCTCCCCTTACCCATCCCACAGTCCGGAGAAATTCGTCCAGCCGGCTCAATTTACGCCCCTCCCCGATGACGTCTATCTCCCCTTTCTCGAGCGTCCCTCGGAAGTATCCACCCTCCTGTCCACTTACCCCACCGCCAAGCTATGGGCTCTCCTCCAACAGATGTTCCCCGCAGACAAACGTGGCACCCCTGACGAGTCTGGGCCAGCGGGTCCAGTTGACGTTTCAGGCGATCCCGCCCACTGGCACTTCGCGCAGCTTGCGTACTGGTTGAAGCACGTCGATAGAGATGACGCGCCTGACGAAGTTTGGGTCAAGGCGGCGCGTCGTTGCGTCGCTTCGCATTCGGAGCTGATTTGGGAAAGGTTGAAGGGGGCTCTAGGCGTCCCTGCGGATCTAGATGTCGAGAGCGACGAGGACGAAGACGAGACCGAGCTGGAAGAGGCCTATACAGATCTGGACGTCTCGCCCGCGGCGCAATTACCCTCTCCAATTGAGCGCCGCATTGTAGATGACGCGGCAGAAATTGCCCAGATCGAGGGCATGGACCCGGAAAAGTCGCCGGAGATCACGATCGAGCCTATTGTCGTGCCCACAACCCCTCCTCTCAATTCGCAGGATCCCTCTGGACCCTTGCAGGAAATCCAGGAGGACCAAGAAGACGAGGCGGAGACGGGCGACGAGAAGCAGGTACCGGAGTCACCGAAGGAGCTCTGCCAGGGCCTGCGGATCGTCAACTCCCCCTCGTCGCCGCACGCCATCGGGCCCGTGGCGCGCTCGCCGTTCTCGTTCGCGCTGATGTCGCCGAGCCCGAGCTTGTCGCCCGGGAGCGCCGTCGTGTTCAGCCCGAAGAATTACGGGCGGCGGGCGAGCGTGGGGAGCCACTATAGCACGGGGAGCGCGGACGTGCCGTTTGATGTGCTGAGGGAGCGGGGGCCGGGGCACCCGCTGTTCCCGAGCAGCTTTGCGAATCTGGCGCTGGGGCCGACGTTGACTGCCAAGTGCGTTTATACTGTTTTTGAATTGGAATTGGGTGGGGGATGCTGATGGGTGGTTTGGGTGTAGCAACCGCGCGTTGAGGAGGCCGAGCGCGCTGCCGCCGCCTGCGTACGCGAATCCGCATGCGATTCGGGGGAGGAGGGATTTGCCGAGCTGGGCGGATGGGTATGACCTTGCGAAGCATGAGCATGCTATTACTATTGGGAGCGCGAGCAGCGTGGATGAGTGAAAGTGAGCAGCGTGGATGAATAAAAGTTGGTATTCTTTGGTTAATTGGGCTTTTACTTCTGTATTCTGTATTTTGTATCTTCATACACACGCATCACAAGGGTTTCATTGGCATATGTTTGTTGTCTGTTGTATCATAGTCTATATATCTGCATGAATCCAGTTCGATTGCTGTCTAGTGTTAATGGGAAGGCTGTGAGTCGTTTGGAAATGGAGAATCTTGTGTGGCATCTTGGCTATCCGGTCTCGCGAGTGTCTAGTTCTGCGATGAACGATGAGTGGCACGGAATGACAAGTGCTCCGAGGGCACCAGACTCCCAGCCAGGTTCTCCGGGAGCTGGCTACTTTAAGTCTCGTAACCAGACTCTTTATGATACTTGTGCTACGCGCGACATATAGTCTTGTAACCAGACTTTTTATGATACTCGTGCTACGCATGAAATATATAGAGTCTGGAACCACGGTATACTATAAGATATCGCGAGCGAGTGCAGCAACATTGCGAGCTCCAGAAAGGTGCGCCACCGCCTTCCACCGGCCGAGCAGTCACAATTCTGGGCACAAGACCGGTTGGAGGTACTGGCATCACCAGGTCCTTTACACACTCAAACATGTCCCCGAGCTCACTCACTCAAATCTCAGTCTTTTTCGGTCCTTAGTATCTCAAAATGTTTATATACTATAGAGCTTTAATAATGTCAAAAATATAGTACATCAGTAGAGTAGAGCTTGCGCAATGGCAAAATTTGCGGTGTGTAAAGGAGTGGGCCGGGTCCGGGGTCCCGGAGCCCAATGTCTCAGATTTGGTATCTCAACTCAGAGCATACCTACCGAGTGCAAAGTATGCTGGAATATGGTTTCCAGACCCTATACTATAGTATCGAATGTTATTGTAGCCTATCCATGCTGTACAGCTGGCAGAAAGCTGCAAACAGAACTGTGTAAAGGAGTGATGGTGTGTGAAGGACCGGGTAATGCCTGTAGCGGCTGTTTCCAATGCATGGGGGATGTTTGTGGGAAGACACTGTTTTTTGTCTTCCCGACACGTTCACGCCGCAGATCATACAAAACTAGAATTACCGGAGTTCAAAATGTTGCTGTATCGAGTGCTTCCAGTCTCTACGGCAGCTAAGCCATCCCGCCCGAGCTCTTCCACTTTTCGCGCTCGTACTTGCACTCTCATATATAGACGCTTGCTAGCCGTAGAGTCTGGACACGAGTCTAGGACCTGGGAAAGAGCCTATTCATCAAGGTACGACTGCGTGGTGCGTCCACATCGGGCAACCCCTTTTGGCTCGACACACTAGACGAGCACGGTATCCCCCAAGACATTAAGTACTTGTGAGACTACGCGAGCAGCGCTTGCTGGGCTTGCTATATCTACTGGTCCATGCAATCGCACTAGGTACGTGGGCGGGTTGTCTTTCTGCGGTATGCGCTCACTCAATCCTCGTCAATCCATCAGAAGAACTTATCTCCTCCAGCAATGAACGGCTACGCTGCACCAACAACAGTCCAGCAATTACCAGGCGGCGAACGGAATAGACCGGCTGATAAACTCTACAACGACGCGCAACGATATAATGGAGGGAACTGGCTGGCCCACTCCCATCTGGCACCTAATAGCCCTCACCACGCGCGGTCATGGTCCGACGATAAAAGGCGGCCGGGTTGGCTGTCTGGGTTGAGGGAGTCCATGGGGCGGTATCTGCCTGCGGCGGAGGTGCTGCCCCTGTCAACCGCGAGGCGGAGGGGCGCGCTCACGCAGGCGACGCCGGCATCGCTGGCGCTGCCGTCGACCACGACGGTGCGGTTCGTCCTCCTCTGCGGCCTGTGGTACATGTCCTCCGCGATGTCGTCCAACACGGGCAAGGCGATCCTCAACCAGTTCCGCTACCCCGTGACGCTGACGCTCGTGCAGTTTGGGTTCGTCGCGGGGTATTGCTTGCTGTTTATGTCCCCTGCGGTGCGGTTCACGCGGCTGCGGAGGCCGACGAGGGAGATTTTGACGGCGACACTGCCGATGGGGATGTTCCAGGTCGGCGGGCACATGTTCTCGAGTATGGCGATATCGCGCATCCCCGTGAGCACGACGCATACGATCAAGGTGCGTGTGGTGTGATATGGGGGAGTGAATGGATGGAAGTTGATGGCTGGTTGTGTAGGCACTGTCTCCGCTGTTCACTGTCGCTGCGTACGCCCTGCTTTTCGGCGTCAGCTATTCGGCACAGACGTACATCTCTCTGGTACCTCTTACTGTAGGCGTCATCTTAGCGTGCTCCTCTGACATGTCACTCTCAAATTTCGTCGGCCTACTGTGCGCCTTTGGATCAGCGCTGGTCTTTGTCTCGTCTAACATATTCTTCAAGAAAATAATGCCTTCAGGATCGTCCCAGACCTCGCATAAACTCGACAAACTGAACCTGCTGCTCTACTCCTCGGGGATGGCGTTCTTGCTCATGATTCCAATATGGCTGTGGACGGATTTGCCCGCCCTGATGGCGCAGAGCCGGGAGCATGGTGCGCAGGTTTACGCTGGTCACCCAAGTAAAGGACACACCGCGCCGCATTCGGTCGCCTATTCCTTCTTCATGAACGGCACCGTGCACTTTGGGCAGAACATTATTGCTTTCATTATCCTATCCTCGACGTCCCCGGTCACGTACTCCATTGCCTCCCTCATCAAGCGAGTCGTGGTGATCTGTATTGCTATTGTATGGTTCAATCAGACTATCCACGCTATTCAAGGTCTGGGTATCGTCCTTACTTTCTTGGGACTGTGGATGTACAATAGCGCCAAAGGATCGGTTGAGAAGGGCGAGAATAAGATGCGCAGAGTCGAGGCTGCTAGGGACTTGCAGCTGCCGACGAGTATTCAGGACGAGAAGAGTGGTGAACTGGAAGGTGTGACGGGTGCGCAGCCTGTCGCTTACGGACGGGACAGGGCGCGGACAGTGGTAGTGCCCCCACCGCACTACGAGCACCAGGACACCGACACTCCTCCCTCCGCCAGGATCACCGGCTTCGCACCCTCCAGCCAGCTCTCACATCACGACCAAGTCCACCTCCCGCATGTTCACCGCCCCCCTCTGAGAATCGACCCAAGCAGGATGACACAGGCGCAGGCATCTAAATACATCGCAGGTTTGGTTATCCCTTCTCCCACAGACTCTTATCCTTCTCCGCCGCCGTCTGTTGACTCCCCGCCCGAGAGCCCGCCACTGGGCAGTGGGTTTACCTACGGACGCAGATTCTCGCAGCAAGCAGTAGTGGCATAGGACTTCCTCCCCTTCGTTCCTTCAGATGAAATATATAGATAATATATAGCGTTTGTATACACCGCAATGAACCTTCGTCGATCACCGTCCATACCCCTCCAATATCGCATTATCATATATACAGGACTTACACAGTTGATTATTATCTCGATTATTGTGTTGCACTTCGTTCCACAACCTGTACATACTTGAGCTTGGTTTTGACGGCATATTCATCTATGCCCTGTACCAACGTCTGCTCTCTACTCGCATAGAAGACACCAGAAATTGCCATCTTATCGGATATATGTAGCGTGGCCCAGACCCGTTCGCTGCGTACGTGATGCTTCTGCTCTTCCTGCGGTGACCTCCATAACTTATAAGGCTACGACATAACCTTGACTGAGGACTACGTGTCATTGGAACACCGCTGGTATTTAAGCTTGCGTTAGAACTTGCGCAGCACTCTGCACGCACCCACAACGAGCCATGGCTTCAGAAGCGACTGACACCGTCTCACCAGTGGCGGAGAGTGTTCCTGCAGTGCCGGTAAAGGACTCCCAGCTTGACGCACCTGCCTCACAGCCGTCGGAGAAAGCTGCAGAGTCCGAAGAGCCTGAACCGCAGAACGCGCTGACGGAGAAGTTCACCGAGCAGGAGTGGACGGCGTTGAAGGAGTTTAGGGTAAGCTTCCCGTCGTTTGTCTCAGCCAAGTCGCTGCGCATAGGGCTTATGGGGCGGATAGAAACAATTGCCAGAGATGCTGGCAGATGCGTATCCTGACGCGAAGGACGCCAGGGGGACCGCAGTCAAGCTGTGGGGAGTCGAGTTGAATCCCGATGGGACCAAGAATGCGAAAGCGAGTGTGGTGCTCATGAACTTCCTCAGGGCAAGGTATGATTGTCACCGGGCGAGTGGTACAGCAATCGAACTCCGACTCTTTCCCTAGGAACCTGAGTGTTTCCGAGGCACGGGAGATGCTCGTCAATACCCTCAGATGGAGGGAGTCTTTCAAGCTGGACGAAGTCATGGAAGAGCAGTTTGACGACAAATTGTTCGGGAGGGTCGGCCACATCTACGGAAAGGACAAGGAAGGGCGACCAGTCGTGTAAGTCGTACTCACAAGTGGTCTAATTGTCATTAGGATTAATCATATCAAAACCTTACCTTAGATACAACGTCTACGGAGGCAATACCAAGGATGTCTTCTCCGACGTCCAGCGATTCATTCGGTATATAGAGTTCACATCTTAGCATATCCCTGAACGTTAATTTCGCGATTGACAGGTGGCGGGTACAGTTCATGGAGAAGTCCGTCTTACTCCTAGACTTTGAGAATACCGATCAGATGATACAAGTTCATGGTCGGTTTTACGTCTTATGTCAACCGTACATGAACCCACACGTGTCTCTCAGATTATGAAGGTGTCGGCCTGCGAAGTCGGGACGCGAACTCCAAAAACGCTGCATCGGAGGCGACTAACATCTTCGGGAGTCATTACCCTGAGCTACTCGTACGCAGTTATCATTCCTCTCATGAGGGTGCCACCCTAACGCCGTTTTTTTCCTGTACCCTACAATGCATCTGCGTCCGAAACCAATGCATTGGAACAGTACAAAAAGTTCTTCGTGAATGTCCCGAGCATAATGACATGGGTTTTCTGGCTTTTCAAGCCCCTCATGAGTGCAAATACTCTGGCTAAGATGAACGTCGTCGGCAGCGGGCCCCATACAATTGGGAAGGCTTTACTGCCTTTCATTGATGCGCAGGAGCTGCCAAAGAGATATGGTGGCGAGGCGCCCGACTTTTGAGCCAAAGGCGATGGGCACACCCGGGACATCCATTTTCTTCAGTTCCTTTCTTCTCTATGCTACTGTCGGTCGGAGGAACATTCGCTAGACCCATAATACCCTTCATGTCAATGTTTTCACTTGTTGTATGCTCAATTTTAACGAGTTTTGAAACGGTCGCTGGGTAGGAGCTTGAGGTCCTCAAATATTCGGCTTTCGAAGTGTGGAGGTCTTGCATGTACACTGGCACACTTTTGACAGTTTATGAACAATGCAATCAGTTTGAAATGTTATAGTGGATATTGATAACTTTCTTTTCAGTCTGATAAAAATGCCGTATTTGAGTGATAGTCATCATTGTGCACTCGCGAACAATATCTTGCATACATCTGTTCTAGTAACTTATCGGTAATTTATGAATTATTCACCACCGGTAACTTACAGCAGAATTTCTTCCGGAACGGCAACGTTATTAACCTATATTTTTAACCACCTGTTAAAAACCAGTTAATAACAGGATCTTCTCCTGATTATCGGAATAAGCAGTCTCAGGAATACCTGCGAGAGACCTGGTAGACTATGTGTGACGTCACTGTGGGGACTACTTTGGATGTGCAATGCACTTGAGAATATATTTTGCTCCCAGGTGCATGATCCTACAGCCACCGTCAAGTGGGAAAAGCTCATATGGACCTCTGTTTCAATATGAAGTCCATCTTGTACAACACTCGACTGTTTGTCTGACACACTGCGAATCCAGGCCAAGACTACAAACCGTCCCTGTACAGATCGATATCTGACGTGGATAAAATACCGCTCACCACTGTCACAACAGGTGGCGGAGGTCGGTTACGATGTAGTTAATAACGCGTTAATAACCCAGTTAATGACCGCCCCCTCGGATTAATCGGTTATCAGAACTCACCGGGGAGTTGTTAACGGGACTCTCCTAATCACGCCGTGGTCGCAGATGATCAAGAAGTCAAAACTCTGAACCGCGTACCGCAAGAGACCACAAGGTCCTCCCCATCATGGACCAACATCCTTGACGATATTGCTGAACAAGCCGGATGCGCATATACACTCCTCTTTGTCCTTAATATGCAATAGGCACTAAAGCGCTAGCCTCTGATGGCGCCGATAAGACACGCAACTAGATGGGAACTCGGCCTTGGCGCAGTCCCAGGCATTAATAGCAGCAGAGCACCCACATCTTTCCGACGCCCAACAATGACGATTCCTGTCGTAAGCACCCTGAGTCGTGTGTACAAGGTGAGTGTCGTAATTGCAAAGTGGAACTTAGTGCCGTAACTGATTTCCATGATCAGGCACTCTACCCTCCGAGCGTAGATCCCTCGCCGGATTCCCCTCCCATCAAATTCGGCATACTAGGGGCTGCGAGAATAGCACCGATCGCGCTGATAGACCCCGTCAAATGCCATCCTGAGGCCGTCGTCCTTGCAGTGGCCGCCAGAAACTATACAAAGGCGGAGGAGTTCGCGAAGAAACACGGCATACCGAAGGTGTATGGGGGTGCGAATGGGTACCAAGGTGTGTTCTGCACCTTGAGATGGATCAAGGCGAGATAGTAATAGCTTACAGAGCTGATTGACGACCCCGAATTGGACGCTATATACAACCCCGTAAGCATTTTCTGCCTGTCCACGAAAATAGCTCTTTTATTGTCGTTCCTCAGCTTCCCAATGGGCTGCATTTCGAATGGACCATGAAAGCACTGGCGGCCGGTAAGCATGTTCTCCTGGAGAAACCTAGTGCAGACACTGCGGAGGAGACGCGGAGGATGTTCAAGCTAGCAGAAGAGAAGAATCTTGTTTTGTTGGAGGCTTTTCATTACCGGTACCTTCACAGGTTTTCAATGGGACTCGGGGGCTGACATAACTAACATTTTTCTAGGTTCCATCCTTCAACGCAGAGGGTGAAGGAGATCATCGAGAGCGGCGAACTAGGCGGAGTCAAGAGTATTTCGGCGACCCTGGCCATTCCGAGAGGGATCATGAAAGAGAGCGATATTAGGTTCGATTACTCGCTCGGCGGGGGTGCAATGATGGACATGGGATGTGAGTAAAATTTTCTCAATTCATCTCCGCCGTAAGTGAACCGGCGGATTTACTCGTCTCAAACCACAGGTTACACTATGAGCTGTGTTCGTTATCTCACCGGTCTAGATCCCATTGAGGTGAAAGAGGCAAAGGCGGACACACCTATCTTCAAGAAGGCTTCCCCGTCTTCGGAGGCTTCACTGGTGGATATCACCACGACAGCTCATCTTGCGTTCCCTAACTCTATATCCGGCTCTATCATGTGCTCTCTCGGACTTCCCGCCTGGGGTCCATTTAAAATCCTTCCCCGTTTTCCAGATTGTCTAGTTCGAGTCGAATGCGAAGGAGGTGAAATTGCACTGTTCAATTATCCCGAAGCATGGGCATATCATTACATTACGGTACAGAAACGAGATGGTAAAGGCAGAAAGGTCCGGACGGAAAAGGCCTACAAACCAAGGAATGGGAAAGGAGAAGAGTGGTGGACTACGTAAGCTGTCGTATTATCGATAACACTGCTTATGACTTGCTGAAACTATTGTCGTAGGTATCGATATCAGCTCGAGGCTTTCGTTGACAAGCTGAAGGGCCGCACGCCACACCACTGGATGAGCGCGGAAGACTCCATCGCAAATATCGAATGGATAGAGAAGGTATACACGAAGGCGAGTCGCATCTCTAGTATCCCTATTCTCATGTCCGGGTCCTTACATGTGTTGTATTGTAGACTGGTCTTGGCCCCAGGCCAGCATCGACGGTTGTGGTGGCTTGATTGGCAACGCGCTATGACCTAACCAGTCGCCATTTCTGCTAATACCTTCGAGTGGTGGCCTTCGATGCCCTGATTCGATGCCGTGTAGCTTCATGCATGGCTCGTCTTACACAGAAAGACAGAATACTATTAATCGTATTTCAGAAATCTTGCTGTCGCTGTCTTCTCACCGATATGCGCGGAGGTGAGGCTATTTCCAGATCAAGGATGAGATAGGGTCCGAGCAGGATCCTCATTCGGATGCTTTTATGCAATACCCGTATTAACGCCTCTAGCTGATTCCGTTTCACGCCGCTACCCCGATGACGGTGCACGATTCAGCCCCGAGGCTGGGTCCTTTGGCACGGAGTCTTCACCTTCCCTCTTTGTGTGGCGTGCCGGAAGCCATGAGGCCAGTTTACCATCTTGAATGTAAATGGTCTAAAAAGGCTCACCGCGATAGCTTCCGTGTCGTTCTGGCACAGGTAATGTGGCTGGGATCTGTGCTGTCTCCGCCATATTGGAATATTGACGTCCGCGAAGGCTTGCTATGTTATGCACCATGTCTGGACGTCGACTGACGAGGTATCAAGCCTTGTGATCATCGAAGTATACTGTATAACCTACGATGCCTGTGTATTATTCACTGCTAAGATGCTCTTTCATCACTTGTCGTGGATGTGTCATTTCGGCCTGAGGATTGGCTCTGCTCATAGTTGTGCCTCGTCCCAGGAGCGAGTCCATATTCGATTTTGAGAAAATGATTATGTTCCTCTGCGCATAATGAGCGCTGCCCGTTCTTAGTCGTGTACATGGCTCTATGTACCAGAAAATATCATGTCATCTTACTCCTAAATGACTGCAAGACCTTATTAATGTCGGTCGTAGATTAGTAGTAAACCATCCCGAGGTTCCCACGCCTCAACATCATCTCAGGTAGCCACAGGCGCGTACAACTCAGCAGTGGCTTTTGACGAGTTCCAGACATTTGAGTGCAGGGATGAGTGTTAAGAAAAGGTGAGTACTCTGTCATCTGATGTTCTGCGCTGAACTGATATCTCCCAAACGGGCATGTCAGTAAACTTGACCTATTGGTCAGAGTTCGTTACTCCAATCCCCTGCCGGCACCGCCATGCCCTCCCAAACTCTTAGATATTCCAACGAATCCAATGCGGTATACTAAGCCAGAGTTTATAAATGCTGTAGCGGATGCAACATCTCTTCCGATGATCGTAGACGCTGAATGTGGAATGCCGCTGGATCTCGCGAAGTGGGCGTGTCTTTGGGAGGAAGGTGTTGATGATTCAGGTGCGGTGTCTGTTTATGCATCCAAGATTGCTCAGGCATGGAAGTTAGAAGCTTACAGATTTAAATCCGGACCCGAAATACCGACCCCAGCTAGATCCTGAAGACCAATTCTTACTGGGTGACCCAAGCGCAACTCAGATGCCTACCAGTTCTTCCATGCCCTCAACCCCCCACGCTGCACATGTACCATGGCTACGGAAAACGGAGTACTTGAGTCGTGAGGGAGTGTCCAAGGCTTCTTTGTCTCAGGAGACGTACGGAGTGCCATCTTCTATCTGTGCCCTGTTCTGACCATCTCGTAGGAAGCAGCTTGACGCACCGATTGACATTTCTCGTGTAGCACAGATACGGGATATTGAGGCATCATTTGTCTCTTCAAATGAGGCATTCGACCTGAGCCAGCTCCGTCATCCTAACAAGACCCACGTAACCGCTGTTGAATCTTATGAAATATTCCCAGATGCGGATATATGGGCTAATGCCTACGACCTATTCCGCTTTTCCGAGCGACCTGGCGAGCGACCTGTGGACGTAAGCTTACCTCCGTACTGTCTGTACTTGATCCTTACAGTATTGTCCAGGTTGAAGATCCTCGTCTCAACAGCGCAATTCTCCGCCCAATGGAGTCGGATGGCGATCACTTCTTAGCGTACTACCTAACAAAAGATGAAGAGTCGGCGATTGAATTTACCAACGCCAGGAATGACCGTTCGCGCGCCCCTCTTGATGAGGAAGAGGTAAGGGCACAACGGTGAATACAGGATAATCTGACTGGCGGTTTATTGCTACTAGCCGACAGCATTCCATTTCGTGCGGGACTATGAAGTTGTCAAGGTCGAGCAAGAAGTGCCTAACGAGTTCTTGCTCGTGCTTGATGATGGAGACGCACAAGACACCTCAGAGGACGGCTCCGAGTCGCGATCAGAGAGAAGGCGTAAAGGAGCATACTACAAAAACATCGAAAGGAAGATGATTCTAAAGAAAAAGAGGCAGAATGTCAGATCGTTTGCTTTTATGAAAACAATTTGCTCAAACTTACTATTATTCAGATTCACGAAGCGTACCTGGACAAGTGGCACGTCGTAAAGGTGTCGCATGTCCCTATGAGCAAGGAAGAGGAAGATGAGCGAGACGAGACCATGGCCGAGGTCATGGACCCTATGTATCTTCTGGCAAGAGGAGATGCCGATGCTGAAGGTGAGGTGGACGACACCATCATGACTTCCACGGCATCCCATCCAGGAGGGTCAATAGATATTACGGGCATCTCATAGCGTCTCTACATACCGGTTATCGTATGATTGTCTTGTCGCTACACACACCGGAGCACGTGTATATCGTTCCACGAACAACCTCTAACAACTTTGCAGTTGTAACTACCTATATGTTGCAGGCAACGTTCATTTCGGCAGCTTTGCAGGTACGATGCGCTAGCGTGGATTGGGAAGGTTGTGTACGTTCTTGCGGCGTGGCCTTCATATAAGTTGCTCGTGAGTTATGAAACCTTAGTGAGCCCTATATTCCTTGCTCATGTTTTTATTATAGCGTAGTACGTCTATTTTGGTAGGCATCGAAATCTTGTGGTCCACGTGACGGGGGCGAGTAGGTACGTGTGCCCATCCCTCGCAAGTCAAAGCAAGCTCGACTGATCCGTTGATAATCGGTTGTGCCTTGTCGGTGTTAGGCCATGTATACCCCTCACTCGTATCAGAATGAATCCATAACCATTTATCGCAGAACATGTACAGGGAATGTGCCTTTCAGCTCCGGTCAAACGTCGTTCAAGCCCCGTTTGGCTTTCCCCTGCACGCGTTGCATGGCCCTGGTATATCATCCATGACGAGATGTTGATCGTCGAAGAGTCTGCACTACTGTCATCATCGTATGGCGAGCTAGGCGAGGACGTGCACTCACTGTTGTTTGCATGTCGCAACACAGTTATGTTGGTCAGTTCTATGAGACCTGCTGAAGCAACAATCGCGGGCGTGGCAATCCACCTTCTCAGAAGTCAACCTCACTAACCGACTGGTACGTTTGAATAACCTTACCACTTGCTCCCTAGTGACTATCTGGTGCCGACAGCTATACTCAGCGTATTGTATAATATTGTAGCACATCTGCGGGACATCGGATTAGCAAGAGTGTGCGCAGTCCTATACGGAGCGGCCTACAATGTGTAAGGTTTTGCGAGGTCAGCTGAATATCGATGAGGGTGTACAGTGTCGGTGCTGCTGAAATTTTGTCCATTCCACCAGAGTCTTATATAGCAGCAATCGTTGGGGACGGAGCATAATCGCATAGGTAACGTGTCGATATCCTTGAGAAAAAGGATCTATTTGTCTGCTCGTCAATGATCGTGATCATGAAGCAAGGCAAAATCAAGTATACAATATCGTCGGTACTTTCCATATGCATCTGGAAGCTGTATCGCAAGTCGTTCCGGTGGCCCAAACAGCCCATCGGCCCACCATATTTTTACTTTGATCGAGCCTGACTTAATGCACTCCGATCCTGCACGGAGATGCCTTGGTGCAAGACCATTCTTGACAGTGGTGTATGCTTCAGTAAAGCCTCCGAATCTTGGGAACGCGAGCCACATCCGTCTGTCGAATTTCCGGATAAATGATCGGATTATTCAAGCGTAGCTTTTCACCTCGACTGCCACCGGGGAATGAGCACGTTAATATGTCCAGGACCCCATGGGTTCCAACCGATACGAAAGGAGGCGCAACGGTGAGTCGGTCCGGCCTAGTCGCCGCGTTGCAGTGATTGATATCTGACCTAGAGTACTGTTTCTAGACAATCACGATATCGGGGGTATTTTACTCGGGTGTTTTAACTGTTGTGCGCCTTCTTCCGGACTTAAGCTGTACTGACCGAATGTCGTGTCAGGAGCTCTTCGCGATGCGTGCATGCCGCCAAACGCCTCTCTAAGATGTATGGGCGCTATTCTCGCGCACTTTCCGTCTAGTTTACCATGATCCACGATGAGATAGCGGGCAACATTCAGTATCGGGATCTGAAGCTCCTACCCTAGTTGGAGTTGATTGGATCCTATGGCATGTGTCCAACTTCTCTCGACACAAGCTGCTCGTCTGCTTCCGTGTTCTCAATACTTGCTCGTAGGTACGAAGCCGCAACCAAGCCTTGCGGTTCTCTCGGGTCCTTTCTCTATGATCTGCGTTCTTGGCCTCCTCCAGGGCGCGGCCTCATTATACTTATCATACTTCATTACCGTTCTGGTTGCTCAGTCTCGTGCGTGCCCATAGCGGCGCTCAGAGTATTAATCCCGGACAAAAAATGCATTTCTCATTTTTAAATGTCCTTACGTGCTTTTCCAATCTTTTTCGTTACATTTAATTGAGCGGAACAAAAAGTAACACCCCCCGGTTCATTCCCAGTGTTGTGTTCATTTAATGGCAATTGCACGAGGTCAGAAGTCCTCCTCGTATCCGACCTCGAGTATCATATGAAGTAAGTTGGTGGCGTCCATGTACCAGTGGTTTCTGCGGAGTACCTACATACTAAGGTCCCTTTGCCGATATTAATATGTCCCTCGGTATCTTTCGCTCTGTGCTCACCGGAAGTGGCGTGTCCGATCTCATGTGCTTTCGACTCAGGACACCCTTTTCCAGCGTCACGGGCCTCCTGGTGGCTCTGACCTGCGTCTCCATATTCCCAAGGCTGGTGGACATGGACCTCACTTTCAGGATGATGTGTATTTTGGTCCGCCTTCAATCTGTGTACGATCCATGATGAATAGCTTCCGAGCTGCGTGGGCATGATGCATAACATCGCTAATACTGACGGGTACATTTCATTTGCGATCCAGGTTTCACCAGGGCTGGAATGTGAGATTTGCAATTTGCTATTCTGCTATTTTTTCACTTACGGGTCGAATTGAAGGTGAATAGAAACGCCTCGTTTGCATACGAGGGTGCTCGAATGGCAGATGAATTTATTGCTGTGGATAATATGACCTTCAGAATGTGCGTCGACGTGACGGGTTACACGGACGTCACGCACTGTGCTATCCGGTGTCTCGGCTATCGAAACTGTCAATCTGCTCCGAGGTCATCTAAAGCGTGAATGCGGGGTAGGAGGATCTATTCGTGTAACGAGCTTCGATGGGCTGGATAGGCTCAGATCGGTAACAGCCAGGAGGAAATGCACAGCAGAGGTCACACGACCTAACGCTATATCACAAGACCAGTCCACACATTGTCCTTGCTGAATCACACTCTGCGGTGTGACCGGAATAGCACCGGTCTCACCATTCAATAAGTACTGTGATCCTCCATTATTCCTTCCTCCGCTTACTGGTGCAGTCTTTCTAGCTGGGGGAACTTCCTAGAAAAATAATGACGTCTAGCGGAGAGAGGCTCCTATCTGGATCTAATCGAGGAGAAGCGACTTCGTGATAACCCAAGTGATAGCGTTTAAGGACCGAGCATTCACGTAGACACACAGTCTGTATAGGATCGCTACCGCTGCATCGGTCCAGGGACTCGAGGCCACACTAAGTTATTTTTTATATACCTTCATGAGTCTGATTTGACCAGAAGAGGGGCAGGTAATGCTACCAGGCTCCTGGAAGTTCCCATCTGCAGATATATCGAGGACACACTACCCTTGTGAAAGATGGCCTTATCGGAACGCCAATCATAGCGGGCTTTAGCGGTTCAAACTTTCAGGATGTGCCAGATCACCTTGGACAGAGGCAACGCCAATCTGGGGACCTCGTCTGCTTTTGGGCCTATCGTAAACATTCGATTTCAGACCGCACATTTATGATCGGTGCGCTAAAATCAGGGTACGCGCAGGCTAGACCGGCGACACGACTCTCTTGCCGGCATAGAAATGCAACACGTGCTTTTGGTTTATCACCAAGTCTATGGGCCATGTCTCAGGATTCACTTCACGCCGTTCGGGCGTACATACTTGGGCTCAGATCACCGTAATGCGAGCGGTTGATGCACAAGAGCCAGTACAAAAACGTCAAGCGGCCTGGCATGTCCGCTGCCACAACCAAATATTTGTGATGCTGCAACCGTGGAAGTACTTGGCGGCTGTCAGTTTCAGGATTTAGCATGAAAGTTCTATTAGTATGCCACAAGAAGAAGGATGTGACTAGACTTCAATGCGCTCTGTCCATTTTGTGGCTGATGTATCTGCACGACTGTTTCTTGGAAAATGTTGAGGACGATATTTTCTAGTGATCAGTCATACTGTAGATGATGGAGGATCTGGACGTTTAGCCTTCGAGTGTTTCAGTACAGCAGGTTGGGTGATAAGACATATTGCTTATACTGGAGGGATTGGCCGCCGTTCGTGTCAGGCGCCTGTCTGGAGGCTGCACGTTTTCCGCGGCGAGACGATACCGATGAGCGGTTCCTTCTAATGGAAGTCATGCCGCAGACCTGTAGAAACGAGGTCAACGTTGTCCTGCGAAATTTCATTCATTCCTATCACATGTTTCTGAAAACGGAAAGTGAAGGAGGCTTTCGCATATTTTGAGCTGATCACGTCGGCCGCCTGAACACCAACGATTCAGCTTTTCTCCAGTAATTGCTGAACTTGCCCATAGTACTGCAGCCGAAACGCTGGAGGGGTGCCTGGTCGTCCTCAGTCAAATTCCGTCCTTGCGCATATCGATGCAAGTGTGTCTGAAAGCCAATGATTGTCCTTCGCTTGCTCTGTATCTCAGAAGAATATCATGCCGTGAAACACTGCCGCTTTTGTGGCGGCTTACGTCGTCGCTTCAGGCCTGAGATCTGCCAAGAACCGTCGCATAAGACACCAAGACCGCTGTCACAGCAATCGCCCCTTCATGTTGCTTACTCGGCCAATCAAACGACATCGACTAGGGCCAGCCACGTCACCCGAAAAGCTGTTCGTAAGGGTCGCAAAGGACCAAGTCCGAACGAGCAGCAGAGTCGTCTGTAATAAGCCGTACGTCGACATCATTAAGCCGTGAGAGGATACTTCGGCGGGCGTGGTAGGTGCTTCGATCCGAGTTAAGCTCTGCGACATAACTTCCTGCCAACAGTAACAGTGAATTCTGTACTTGCCTTTACACAGCCGGTTGTTATACGATGGAAAAGCCATACGTCACTTAAACAACAGCCGTACGCGATACAGACCCAGGAGTATGTGCTGGAGAAAACACTATGGGAGGTAAGTCAAGAGATACCCCGGTATCGGTACCTTTCCTTCTGTGCGAGTAATGACATCAGCTTATGAGCCTTGCGTCTTCCTGCCCGTGAGTTTGAACACCCAGGCCCAAAGAAATATCTTGAGTAGCCTCATTCAATCGCTTGAAGGAAGAAGAGTGGACGAAGCAGGCGGTCAGAAGAACAAGTATGTCCTGATTGTATAGGTTTCACGTCCAGCAAGGTGCAGGCAAGTTCGAGACCTTATTCAAAGAGCCGCGTATTCTGAAAAGGAGGTCTTCTCATGTCCGGTGCGCGAAGTTTAGAGCGGAGGCAGTACGGGTATTATTTTAGCGATAAGATGGCCACATGTACCCTTCCTAGCGGGTCGGATGCAGACGATGGAGCGTCCGTGCTTCTCCCGTGAATGTAAAAGGTCCGCTGACCTTTCCAACGGTAACAATTAAACTTTTGCTGAACTGGAATGTCGGCATCTATGAACTGATGGATGTACTAGATCATTGCCAATAGCGAATTAGGTGTGTGCAGATGTAATTTTGATGGCTGCTTACTGGTAGGAACATGCAAACTTCCCATTCATGTCTCGAGTAATGCCGTAAGGATCTTCTCGCATTGCAGGTGCAGTCGTCTGACATTGCTGAGAAATACTTGCTTTCACCAGATAGATGCCCCACGACTCTTCATGTTGTTTTTGCCGGTGACCGGCCTCAACAGAAATATACTTGTAATGTACTCCTGCGATCCAATGCCGCTTGCTTTCCGACGGCTGTCGGCACATCAAGCTGATTCTAACTTGTCAGAGGTCGGCGGCCACAGAGGGTAAGAAGGATGTTATATTTTGTCAACTGTCGTCACCATTGAACCAAGTACTAATGTTAATTTCCGGTCACGCACCTCGGATTGTTCCCGACTAATATACATCGGGATCTTACCGGCGAGTGCAATCGAATGTTCCCGGCTATCCCCACGGGCCTATCCAATCCTGGACTGAATTGCGAGCGTCCAACTCGTGAAATCCTCTTGGAACCCGCTTGCAATGTAGTCTATCAGAACGAGACGCGTATGTACAAGACATCCTTCATACCATGTACTATACATACATGTCTCGTATGTGATCGCCCCGAGAACCAAGATGCAGCGAAGTAGTGGATCTAGGCGCGCGAGCGACTTTTGCCAACGGATGGACAGGCAAATAAACTCCGAACGCCACGAAGGAGTTCTTCCCAGTTCTCCCCAGGATCACAAGGAATCATTCGAACGCGCGACGGGGCCTGAGAGGTCCAAGACGCGCGGCGAGGAGCAGTCCCCGTCTAGAATCGGAGAGGCGGCCTCTCGCTATGAGGGTGAACAGTCCCCGTCGAGAGTTCGCCTGACTCAGATGACACAGAAGAGACTGGCTCCAGCGGCGAATAGGCAGTGTAGGTGGCGAACAACAAACCTCGCTTGACCAGGCTTGACCTCACGCACATCTCCTTCGGTGCCTTCGGCTTTTGCCGCCCCTGGGTCTTCAAATTTCCGTAATTACATTTTACACATTGTTTGGTGCTCAACAGGTGTCTTCCTCAACTCATCGACATTGCAGAGAAACAGATTACTTCGTGTCAGTGCTGTCCACGATACCTCCACAGTGTAGGATAGCGAACAACAGACATCGTTTGGCTTGATACGCATCTCCTTCGGTGCTTTCGGTTTTTGCCGCCTCTGGATCGTAAAGAATGGCGAACCCATCCAATATTTATGCACAGCATGTCGACTTCAGAGCTTAGGAAAACCTACTGGACATGCCGATTATTGCCTCGAAAATCGGTTGACGTCAGCTGCTGCAGACACAGGACCAAGCTCAAGCTCACCCAGCGTCTTTTGATTTTTGCGGTCCCTGGGGATTTATATCCGTGTACAGAGGGACTACCATACTCTCGGACAGCATCAATGTACGGCTGAAATTGACAGTGATCTCGTCATCCGAGTTCGCGCACGAAGCACGGAGAAAAAACAAGCTGATTCTGCTAGTACCCGATGCTTTCAATTTCGTGGCAGCCGACAAGCTTCTGAGTAGATTGCGCTTCGATTTAGGCCTGTCCTGGCAAGACGTCCAAGGCGATCTGGTAAAGATACTGTACAGCGATTGGAGAGACTATAGGCTGCAGTTCAATGGACAACGACCAGAGCTTTCGAGAGTACAGGAGCAAGAGAACGGAGGCATCTTCCATCTCAATTTAGAATAAGAGCATATGCGATGAATATATCCAGATTCCGTCGAGCCCACTGTTTTGAGATATTAATTAGAGTACAGTCCGATGGATGGCTCGACGAGATCTTCGAAGACAACAAAAGTAGGAAAGCAGAGGAGTCTATTGTTTTGAATTCGAAACGTGGAGGTGCCTTGAATGTACCCGGATTTCGTACAAGCCACTTGCTAGTGCATCATGGTGCGTTGGCACACGAAGTCGCGGAGGCGAAGTAAGTTGTTTCTACTAGTACCCGCTTTCATTTTTGTGGCAACCGATCAGGATAAACCGAGTAGATTGCGCTTCCGTTTAGGCTTGTCCTGGCAAGACGTCCAAGGCGATCTGGTAAAGGTACTGTACACCGATTGGAGAGACTATAGACTGCAGTCCAATGGATAGCAACCAGAGCTTTCCAGACTACAAAAGTAAGAGAACGAGATATCTTCTGTCTCGGATTAGAAACGTTTCCACCTGAGAACGTAGGCGACGAATGCATCCAGATTTCGTCTAGGCCACTGCTTTTGCGAAGAGAAACTGTAGTTCGATCGATTGCGCGACAAGATCTTTGGAGACAACAAAAGTAGCTATAGGAAAGCTGAGGAGTGTGTTGTCTTGAATTCGAAGCGTTGAATGCCTTGAATATATCCGAATTTCGTACAAGCCACTTAGGAGTGGTGCATCACAGTGTGTTGGCGAGATATCGCATTTCGGACCGGTGTTTTACGGACGACAACGTCGACAAGGCGTCCTGCTCCTTGCATTAATGTGGACTGTCCTTCGCGCACAGTGTCCAAGTCGAATTTCAAACCCAATCACTGAAATTCCCTAGCCAAATTCCCTAGCCTCGGCAACCGCCGCCGCCACCCTCACTCGCTAAACACCCACACACGACCTGGTCCGTGCGTTCCTCTTGGACGTATAAAACCTCTCCCTTGCCCTTCCTTGTTCTTTACCACTCTGGCCTTTTGGCTTAGATCAAGTGTAGTATCTGTTCTTAATAGTTTAACCACTATTATGGGGGCACCGCCCTCATTATTGGTTATCTAATTTTTGCCGCCCTTGCCGCCAAGCTCTGCTTGCAACTTGGTGGTGCGATGACCTTGCTACTGCACTATTGGCTTGCGTCGTCGGGGGATCCGTTCATTTCTTTTCGCCGCTTGTCTTGGTTCGATCAGTTGATTGAACCCAGCTGGTGGCGAATAGAATTTGGATACATTGTATATATTTAGGCGGTTGTCATCTTGTTTTAAATTTTGGGCTTGGACTTCGAGTCGTGCAGGTAATAAAGTGTTTTATGATGTTGATGTATTATTTAAATAATGTAGATGAATATAGTATTATATATACTTAAAGGATGTTCTTCGTGACACTAGGGCAGTCAAAAATACTGTCTGATATTGGACGGTTAATGCAAAAGATCCACGGAAATGCATAGTGACCGGTTGAGCTTGTAAGTTCCGCCGAAAGTTGGCTTGTAGCTTGAGCATATCCGCTAAAGGACAGAGTTAATTTAGCTTGGTATGTACTTCAAGACATCGCATGAAGACGGGGAAGTCGGCGGCAATAGACACACTCACCGGTGCCAACACTGCAACGACCGAGAAAGTCTATCAGGAGTAGTGATCACTGTGTGACCAGCGCGACACGCACGAGCTGTACGAACGCTGTCGATGTATCTGCGAGGTTGTCCCTATCAATAGCCCGTAAAGGCTCCATCGCCGCGGACGTTGATTAGGAATATGATAGGCTGAAGCTCCGTATACATAGCGACGACCGACAGCTGGGCTCCCATTTCCCCGGCAAGGGCCGGGTATCGAACAACAGCTTAGTTGACGTTCTTCAGTTGCACGTTCCGCCGTCCGCCTCGAGGCGGTCTTGCTTTCAATTTACTTTCGCCAAGTATATGTGTGGCACAGGGACGAGTTCTTATACATGGCTTGGCACATGCTTCTCCCCCGACGCTTGAGCAGAGCATTGATAATAGGCTGGATTCAGATGCTTACGTGCAACGAGCTTGTACGTCCGCGGACTCTGGCGCTGCATCTAGCTCTCGCGATCGCCATGGCATTCCAAGTGAGTGTACGTCTCACCACGTGAGCGCAGTATTGCGCATTCGTGGATTGCTAAGCCCTAAGTGTACGGCGGAAGTCCTGCGTAAGCTACATAACGCTAAAAGCTAGAACACACCCGGTAGCAGCGGCTCAACTCAGGAATCGCAATGCAACGAGAGTTCAGAAAGTTAAGCGTGCACGTAAGGTTGCAGTTACCGCCGTCAGCTGGTACGAGTAATGGGTAAGAAGGTATCCTGCGCCAGATAGACTGGGTCGCTGGGGTTTCATTGTGCGTCCTGATCGCCGAGAGAGGAAGGGGTGGCTGTGTGCGAAGACGCGTGCGCCGCCGGCCCGTCTGCCGCGGCATCGACCTTTCCTGGTGTGGCGGCATGTTTCCGTCTTGTTTTCTGTCCGAGGGGAAAGCCAGCAAACGGAGTACCCTCGTGTTGCGCCGTAAAATGCAATACTGGCTATGTTATCGGGCAGTTGTAGTGCAATCCTGGCCCGAAGCCGAATTGTCACAGCAAAGAAGCAGCCTAACAGCCGTTGATTTGATGTGATCTTAGTAAGGGACCTCACGCGGTATTTTAGATCATCCATCTATAATGAGTTTGTGTTAAAGGGTCCGCTTTTCGCCTTCCTCTTTCTTGTGCGCCATGACTGGGGCGATATCCTACGCACCATCCACAACAGAGACGGTCTCAGGTGGTGACCCTGCAAAGAGGCCGTCGGGAGAGTCCGCAGTCGACAATGACAATATTGAGAATGAGAAAAAGGTACAGGACGCGGAGGCGGCGACAAAGAAGGTCGAATCAACCCCCGCTGGCCCCCCCACCTACGAATTTCCTGACGGAGGAAAGGTGGCGTGGAGTGTAGTAGTCGGAGCCTGGCTGGTTTCGTTTTCTTCGTTTGGGTGAGTACCGACTCTATCTGTCTGTCACCGCGTGAGGATTTAAATGAACTGACGTCGATTCTGTCAAAGCTATGTCAATGCTTACGGCGTCTACCAAGATTACTACCAGACGCACCAGCTATCCGAATATTCTGCCTCCACAATATCATGGATAGGCTCTCTCCAGCTCGCATTCATCTTCTGGGGCGGTGTAATGACCGGCCGCCTATTCGACAAGGGCTATATGCGGATAATTGTCCTCATCGGCTCAGTCCTCACCGTCTTCGCGTGCGGCCTCTCATCTTATTTCTCCCCAATTAGATGCATTAACTCCTCTTTCACCAGATTAATGATGACCTCCCTTGCCAAAACATATTACCAGATCATTCTCGCTCAAGGCGTCGCCCTGGGTCTCGGGCTTGGGTTGCTCTTCACCCCCGCCATCTCGTGCATCTCGCACTGGTTCCGCCGCCGGCGCGCGCTCGCGAACGGCGTGCTCGCGTCGGGCTCGTCCACGGGCGGCATCATTTTCCCGATTATGCTTAACAAGCTCGCGAATAACCCGAACGTGGGCTACGCCTGGGCGGTGCGCGCGACGGGGTTCGTCGTCCTGGGCTGCCTGGTTGTGGCGAATTTGCTGCTGAGGACGCGGCTACCACCGAGGGAGCATGGCAGGATTGTGGATTTTAGCGTGTTCAAGGACAAGACGTATACAATATACGTTGTCGGGTGTTTCTTCGTCCTGTTCGGCATTTATTTACCGTTTTTCTGTAAGCTCACTCCCTCACTCCCCTCGCACCAATATGTCTGACTCAGCCATGCAGTCCTACAGCAGTATGCAATTCAACAAGGCGTCGATCAGAACATTGCATTCTACTCGCTCGCGTTCCTCAACGCGGCGTCGCTCTTCGGCAGAGTGATTCCGAATTTCCTGGCGGACTACGTTGGCCCACTGAACGTGCTCATCCCGGCGTGCTTCATGACGAGTATACTTATATTTGTGTTCCTCTCGGTCAAGAGCGCCGCAGGCGTCGTCTTGTATGCGCTCGTGTTCGGGTTCTTCTCAGGGTCGTATGTCTCCGGTACGTCCTCTCCCACCCTCCTTCCTCTTTACCACTTCTAACCACTGCTGTCTGTCCCAGTCATCCCCGCAGGCACCGCCTCCCTCACCAAGGACATGGCGACGATCGGGATCCGCATTGGAATGTCCTTTTTCGTCGTGGGCTTCGCAGGGCTGTTCGGCACGCCCGTCGTCGGTGCGATCATCTCGCGCCAGGGCGGGTCGACGTACTGGGGCGCCGCGACGTTCTCGGGCCTGGTATGCTTCATCGGCGTCGCATTTCTTGTCTGGGCGCGGCAGCGGCAGGTGCGGAAGACGGGGACGTGGCGGGTATAAGACACCATCATTCTTGGAGGAAGAGGAGCGGAGGGCTGGGTCCCGCAGCCATCTATTACGATTCGGATTCGACGACATGCACGCGCAGACGCCATCTTGCATTATTTATCCCATTTGTCGTTTCACCGACTCATTTGTTTCTCATTTCGTCGCATCACACCGCACGAACTTGGCACGACTTCTGACGCACGCATCGCATATTTCATCTTGGATCGGCAATTCTGCATGTATCAACCACGGTACGGTACTTAGAGATGGGTAAACTTCCAGTATAGTAGATGTTAGGTACAGCTGTTAATAGCAACTAAACAAGCGTTCTTAGTTGTCATTTCATCAATCACGTACCCAGGATCCGAAACCGAAACTGGTCTTGCTGATGGCAGTGATCCTTGAGATAGATGTTTTGTCTAATGCAGTATGATACGGGAAAAGATATTACCCTACTAGTGGACAACAGCGCCGCGGTCCGGGTGATTCCTAAGCGCCAACAGATGGCTACGATACAAATATTTCCTGGAGACAGATGACCTTGCAAAATTGCGGAACAGAGACAAAACGGGTGGAAAAGATCAACGAATGCGTGCGTATATGTACCAAAGTTCCATTCTAAGCAATCATCGCCGCGTAGTTGTGCTCGCGTTCCTGGAATGCGGTCTAGTCCGCTCGACCTGAGGGAGGAACGGCGTACTATCCCTGCCCTCGTCCTCGGTGCTTTCCTCGACTCGCCCACCGTCGCTCTCGTCGAACAAAACCTCCCCTGTCCCATTCTCCTCTCCCACGCCGGCCTTCCCGTTAGCTCGGCGTGTGCCGCCGTTTGCTGGAGGGCGCGGAGAGCGGAGCGGGAGGCGGTAGAAGTCGGATGCCTCCTCGGGCTCTTCTTCATCCGGGAGAGTGTCGTAGTTCGCGGGCAGGGCAGAGGGGTTTGGTCGAGAAAGGGCAAGAGACCGGTAGGAGCCCTTTCGGAGGTGAGAGGCGTAAGAGTATAAGAGCAGGGCGAAGTAGATCTGGGAGCACAATATACATAATTATATGGATATTCTGTGAGCAGAGGGGTTTAGTAGACACGCACCTTAGCTAGCCAACCTAATATAACGATAGCCAGCGCAGGTCCTTTCTCCCTGTTCCAGATCGCCATGGCCTCGCGTGTGCGTTCCTCGGGGGAGATGGTAAAATTGATGCCGGAGCGATGGACGATCTCTTCCTGCGCGGGGGAGGAGGACACGCGCGCGCCGTCGTGGGGCGTGTAGACCCACCAAACGACGATGAAGAAGACGGTCCAGGCAGTAGAGAGTATGTGGTCCGCAAAGAAGAGGTGGGCGAAGTACAGCGTGCGCTTGGCGTCTTCCTGCGTGTGTAGAGGTGAGTTCGGTGATCGCGGAGGGAAACGGGAAGAGTACCTCTTGGATGGCCTTGAGCCCCCACATGAGCGCGACGAGGCCTATCACGGAGTAGACGTAGAGGCTCAGCTGGGCGAGGGAACCCCCTGCACCCATGAGGAAGGCTAGCAAGCCATAGATGCCGGCGACCTTGTTCAACAACTGCGGGACAACGCTATGAGACACCGCCGGGCGCACACGACTGGGACTCACGGCAAAGAGGAGGGCGATAACGACGCCTGTTTTGATGTCAAAAAATCCGAGGAAGGAGGAGAGGGGCCTGAGCCGCCATTCTGGCCGGAGCATTAGTTTCATAGAGCGAGTGCGCGCATCAACACTCAAGATTTAGAGGCAAAGTCCCGCCGGCTGCGAGGTCAAGCTGTTTACGGTAGGTACACCCAGGAGTCCCACGTTTGGTCCATCGCGGACTACTACTTCCACGACCAGTCCACCGTGGACCTCCTCCTTGCACACTCACATTCGCCCGCCACACGGACCCGACATTCCTCCTACAGCAGCCACTCAGCCACAAATCTGCTATTTTACGTGTTAATATCCTGTACTGTGCCCGTGTAATTACACCGCTAATGGCTGGCTACTTCTCCAATCACTCCGGTTCCCGCTTCCTCGCCAACGCCCACTCCTCCCATGGGAGCCAGACCACTACCGCCACTACACCTGCTAGTAGCGTCCTGCAGAAAAACCCCTCGCCCGTCCCACCACGCTCGCGCTTACCGTCGTCCAAGTTCTCGAGCTCTGTTTCCTCTTCCGGCGACGAGAAGAGCCAGAGCAGGGAAAGGGAGTCGCATCCACTGAAAAACACGTATGTTCGTGCATGTGCTTTGTCTCGTCCTTGTCCTGGACCGTGCGCGTACGTGGGTTAACATGCGCGACGTGACTGCAGATGGGTATTTTGGTTCCGCCAGCAACGCGCTCCCGGCAATAAAATTACCAACTACGAAGAGGGCATCAAGAAAATATCATCCGCCGGCTCCGTGCGTCCTCCTCTCCTCCCTTGCCCTCTAACTCTAACCAGACCACAGGTAGAGTCCTTCTGGGGTCTATGGACACACCTCCACCCACCCTCCGCCCTCCTTCCCACCACTGACTATCTCCTCTTTCACGCCGGCATCCGCCGCCCCGTCTGGGAGGACCCTCTCAACATCACTGGCGGCAAGTGGATCGTGCGCCTCAAGAAGGGCGTCGCCGACCGCCTCTGGGAAGACCTCGTCCTCGCCGTTATAGGTGAGCAATTTGACGACTACGGTAGAACTGGCAGTGGGAACGGGGCAGGGGGCAATGGAGGAGAGGAATGGCCGGAAATCTGCGGGTGCACGATTAGCGTGAGGCAGAACGAGGACATTGTGAGTTTGTGGAATAGACACGACGGAGATGCAAAGGTGAAGGAGAGAATTAGGTGCGTGGTGATGTGGCGTCATGCGGAGTCCCGTCTGATTCCCATGCAGAGAGACCCTCAGGAGGATCCTTAACCTCCCGCCAACGACTGTCATCGAATACAAGTCGAATAACGGTACGGCCCTTCCCTCTCTGCGCCTTTGTTCTAGCTCCCATGCTGACACCACGCCCCCTGGCCCGCAGACTCGATGCAAGACAAATCCAGCTTTCGAACAACCAATCCCGACCGAACGCCATTAGCACCCTCATGATCTGACCCAACCCCGCCATTAACATGTGCGTGTCATAACTTGTGCAGCGAAATACCAACCCAGACCGACGGTGGAATTCTGGATACCAGCAGCTAACTCTATGCCTTAAGTTTATTGTGCTTGTGCGCGTATGTAGCTCTACACGACATTTATATTTTTGGTTTGATTTGTTTGCGCTGTGGCCTATTAACCATGGTCTATGATATCGATATCGGCCGTGTCGCGCCAGTGAATTTGGTGCCCCTTGATGATTTCAGGTGTCGTGTCCTATATCTCCTATGCTGGTGCTGCTGGACGCTTTTCGTTAGTCTCGGCCCTAGCCTTCTCATAGTCTTCGTCCCTCCTCTGTTCCTCGTGTAGTGTGGGTGTGCAGGAGCAGGAGCGCCTGCCTCCCTCGACGTGGGAGTGCTCGTTCGTCGAAGGTTCGGGTGTGGGCACTTGCTCCCCAGCTTGGATTTGATTGACCGTTAACATGGCTTCCCTACGTCTTCGCCGCCGTGCGAGCGGGTTGAGGATTATGGCGGCGAGGATGACGATGCCGTCCAGAAGCTATAAAAACCCAACACATGTATCAACACCGATCTCAACCTCTATCTCAGTACAAAAGAAAAATGTGAAGGGGTACTCACGACGACAAGCGAGTACGTCACGCCTGCGACGGCGTCGAACTTGGGCTTGAACGCGAGCGAGAGGTCAGAGAAGACGCCGCCCATGAGGTCGACAAGCATGAAGAGGACAGAGATGCCGATGACTTCGCGGTGTTTGTAGATTTCGTAGTATTGCGGGCTGCGGCCGAAGAGGGGGGGGGACACGAGCAGGTGAGGCCGGAGGGGGGAGGTGGAAGGTCCAGTAGAAGAGTCGACAAGACGATGGTATGAGCGTGAGCATGGTGGAAGGGATTAAAAAAAACGGAGAGGAAGGAGGAGAAGGCGAGGAGAAGACACGGAAAACACAGGAATAGGAAATGGACGGTGAGTTTGGGTATCAGAAGAAAGATACGAGCCGAGCGACTTACAAGAGGCCGGCGGAGAGGAGCACGCAGCTGAAGATGCCGAAGAATTGGACGGGGCGGAAGTTGCCCGCATTATAGGACGGCTGAAAATTGATATTGTAGTCAACATAGCTATTACGTTACAGACGCGGAGAAGGGAGAGTTGCGCACTCTGATGGCAAAGACCATCCCTGCTTCAAAGCCCCCCAGCACTAGCGCGATTGACACGGACATGATGACGCATGTCTTAAATGGCCGTTTATTCCCATAATATTGGCACTACAATCCGGACAAATACGTATTTGAGATACTTCATTCCGCTGCGAGGTTAGACTGCTCGAAATAATGCGAGGATGACTTACTTGAGACCACGATATTAGCGAGAATCCGCCGAAGAGCTGCGGCTGCACGATCAGCGGGATATTTAAGTTCTGAACGATCGCGTAGACGCCTAGGAAGGCTGAGGAGCATGCCCATAGAATACTGGGTGAGAGTGAATGAATTGATGGGAGGACACTATGTGTAGATACGCACACGAGCCAGTGCGAAAGGCCCTCCGTGTCTTTCGACCTCCACGACTTCCAGATCTGCGGGATGAGCTGTGCAGTCCAGCATATTGCACCTACAGTCCAAAATGACTCGATCGCTCAGTATTTCCATCTTTAAGCTCCTGATATCAACCGGTATAGCACTTACCCATAGTACCCAGGATATTCTCCGCGGCCGCATTAGCAGGCATGACCCCAAATTATCGTACAACACTGCAGATAGGAGTAATAAGACGGGAGGAGAAAACAAGAAGCGCTGGTGCAACACCTCATGAAGTTCATGACAGAGATGGTAGAAATTACTTCAGCTGAGGAGGTCGCGCCACAATAGTCAATCTTCGGATTAGGCATGGAGCTGATCGGACCGACGGCTCCAAGTCAAGTGGCGGCATAAACGCCGTAATCTCAACGTATAGCGTGCGCGCCAGAGACATAGACCCACCAAACATTAGTAATGTAAGTACATTCAACTAGTGAATCGCCTCTTCAAATCATTGCTTCTACTGCACGGAAAGTGAGACAGGTTGCTTAAATATACGATCACTTAGTTCAGTGCATCAAGATGTCAAGCTTCAAGGATGAACTTCGCTTTTTGACAGGATATGTTGTAATTTGGGCAGTATTGTACAGATAAGATTCCAAGATAGATCCAGGCATAGATAGAGCTTATTGCTTCGACAAGTTGTAGACGGTGTTGCCGTAGTACAGCCCCGTGACAGTGGACGTCGCAACCAAAACTTGTGGAACAGGTCCTTTGGCGATTCGGGGAAGCGAAGAGAGCAGGAGAAGAGCGGAGGCGCCTTAACGAGTGTTGAAACTCCGAGTAACTGGTGGATGGGGCGGATGCACATACCGAGAGCGCCCTCAAGACCGTTCGCGGTCCCCGTCCTGATCCTGTCCGCACTCCAAAGATATAGAAGACCGACACTATTGACATATGACCGGATGAGTACTGGATCACTTATAAAAAGAAGAAGTTTGTACCCTACGCCAGCAACCAAGGAGGGCACCGACCGAGTCCTGGTGAACCCAGTGACGCCTCCAACAACGCAGAGGCCTCCCATAACATATGCAGGGTATGCAGACTACGAGTCCTAGTCAGACACAGACGCGCGTACGCTAGTCAATACTTACCATTGTAGTCGTCGTCAGCGAGCAAGTGGTAGCAATGAGCAAACCAGGAGGTATGAACGCGGAGAACCGTCCAGAGGGACCTGGAATGCGGGGTGAGTACTTTACCACGGCTCCAGACGGATCGCCTGAATCTTCTGTTACGGCCGGCTTCCCGCTTAGATCCTTCGCCCGATCTCTTTCCGTCTGTTCAACATGGGCCTCGATATCTTGCCGCAGAGTAATGAGGAGTATGGGACAAAGGAATACTGGTACATATTTGTTGCCTCATATTAACCTGAAGCCGACTCGTGTAATGTAGGGACAAGAGATACGAGAAGTTAGACATATGTTTCTCCCCATACACAAGGAAAATTACTGATCATAATGTTTATGCAGAGAATCAGACGGGACCTTTTTTGACTGGTTCAAATCATATGATGATATAGCACCTCTCATACGCGAGCTCATTCCCGACAAGACATCTAGAATATTGATGTTGGGATGTGGCAACTCGAGGCTCTCTGAACAAGTGAGTAATATTTCTTGATCGTCCAAGACCAGGAGGATCGACGGTGCACAGATGTACAACGACGGGTACAACAATATCGTTAACGTAGATGTATGTTAGTCTAAATGCACTTCTAAAATTCATCACCGACTCGCACCCTAGTATTCTTCCGTGGTCATCCAACAAATGCGGGAGAGACACGCAATTGATAGGCCAGAGATGGAATGTCCGTTGTTCCTCAGCGACCTTCCTAGCCAGCTTCTGACCGGTATTGAATAGGGCATGAGATGGATGTCAGAGCTCTAGCGTTTGAGACTGATTCTTTCGACGTCGCCGTCGACAAAGGTAACAATTCAACCTGTCGGTAAATCGAGATCAGTGTTCAATAGGACCGTTCAGGGACGATGGATGCTATGATGACATCCAAAGGTGATGTTTGGGTGTGCACAGAATCGTATCTGTACGGAATGATTCTAAATTATTTTATCTCTAGGACCCACCAGAGGAAGTCATCGAAAATTGTACGAAGGAGGTTGACGAAGTTCTCAGGTGGGAATATTTGCCAGAACAACTAATTGACCAGGTCTGAATATTACAATAGGGTCCTACGCAAAGGAACAGGCACCTTCATCTACCTGACGTTCGGACAGCCCCACTTTCGTCGAAGATATCTAACGAGACCAGACACAACACTACAGATAAAAGAGCTGGGAGAAGCATTCCATTATTATTTATACATCGTGAAGACATAGATCCAGATACGCTAAGCCAGGCATCCACATAAATCTCATCTCTGCACCAAAAGGATTTCAGAACAGAAATTTGACATTTTGATAGTACTCCAGCATGGGATTTTCTCCACTTTTCAGACGAGTCATCTTGAGGTCCGCATACCTCTGGAGGAATTCCGCATGTGTGAAGACACTTGATTTGCGTTCGCCCACGGGTAGGCCACTGGCAGAAACCACGCCGTCCAAAGGCGTCCTCCGATTCTTCGGATAATACGAAGAGAAGAAGTCTGAGCCTAACGACAGCGACGACGCGCTCGACGTATGTGGTAAGGCCCGGTTCACACTGGTAGACTGAGACGGGCCGAGTGGCTCCGACAGGATGAGTTCGTACATATCTCGCAGTCGTTCGAAATCGGTGGGGAAAAAGATGTCGAAGTAGCCCTGCTTGACGAACAGCGTTGTGCAGGGCACGGTGGTGTTCCTGAACCTTGTCTGTACCACTGGTGCATTACGTCCCGGAATTGTGTCGGGCAGGGAGTGGAAGTCCGAAAGTAAGAGACGGTGACGGGGGAAGTAGTTGCGTAAGGTAAGGAGTAAACTGAGGAGCCGTGTAGGGATATACTCTTCTTCGGAAAGGTTGGGTGCCAGCGGCAAATTGGCGTATGCTCTCCGTAGGGCTGGGTATTTCTGGAAAACAGGCCGGATAGGCAGCGGATGCTTCAGTCGTCGCCGCACGTCCAGGAAGGAGCGGATTAATGGATCAGACACTCGTGTATAGTGCATGCCAAAGTCGCCGTTGTGGTCAATGGTGACCCAACCTTGATAAGGTTCAAGGGTGCGAAGATCATAACGGATTAAATCATGCGCAAAATTATCCTATAGGTACGGGTTCAATACCGCGCATGGACGATGGTGATTGCACTCACGATAACTTCCATGGCGATGAAAAAACACGGAGCGGGCTCTCGTTTGGTCCAGTGGAAGACACTTTGATGATTCACGGTGACGCACGGATGGCTTTCGCAAAGCCGTTCTTTCTGCACTTCCACCATTCTGCCACTAATTTCCACAATGTTATATCGCGTACGATCATAAACGTCGGGATGGTTGTCTCGGATGTAATCCAAGATGTTGGACGCCAACGTTCCGTTGCCTGCGCCAATCTCATATATGACAAAATCCTCGTAAGGAAAATACTTGAGGAGGTATTCTGAGATGAAGCATTTAGCAATGGCGTGACCGTACCACGGCTAAGACAATCTATTAGCACCGGGATACAAGGGCCAGCGGCGGAGTGAAGGCGACCTTGAAGAGTTCCGTCGGCGTGTGCCATATCTGCCTCCCTGGCCCACTCGTATCATATCCATAGGAGATGTACTTCTCGGTAACTTTCTTCTCAAATTGCACAACATTCCGCAAAGATGGGAAATCAAAGCCAGCACTTGGTGGGTCAAGGATGACGGCTTGCCTCGGGAAGTAACCATAGTTCGGGTTATACAGGGAGTCTTCGATAAAATCTCGAACAAGCATCCGTACTTCTGTTGGCGGCGTGTCTCGTGACTCTAGATCATTTGCGGTCACCGTCGGGTATTGCACATGTTCAACGTTTGGCTCCTCTGTGAAAGACACCTCCGGGTTGTAATTGAACTTGTCCTTGTGTATGTCATCTGGATTGCGTATGCGACGCTCACGCTCCCTTTGCTCGTCATTCTGGACACGAAGAGATGTCGAGAACGCAGAACGTGGCCTAACACGGGGCAGTTTTCTTTTCGCCACCAGCCGAGCAGATGAGGTGGCGCGCAGCATGCCCAAGGGCAACCAGAGGCTTCAAAGAGAGCGCTCCCAAGTCGGCAGCACCGTTGACGATGCGCACAGACAGTAAGATCTAGTGGTATGGTTTCAAACAAGTAACAAGTCGCGCGAGCAAGTCGGTAAATCCGAACAACTGTCCGAAAGCGCTCGCGGCAAAAGCCGTCCTTCTCTCTACTGTGGCTTCCAGTCCGACCAGGCAACCATCATGGACGGTCCAGAAAGGATTGAGCGACTCGTACGGACATGGATGGCATCCGGAAGAGATCAGGATGTTGATGAGACCATTACCGGTACGTGAATGCAGTTCGAAGTCAGGTAGATCTCGCTGAGGTACTGCTTGAGTTATCTCCAGTGGTCAGGGCTCATTACTCAATGTAGTGAAGACTTTAGGGGAATATCTCACTTCGGAGGAAGATGAACTGAGGACCAAGGGTACAGTGGGTAGTATGGCTATAAGAAATCATGTCTTCACATCCATGTCTTGTGTAGGCGTCGAATTTATGTCGGCTATTTTGTCCGGATGTCCTCCTGAGCATTTTAACCGCCAATCTGGTACGATGGGCTACAACTATATCTGAAAGCTGCGCTCACGCAGAAAAAATATAAAGTCAAAGTGCTCACATCTTTCCTATGCGGAAAGCTAGACGACCTGGAAACGGTGGTCCCCGCCCTGAAGGGGCTGGCCTCTCTCACTTACCTTCCGACTTTCACCTCCGATGATGCTGTTGATGTCGTCAATGCGTGAGCACATATATTCTCACCTCGTTATACGATGTTCACGTCACTGTCTCCAGACTCCTGATGCATGTGAAAATGAAATCGCTAGTGCAATCTCAGCGATTCATCGTCCTGACTATCATCGACAACCTTATTTCAAAACACAGGGATGGTGCGTACTCTCATGTATCTCGTTTGTTCACATCCAAACGACATCATAATAATTATCGCAAAGCCTTGAAGAATATATCCAAGCACTTCGTACCGGGTTACATTTCCCTAGTAAATGGAGAAAAGGACCCTAGAAACCTTATCCTGTGTTTTGCCATTGATCGTGTGCTTCTGCTTGAGTTTGAGGTCAAGAATTATATTGAGGTGAATCATCTTCCCTGGCCCTCTTGTGTGGTACGTTTAAGGCTCACGGCAACAGGACTTCTTCAACATCACATTCTGCTATTTCCCTATAACCTTCCGGCCCCCTCCAGATGATCCTTATGGGGTCACAACAGATGACCTCAAGAAAGCTCTAAGGTGCGGACGACGTAACGCAGGTATCGATATTCGTGTTAAATAACAATAATGCAGATCCTGCTTAAATGCAACTCCCGATTTTGGTCCTCTCGGAATTCCTCTGTTCTTGGAGAAACTAACAGCTGGGTCTCCGATGACTAAGGTACGGCTCTAGCGGCTAGCTTAATTTGCCCACTTCTAATTGAAAATGCATCAGAGAGACACCTTTCAGACCCTCGTCTCGTGTCTTCCTGTTTACGGAGCTATCACAGCAGGATCGTTCGCCAAGAAACTTTGGAATTGTCTACGTCTCGAAGTGAGACTGTTTTGTTGTCTGTAGCACATAATTCGCTGACTTACATACTCAGATTTTCCAAGCGACAGACTCAGAGACAGAGGAGGAGGCACTCAAGACCGTTCAGGCTCTCGTTAATGTCATATACGCTGACAGAGATTCAGCGGATATCCCTGGTTTGGTCAAGGATGTATGCCATGAATGTCTAGACCTCCTGAAGGAACCGGAGAAGAGCCAAGCAAAACCGGCCATGAAGACTTTATGCGCCTTTTTGTCAACTACAAGTACATTTGACGATTTGATTGAGTTAACACCTAGCACCACTCACAATTTTCTCCCAGATTCCGTCTCTAGGTACACCCTCGGATGCGCTCTACCCCACCTCACGGCGATTTTCCATAACCCAGACGAAGCATCCAACCGTACACCCACCCTGACATTGCTATGTGAGCTCATCATCGCCGCACGCGATTCTACCCCCGATTCTAGCCCGGACGTGAAGCTAGCTGCGTTCAAGGACGACCTATTAGGCATCATGACTGTGGGGTTGAAGAATGAAAGCTCGTGCGCTGCTGCACTGGACGGGCTGAAGGCGCTAGTGACGACAAGCGGGCTTGTTACTAATGACGAGCTCGGGTATGTTGTGCACAATGTGAATGAAGTTATTGCTGAGGAGTGGGCGAATGCGGAGGAGATCAGGTAAGTGTTCTCCTGTAGTATCAGCACAACATGTGTTCACATCACTCTGCACAGCGACACAATTCTGGGTCTATTGTCGACTATCTCCGCCCACTCTCCTACACATGTCGAGGGGACAACATTACCTCTGCTATTCGGCGCGCTTCCTGACCAAGCGCCTGCCCGAGGCGCTGCACCAGAGCGAGCCAAATGCTGGCAGACCCTTGCCTTTCTAGCTAAGCTCTGCAAACAGCCCACTCTGTTTGAGACACTCGTGGTTCGCCTAACCACAAAGCTCGACATGATCTGTGGATCGACTACTCATCCTCAGGAAGATGTTGAACCGAATGCAGCTTACGTGCACTCGATACTTCTCACGTTGAGGAATGTACTGGAGGAGAAGGTTGATCTTGATCACACCGACGTGCCGAAATATCTCGATAGGCTTGTGTGTCGGTTGTTTAACCTTTTTGCGTTCTCGGTATTGCAGCCGGCTGCTTTGCATATGGTCGCTTCAGAGCCAAGACTCCTCAAGACCACAGGAGAGATCATCACGTTTGTGGTGCAAGTGACACCGGTCGCGTGAGCCCCAATATCCTTTAGCTCAGTTTTCCTTTTACTGACAAAAAACACTCCAGAAAACAGCAGGTGTTTGTGAGAAGCCTGGTCGATGCCTATCTGAACGGCAATGTCAAAGGTCTCGCAGTGGGCAGCCTCAAACTTCCGGAAGATCAAGTTTTCCACCCGTTCGAGGTAAGTCCTAATTTAAATGTGAGTCCACGAGCCACCTAATGAAAGCAGCCTAGCGCGTCTCTCTTCCAGAAGAACATGATCGTCTTGTTCTCGGCGGCAGTCATTGCTCTGCATAAGGAGGTAATTTGGTGTGAACTTATTGCAGCAATATACTAACTGGTTCATGCACCCTAGATACCTGTGCCTGTGCAAGACACCTCAAGTTTCCTACAATCATTATACACCTGGAGTGTCCAACATGCCGAAAGCTCGCTACAACGAGAAGCAGCCTGGCATGCAATAGCGTCTATCCTGAATAAGAGGTCCGACGGTAAATTCAGTCCGCTGTCTTGGCGTCTGTTATACTTACGTTTAGTGCAGACTCCATAGTGTTCTTGACTACTTGCCAGGAACAAATCTGGTCCACTCAAATCAGTAACGGCGCTCCTGGTCGTTCTGTTCCAGATCGACGATACTCCATCTCGGCATGGACATGGGTGAGTGCTGCTCAACTAGGTTTTTTTCATTCGTTATCTAACATCTCTCGAAGGTGACGAAGGCACTGACAACCAAAGGGCACGCTGCATCTGAAGCATTTGTAGATCGCTTGTTCGAAGTGTTCGACGACACAGATATCAATTGGGATGCCGCTAAGGCTATTGGTGACATTGTAGCCTCTGACGACATCCTGACGAAAAAGAAACATGCTGCCATCAGGGTAAGTACGCTACATCTGCGTTGAAAAGGGGTAGACAGTAATTTTCGCACTAGATTCTGTTCGCGCAAAGGTACTGCAGCAGGCTTTTGCCTCGCATCGTCGAGGGTGCTAAGGGAACAGGAAGTGAGATTCTCGTTTATCATTCTGTCATGTACCGACCCTTTTGAAGATAACCGGCAGCAAGTCGCATACTTGGTCGCACTTACTTCGCTCATCAAGTCCGTACCAAAATCGACTTACGCACCTGAGATGACCACGGTAGGTTGTCTCAGCACTAGATAACTGATTCATCAGTCATCAATATTATCCGCTCAGCTTATACCGCTACTTTTACGCGGTTTACAACTTCGTGATTCGGATATACGGGTCAATGTCATCAGTACCCTGCATGCTGCAACGGACAGCGATACCAATGGCTCAAATATCTTAGCCGAGCATGTCGGGACTCTCGTGACCGCAATGCTGGAGAACAGCAAGGTGCAAGAGATGCCTTCCTTCGTAAGTCCCTTTTGCTCCCCGTCATCAGCCAGATTTCACCAACGATTTCCCCGAAGCGAGTACGGGTGGCTGCACTTAGATATCTGGGTGTATTGCCAAAGTCGATACGATACGACAAACTCCACCCGTACAAAACCACGGTGATTAAGGAGTTGAGTAAGGTGTTGGACGATCCGAAAAGGGCTGTACGCAAAGAGGCAGTTGATACCAGGTACGGCCAATTCCCTCTTTCCTTGATCACACATCAACACTGGGTTTGGTTCGCAGATCCAATTGGTTTACGTGCAGCGGTTAGTCGCATCTGGATATCTCAATCCAGAGGACTGTATGAAGAATGTGACAGAGTAGACAGGGATGTAGTGTACCATAGTGTTCTAATAAACAAGGGGCTACAATTTCATGATCGAGCTCGTTAGGTTCATGAAATCAATAATACCGTCGGGTATAAACAAAAGGGAGCGTTTTCCAACAAATCTTATAGATATAGAAATATAACAGTCAGTAAGGAGTGTGTGCAACCGCTCATGAGGCCGCCATGATGGCCTGAGTTTTCTGGCTGGCTTCCAGTAGCACCTGCTCGAATCCATGAAGGTACTCTTGTACAACCTTCCTACCGTCGAGCCGTCTCCTGGCGCCAGGCGACCGGGTCGCCGTCGTAGGAGTACCCGGGACGCTGTTGTCATCTGCGTCCTGGATCCCAGCCTCCCATCGCTCAATCTTGATCCGGCTCTGTTCTGCGCTGTCCCACTCCGTCCGCCAGTCTCCGAGCTTGTTCTTCAGCGCCCGGATCTTCCGACCTGCGTCGGCCGTAGCCGCACCGTTCACTTGGGCATGCTCAGAGATAGCAGTGAGGGATGTAACGAGCGATGCCGTGAATGTGCGCAGATGTGTCAGCTGGGGAATGGTCTTGCCAGGCGTTGGAGGGCCAACAATGGGCGGTGGTTGCGGGAATGTGTCTTTGATGGCCAAAATGTCCGGATCGTCGTCCTCATCGTCCTCGTCGCCCAGATGGTTGCGATCGGGATCTGTCTCCCAGTCGTTATTGTAAGACTGTGACTCTTCGACGACGGTACCTAAAGTCTTCTCCGCTGGCTTAGGAGCTTCCATTGAAGAAGGCGGGTCCAAGAGATCACCTTCCAGATCCTCCAGCTCGTCTAACTGACCCAAGATGTCGTTACCATTAACTTCCCCAGCAATCTTCCTGAACTGGCGCTCGTACTCCAGTAACTCGCGCACCTGCTCCTCGCGGTCGCGAGCAGTCTCGTTTATGCGACGAATCATGTCCGACGCAATCTTCTCTAAGGGAGGCTGCGCGTGCGATGCGCTTGTGGCGTCTACGTCAATATGGCGGAGATGAGACAGAAATTTCTCAGTTTTCTCGAGATCTTGTGCTAGGATGTCCATGGCATCTTGCTCTGGCTTGGGCCTTCTTTGACGCGTAGCGACAGGGCTACCGAATGAGGGGTCGATCTCGGAAGGAATGTCTACTGACAATGTCAGAGGCACATGCTCCTCTTGAACATCCACAGGCTGCCGTCCAATCTGGTCAGCTAATGTGGACCCATTATCCACAGCAGATGCCTCTTCCTCAGGTTGCTCGTCTATTCCCTCGGCCCCTTCATCATATTCTATCCCGAACTCCTCCGCTAATAACTTAGAGCCAGCGCTGGGTTCTGGCATCAATGCAACAGCCAGTTCATGGGCCAAGGAATGCCTCCCGCTGCCGTTCGCAGCATCTTCGTCCATCGCCTGTGCTAAGCTAGAAGGGCCCCGTAATGAAGTAGTTGAACGCCGAGGTAGTATGCTCTGTCGCGACGGCGACCTTCGAGGAGAGAGCGTTTTCGCATGCAACATCTTTGAGCTTGAGCCAGAGAATACGTCGTCGTCGCTGCTATCAATTGGAGGCATAGTAATGAGTGATGAATTACAGTGGCAAGAACTGGAGAGCAGATCAGTGCGTTAAGAGAACAAAACCAAGTTAGGCTAACGGAGTCGCGTCGGTGGCAACTCACAGTCACCACGGAGACCGTGACATGGCTCCGAAGCCTCCGCACCTGGGAATTATGCCCCTGTGACTCGATTGCCGGTATCTAGCATACAATTACAACGGAGCGATATGTCAATTAGCTGTAAGGCATTTGCCCGGGAGGAACAGCCAGTGCAGCTGCGTGAGGAAAATGTGCATTCAAGAAAGAAACTACGTCGGTCTTCGTCATCATGCCCTTCAGTTTTCCTGACTGTGTGAAGAGGATGTGGCGGAGGCTCTGAGCGTTGGCACAAGAATCAACAGCTGAACGTGTGGAAGTAGAGTCAACGTACCAATTTTTGGAACATATTGACAACGAGCTCCTGAGGAACTTCCTGCCGCAATTGCAATACCGAAGTTTCGAGGATGGAGGAGAGATTAAGGGTGTCAGACCGATCAGACCCAATATGCAGGAAAGAACATGGCCGCTCAAGACGATTGGAGTCGTCATCGCCAATGAGATGCGATTCTGCGATATGATGAATTGGTGAGCATGGAGGCTCTTTAGAACAGCGTACCCAAGAATACTCCCAACTTGTCCCGAATGACGTATCCCAGCAGTTGGCCATCTTGGACGACTGGGAAGCCATGGAACCGGTGGGTCTTTACGAGCGCATCTGGAAGGAAAGCGTGTTTAGATTGTCGGAGTATGTTCACCGTAACAACAACGTACTCAGATCCTTCAAATTACAGCCGTGATTCTCAATCACCACTAGTTCTTCCAAAGGTTTCATTACATGAGCCGCTATTCCGCCTTTGTCCCTGTATTCCACGGATGGTAGCCAAGGATATCGTCTCATAGCAATCCAGGCGGAGTATATACCGCCTTCACCAAATGCGTCGCCTACCCATTTCGATACCATCACGGATATCATGATAGGCAGGACATGCGAAAGTGCACCGGTAAGCTGAATAGAGGGATCAGAGTCTATTTCAAGAGGCAAACAATTGATAAACATACTTCGAATACAATTACGACCAGGGAAACTGCGAGCTCTTGTCAGTACTGAAGTGGTCGCTATGCACTGCAACGACACCACCTACTGGTCATTCGAGTAACACCACCGAGCATCGCCGAAGCGCCAATGACGGCATAGAAACCTGGAGATATACACCTTACTGTAGGATCCGGTGGACAAGACGAGAAAACCCAAGAAGTGGGACGTGCTCGATACAGGCCTTGCCTAAGATAGTTCAGACATCATGTAGAGCTCACGAGGTATGAACATTACATACGTCAGAAGACCAACGGCCCGACCGAGCGAAGCACCTATGGCGATCGTTGGGAGGAAGATACCCGCAGGTACCTTAAATTCCTTCAGTCCATCCACCCTGCGCCGCGGAGAACGGCCTCACTCACCATCATACCAAACGTCCACGCAGTCAATCCGATCTTGACAACTGCAGTAAGGAGCAAAAGAAAGATGTTGCGCCACATCGCAACCGGACTGCACTCCATGTCAATTCTGGCATGAGATCAGCAAGAACACCCGAGCTCACTTGCAAAGACCATGATAATCCCCTCTGTTTGCATCACATTCTTGAAACAAATTCGCCACCAGTTCCGATGACTGCACTCTATGCAGTATTGTGGCATAAGATGAAAGAAAAGGGCGGACTGCAAATCATACCTAAGGAAAACCACAAGATAGCTTATAGCTGCTGTAACGGCACTGACACCGATTACTTCCAGAACGGGCCATTCATGCAGAATGCTGTTCCTGCGGTATACTGCTGCTGCTACATTCAACTTGATCAGGACGGAGCCCAGAATACCCTAAACCAGCGTTGTTATGACAATATCAGTGCCTGTGGATTATTACTTACGCCAATCACGCCCAAGAAGAGCCAAGGAACCTATAGCTCAGCTGTTAGTCAGCAAAACAGAATTGAAGGCGAAACACGGATATCGACCAGCTCAAACCCTCGCCAGGTATCGCTTCCACTCGTTACCTACTACGCAATTAGTGACCGTCAAGACTATTTGGGTATAATGAAGTATACCTGGAATAAGACCAGTTTCGACGTTCCGAAGGGATCTACATATTGTAGCGAGACTGCCGCGATTACAGACGTCACAAATCCACGCCATATGACATCGTTCTCGTTCGAGAATGTTTCGAGCTCTAAATCCAAAGAATGCATCAGCATAACTAGAAGCACCGTAAGTTATCCGGACCTTCCAATCCGAACAAAACACCGCCTAAGGGACTGCCAAAAGCAACAGATACTCCAGCTACCGCGGCTGCAGCTAACAACTTCCGTTTCCGGGCTGATTAACATATACATATACATTAGTAAGAGTTACTTGAGCAAGTAAATATACATACCTTCATTGTGCCGCAATTGGTGGAAGAAGCCAGACAGGCTGTACGCCATACAACATGCCACATGCACCAGAGGACCCTATTTTACCGAAGACAATATGCATGAAGGCTCAACGAACTCGACCATTGTGCTACCAACCTCTTTCCCAAGAGATAGACCGGATGCGACAGACAGAGCTAATCCAAGTCCCTTGATGAGGAGGGTCCAAGGACTCAGGAAGGCGTCCAGAACGTAACCACCAAGTATCTGGACAAAATTGATGAAGGTATAAAGTCAATGTATTTGGGAATGCACGGACCGCTTTGATTTCGGGAACTGGATAGAACATGACAAGCATTGAGCAGGTTACGTATTCCTTAGTAACTCGAGCTTACTTCCAGTATGGAAGGCGCTAGCAGCCACAGTCAATATCAGAAGCAGCACTGGAAAAAGGGACATACTAAGGTGCGTAGGATTGGACCAGAATTGCAGCGCTTCCCGCGAAGACGACCTGTTTAGTCGTGTCATGCCTTCCATCTATCCATCCATCGCCGAATATGATGACTTACGGCCAAAGCCATGTATACGAAAGATTGTAATAGCGATTGGCCGAGAATAGAGCGAATGCGAAACCACTCCGACCATGTCTGCCATTCTGTACAAATTTCGCCAGCTACAAGGTATCATTGAATGCGCATCAAGAGCTGTGCTGGGCAAGATAACATACGATCTAAGCCGCTACAGCATGCTACCTGGTTGTAGAAGAATCCATACGAGCAGCGACCTTCGCGAATATCACCTAGCCTTAAATAATCCAATTGTTCGGAGAGCTTAAGTACCACATAAATTATGTCCTCGATGTGGATACGGCGTACCATTTGACTAGGACGTCCAACCAAGCACCAGTCACTCCAACTCCTATGCCCGTGGCTACTATAACGAGCCACATCTTCATTGTATCCAGAGTGGGCAGCAGGATACTTCTCGCGCCTCGCTGACTCCTCAGCCTATGTTTCCTCTCCCTTTCAAGGCTTTCTTCATAAAGCCAGTCGATAGTACTCCCGTCACGATACCTATGAAGGTGCCGCTTCGTGTCTGACTTATCCGTCCATTGCGAGAGCTCCGAGTTCAATGCTTGAAGTTCTGCGTCTTGTGACTCGGACTCAAACCAGGCAGACGATACACTTGCGGCCCGAAGGGTATCAGTGAAATTGTAAGTCCTTGCGCTCATACCACGACACTTGTACTCACCGAGCGTTCTCCCAGTCTCTATCAGACAAATCAGACTCAGTATGGGGCTCTTCTATAGCCATTGGTGCGTTAAACTCTTCTTATTCGAACAGTGTGTCGCACTGAGTCAATAGGGATGCTGCATGGATCACAACAGGCAGCGAACTTCACGGCCTGAGATCACCGGCAATCATGCCACGCGGCATTCTTTCAACACACCGGAAGCGCCTTCGAATCCGGGGGCCGGGGACCTCCCAACTGCGTCTTCAAAATTTCGAATCTCAATACGGTGATGCTCCACTGAGCAAGACGATCTACAGAGCTATAATTCCAAGCTTATGAGACTAGCAGTGGTGATAACGTTTGTTGTGCGAGAGACGGTCCTTTTCGCTTTACATCCTCTAAGGTTTCATGTGTGATCTATATGCTCGCCTTTCCTCGGCGAATGCAGAAGCAGATCTGAAGGCATTCTCAATGAGACAAGATTCATCATTCAGTAAGCTACGACCAATATGCTTGGAGATAGTGTCTGTAAGGAAAACCGGGCATGACATTAATGTCAATATATATGTCTTAGACATCGGACAGAGTACTTAGCGTGGATTCGGTAAGAGGCCTGTGACATGTCTGATTGGGTCCTGACTGTACGCAATGTTCTGGATCATAGGATGAGAGCTCTAGGCGTATTGAAGCGTAAGCGAATACAGCCAGGCTATGGTGCTGAGCTCCCAGCCTCGTTCATTACATCAATGATCCCAAACCAAGTAACGATATGAGAATTTCCCGTGAATGCATTGTCTGAGGTGAGGAGTACTCCGAGTATGCTCATAGCTGTCCTCTCAGCGACGTTTCTAGCAAGATCCTACCCAAATCGCACTACAAGGGGGTGGTTACAAGCCTAAGGACTCCATATTATCACGTTTACAATGACACGGTACCGCAGCCGCCATCACAATTCGCTACTGAATTTGAGGTTGGTCCAGTTCTCCGATTCGATGGGCTATCTAAGGCCATCTCCAATAAAACGGCTTAGATTCGGGCATCTCTCAGTCTACTGAGCAACAGACCACCGATGTGGCCCTCAGAAGGCTGACAGAAGTTGTCCCAGAGGCTAGAGGCCACAAAGAGATATCCCAAGGAATACAGTGTTTTTTAACGCAGGTGGACAGAAGGAGAGAACGGTGTGATGCTGGATTTGAGACATCAGCCGGATGCTCTCGGGGAATCGTCAAATCATCGTCTAATCTACCACGGTCCACGGAAGCGTTTGGGGCCTTTTTGGATCGTATGAGACCCGACTTCAGGACGAAGGTAATTGATGTCTGCATGTTCAGCCGGACCGACCGCAGCCTCATCCGAATATTGAATATTCAGGTACGCAGAACCTGTTTGGACCAATAATCTCTCCAGGCACGGCCATCCCGAAGCTGCTCCCCCTGACGCAATTTCTCTGGCATATCTTCAAATTTATACCACCACCGATGAGGATATTCCTCGTTATCAGCAGCCTTCAAGCCCAGTTCGAAGAAACGGACAGAAGGGAGAGCTTGGGCGAATCGGAGAGCCAACGCGTCTCGGAAACGCTTATCATGCATCTGGAATAGCGCCACGACTACGCCAATATGTACAGATAGATATATTGCCGGGAGACCAGAAAGAGCATCTGGCATCCATGTCTCGAGAGTGCGTCAGTAATAACCCCCAAGAGATGTATGAATTGATTCACGAGTGTCTCCAATATATCAGTCGATGCACGTCCCACAGGTGACTTCCATTCTTTGGGTTCCAACACCATGTGCAAGAACCGGAGACGTGGGGTGGACGGGACAAGACTACTGAGAAATTGCCTTGTAGGCTTTGTCTGTGTGGCGAACGACAAAGAAATCGGCGAGGCGGCATCAAATATAGAAAGTAGTCGCTTGTCCTCTGGAATTGTCTTGATGCTGCCGCGCAGGACGTGATAGGGATGTAGGACCACTTTTAGACAAGAGACGGGACACACAACCTTCGTTCTGTAGAGCGAATCTGCGTCTCCTTGTAAGAAGTCGAGATTCTGCCAGCAAGGCCTGATGTCCGTGTAGACGAGTTCCTCTCTTAAGTTTCTTGGGAATCCTTGATGCAATGTCAGCCTTCGCAGATTCGGGAACGCACGGGCGATATGGTCCACTCGTAATGTTGGGCCAAGTAACTCGAGATGGTCAACGTATGGCATGTGCAAATCACCAGACAATTGGAGAGAGAATACTGAAGACAGTTTGAGAATAGTCGGCGTCGACTGAAAGGCATGCACTATTGCAGTGGATAAAAGCGAGCTGGTATCGAGGTACAGATTGACTTCCTTGAGATGTCGCATCCGTTGGAGTGTATCCATACAGATAGCATTATCACGTAGTGCCATCTTTAAGTTGGATAGACGGGGACACATATCAACGAGGGCTGCGGCGATCCTTGGACTCCCCGTGAGTAATAGTTCCATATCCACGACCTCTATTTCTCGCAGATTGCTGGCATGCTCTAGCACGTCAGCAAGGGAATCGTAGGCCACCGGACTGAGTCGCTGCTCCTCCACTAGCACCGCACCTGTTGATAGCGGTCTGGGTACCGAACTCAGCCTACTCGGTAGACTCAATGCCTGAAGGTGAACACAGCGATTGTAAGATCCAGCTGACACGAACCGCCAGAAACTCATTATCCTCCCTTCAATTCTTCCCACTTCTGGTCCTCAGAAAGATATTGAGGAGGAAAGGAAAGGAACCACGACTTCCTGCGCTCTCTTGCAGGTGGTTGCGAGGTGCGAAAGATCACCAGGCGACACGAGATGAAGAGTTATTTCTTGTACTATATCAAAGGGAAGATCGAGGAGATGTAGCACCATAATGCAAGATCGATCTTTGAATGTTCGAACCAGACGTCACGCCGATGGAAATCTGAGAAGCACTCAGATGCCACTCTTCCGCCACACACATGACTATCACAAGTATTATTTAATACAACTGACGAAAATGATAAATGCAAGATCGGAAATACATGGGTGTTAAATCGAAGTCTCGTGCATAAGGTACGTGATAGGGAGGTACCATGCATTTCAAGGCATCCTCAGCCTGCAATACCGTGCTACCATATCTCTTCAGCAAAATCGTAATCATCAACCACCACCTGCGGGAGAGGTTTGCGTTTTGGTGGCAACTTGCTTTGAACTATTCCCTTGAAAGCGATTTGCATATCCTCCTCGCAGTTCTCAATGGCACCGAGTGGCATCCTCTGCTCCCGGATATGTTCAAGGAGTCCCTTGATCTCTGAAACATGTGCGACGAGTTTGGATATGTCACAGCAGCTATGCAGACTAGATTTCGGCTGCAGCAGTTTCTGCAAAGCGACGACACGCTTGAGCAGGTTGCTATAATACAAGAATGAGTATGCCTGCTCCGGATCTCTCCATATTCTGGCTTACCCGAACTGTGTCATGCGGTTGCTCACTTCATCCAATTCTTGGTGCTGTGCGTGCCTCAGCCTTTTTTTCGCCTTTTCTTTCCCTGATGAAGCGTAGGAATATAGGGATTCGAGGCAAACCCAGGCATGGACGAAGGGCCCTAGGAACATGACTCTGTAGCGCCTGTTCGTCCAGTGATTGGTTTGGATAACCTCCAAGCACAGTTTCCAAACACGGCCTCTGGGGGTGTATGCGCATGCCTTCAACATATTTTGGCGACGGCGGAAGCGTCGAGCGGCGCGCTGGATGACTGCTGCCGCTCGATTGCGTCGCCTGCCATGGAAGCGTCGGAATGCGGTTTGGATGATCGTAGCCGCTCGCCTCTCTTGCGGTGTACCAGCCACTTCATCCACGTCTACTTCCACCACCTCTTCCACGTTGTCCGGTGCAACTTCCTCCGGTATCTCCTCTAAATCGGCTGCGTCTGCACCCTCGCCAGGAACAGCTGCTGACGTATCTGGATCCTCGCCTTCGGGACCATGTTGCGTCGCTGTCTTAGGCTTGAAGACTTCAGCATCCGCCCGCAACAAAGCAGGTTGGCGGGATAGGGATGTTATTAACAGAAGGTGGCGAATGTCTTCAATGTTTCTATAGATAATCCGATGCACACCGGAGAGCATGCTTTGGGGTGAGTGTTCCCTCTTGGCGTCACGCAGCTCGATCAACATGTCCGGGGATCCTTGAGCTGCAAGCATAGTGCTAAGGGGTCGCCGCACAGCTTTGGCCAGATCTTCCCATCTGGCCGCATTTATGAATCTGAGAGGCTGAATAAGGGAGAGACCTTGGACTCGCAGCAGCTAGGAAGTCATACCTGTCACAGACAAGAGGAAACTTATAACTGCTTCCTCGGAAAGAGGTAAGGTGCTCTCTGATTACGTCCCTCATTTTGTCGTCCCGCACGTTGTAACCGACTTGTAAGAAGCACTAGTAAGGAACGACGTCATGGTGCGAGATAATGGAAGACGTACGCAGAGACATGCACCAAAATCTAGTTATCCGTAATATGAGCCCTTGCTACACCAGAGGAATAGGACGATGAATATCACTTACATGCGAACCACGAATACATTCCGGACTTGGCCACTATGGTGTGAAATGCTACGGCCCTCGAAGTGAAGGTGGGCTGTTGGAACTCATCAATGAATCCCTACTTGCACACTCGTGAAGCGGGAACTTACAATTCGGACCCGGGAACAGTATTGCCCTCGACAGATTGGCCATAGCATTGACGAGAATCCACAGGTGACTGGTAGCTTTGTACTGCATATTCTTCAAGACAGGGATAAGGGCCAGTAGCCACGATCGTGGCAGGGTCACGCCATGGAGGGTACGTTTAGCCCCATTTTGATAATTACGACATAGGACTAGGGCACCGCATAGCCTTTCCATAAGACCGCATAGCAAGTTGAGGTCTATCTGTATGTTCGCCATCGTGGCAGATCTGAATTGGAGGGTTTCAGATTACATGGTGAACCAATTATGAAATAAACTTGGACTCACTCAAAGAACATCACACCCCTTTTTAAGCAGTCGTTGCTCTCACTCTCCAAGAGCAGACATAGATCTAAAGGAGCTTGAGACAGCTCCAAACCCTGGTTTACGAACCACTGCACTGAAGGCGAGCGCACTATGTAGTTGTAGGCTTGCTCTCTGTGGAACGTGAAGCCCAGGCAAGCTGTGAGTGCGAAGTTCATGATGAATTCATCCCGCAGAGCATAGAGACTGGGCGAATAAAGGAGGTTTCCGAGCCAACCCCTTATGAGACGTTTGGTTTCCTCGGGTAGCCGCGAGAGATCCAGATTTGCTAAACTGCCTAAGGCAGAATGCGGCGGATTCAATGTTTCGTAGAGTCTAGCAAGCCAAGTCCTATTGAAAATGTTCAGTCATGAGTTCCATCAATCACTGTTAGCTGGCATACCTTTGTCGCCGCTCGCGGTCTCCACCTGACATACAGTGCAGTATTGAATCCATTATCTGCATTTGCCGCAGATGAACGGTAACCCGCAAATTATACGTATCGCCAGTGGGATCTATAGCAACACCGTGATCCCAAGAACAACTATCTCCTGCATTGCAACGTCCCGCCCCGAACGTTGCGACGATACAGGGTCGTAGTGCCTTGAGTTCTAAGCAGCACTCATTCTCATTGAGTACCACAGACTTGAGATGGTTAATCAAGGACTGTTTGTAGAGGTCATGGAACTCTGCTTCAGATAACTTAACCCCCTCATCACTAGGTCTAAGGGAACGCATCCTCTTCTGCGGGACGGCCTTGAAGAAGAATGTTCCTCTGGGCAAGACGATTCCTCCATTATCCGCTTCAACCTCGAATCCAAAGAGCTTGCGGATGGAATTGGAGGAGTATGGATTCTGGTGATCAGCTACTTCACGCAGAAGCTCGACGTAGGCCTGAAAATGACACAAGATGATGCTTGCTTCTTGCAGGGACGTGCTCGGAAGTAAAGGTCTGGGTTGAGTGCCAAAGATCCGAGAGAAACACAGGAGTGCGGCAGCTTTGCGGTTACTGTTCCGTAGTACAAGTGCCATTCTGCGGAGCTCAGCGGTGTCGTTGGAACCCATGGCCTTGAACATACACATCTTGTCATGTCCCAGTGAGGCTGATGCTACTTTGATCAGGTAAACAGTGGACTCACTTCGTTGTCAGACTCGCACTCTCCGCCAACTCGCTCAAACTGAGCCACCCAATCTAACAATTGTTTCAATTGAAGGTGATCTTGATTGACATCTCGACCCAGCGCGAATATGCGCCAGAAGCAGTCCACCAAATATTCCTTTGCTCGTCGAACTGCAGAGGCATTGTTTCGGGCCTTGAGAAGGGCCCGCATTCCGTCAAAAACTCGACCTTCCATGAGATGAACCTCGCCGGCCTCTGCAAATCTGCCCATGCCTTCTAGAACATCCGCCCGTGCATCGTCAAACCCATATTCTTCCATAAAGTCTAGTTGCTCATCAACTGATGCAAACAGATCAGCAGCCCTCCTGCGTTATCAGAGACCTGTTAATGTATGCATATCAACCAAGGATATAAGTCACATACCTTAGCTTCTTCTTCTGAATGTAGAAGAGACGGGCTGTGTGCTCCACTTTATCAGCTAACTGCTGGTCCACCTTGCGGCTTCGGATGACCTCCACTGCTTCGTCAAATAAACCGGCTTTGTAATATCGAGAAGCGGCGTGATCGAATTCCTCGGCATCGAAGAAGGCTTGACCTGCCCTTTTGTCGTCTCCTGCATCGACAAAACAATCCGCAGCATACCTCATATACCTGCGCTTGAGGTGGGCTTTACTCGAAGTATTCGCCACAGCGACGAAAGCATCGGCAGCTTGTGTGAAGGACTGGGTACGGACTGACGGTTCCTCTGACGTGGACTTCGCACGATCTCGCAGGTGGAATGCATTCGAAATCGCAATTTCCTGTGGCATATCCGCACGCTTGAAGCAATGCAAAGCCTGAAAGTAACGGCGATTATCAAATAGGGTCCTGCCAGCCTTGAACCACTCCTCTGGGGTTGATGCGACTGCCAGCTGAGGCAGCTCCATTTCCGGTGTATAGACATCGATTAAGCCTTCACTGCGCCAGAAAAGCTGGTGGTAGACTGAGCATCGTATCAACTAGTAGAAAACTTGATTCACATACCTGCATAGGTTCCGCACGTTCCGAAGGATCAAATATCCAAAGGTTATTACGGGCACGGGTAATTGCAACATACAGGAATTTGAGCTGTATGCGGAGTGCCCCATTCTGTAAGATGTAGACTGTATCAAAAGTTTTTACGCACCTCGCTACATATACCGGCATGACGGAGTTCATCAAATGCAGGGGCGAAGATCCTTATTCCCTGCTGTTGTGAGACAGCATTGAGGACCACTCGCCATTGACTGAGGTCTGATGTCGAATCTGTAAAGAAATTATACAAGAGGACCTGGGGATAGAGTTAACCAGATATCTCCATAGTTCATGCAACCTACATCGTCGAACTCGAGTCCTTTGCTCTCGTACAATGTCCTGGTAGAAATAGCCGTCAATATGGTTGTTCATGATGACCGACAGACGTCATACATGATCAGGCCTATTTCTCCGACTTGTTTGCGCAGCTCATCTCGTGCAGCTTCATTTCGAACAAGTATGCCTGTGGTCAAGATCATTAGCCCGCTTCTCTCCACGATTCACGCCATTGAAGGAGGTCACATTGCCTTGCACCGAATTCGATGCGAGCCTTCCTAAAGCATAACTTAGTCACTGCAGTTCGGGATTGCGAAACACTTACGATTCGCCAAATAAGAATTGTTCATAGCGGACAGTGTCCGAATCTGAGCTCCCGAAAAAGACAGGACGGAGACCTTCCACTATCCCCTTCTCTTCATCCAATGCATCGATTGCATATGGCCAGAACTTGGTGATGAGCTGAACAACCGAATGTGCACATTTCACAATCCCTGCATGAGATCGGTAATTCACTGTCAGCTGGAACATCCGTGGTTGTGGCAACGAATATGACGAATGAGACATGGATCTTGCATTGGTACTTCTCTGCTGCATGCCTTAATGCGGAGCTCAATATTATTCAAGCATAACTTACTTCAAGGCGATAAAGAAATGCCTTTAAATCATTGAACTTGAATGAACTCCCAACCGATATGGTTTGCGCGGTATCCCCGGCCCAGAAAAGCCCATTGGGATTCTTGCAGATCAACCGTAGAACTGATCCTCTGTTAGCCACATTTGTCTGTGATCCAAGCGATCCTGTACCCACGGTATGCATCAATGAGATGATTATCTTGTACCTCATCCACGTAGCTGACAAATAGTTCAATAAACTTCTAATTAGTTGCTACAACGCTTACAGGAAATCAAATTTCTCGCCAATCATGCCAATCCCTGCCGCAAGTTTCATCAACAGTGAATGTGTTCTTGACAAGTGATATGGTGAGCGTGATACCAGACAGATTATGAGTACATCCTACCTGTCCACACTGTCAAGTTCCTGCCTTTGTCTTCTCAGCTTTTGGTAGCTCTCGAAGATGCTATATATTAGGTCTCGTTGATTTGCGAAAGTCGACTGTGCTCGGTGAGATACGGTGTTATATGTCTGCCTATCTATGCATCGATTTGCAAAGCTCAGCGAGTGCTCGGACCCTTTGATTACACCTGATAAAAACATTTTCAACGGAGCACCGAATATTGCTGAAGATTAAGTCATTTACCCATTATCTCGTTGAAAACGAGCGCCGGATCTGCCAAACAGACATGAGCGCCTTGAATTGTAAAAGAGTGTGTCGGCGTACCCAATCCTTTGATCAATGTTTGAGGTAGGTGAGTCCAATATGAATGCACAAACTTGTCGTATGAGACCATACAGTCTGAGATACTCCCAGGATAGGATACGGTAGAGTCGCTGTCATTAGCATGGATACCACTGCCGGAGAAGATTGAACTAGTAGCAGAATCCGAGAAGTCAAGATCTCCTTCTAGCATTTGGCAAAGCTGAAAGTACATAAACACAAGTAATGAGTCAGAGATCGACTTAAAATCAACCTTAAAACTTACATGCTCAAACGTGACAAACAAAGGGAAGTGAACCTCTTCCAGAAGGCTGAACCTCTTAGGAAGGTCTGCTCTCCACTCCACGTCGCCCTCGGGATCCATCAGGTCAGTTTCATGGAGTGCAGGTTCACTCGAGGGATCTCGAAGGAGCTTCTTCGGCTCCTCGGTCGAGAGGGCGAGAGACTTTATCAGCTTCGAGAAATACTCTTCTACCTTGCTGGCCAGGACTCGAGAACGGGTGACGAACACCTGGCGTGGTTTAGGCACAGAATGACTACCATGCTCCCAGGATCGTTGGATGCCAAGCATCTTGAAAAGCATGGTGGTCGTTTTGCTGCACTGCCAGTTAGTATTGGGCATAACCCGGGGGTCGGGCTTACCCTGTCCCACTGCGACCAACAACATAGCAGGACAACGGATGTTCGATAATTTCGCGTTCCTGCGGTCTGATGATATCATGAAGGTTAGTGTACTTTAAGTGCAAGAACTGTCAACGCACGAAACAGCGAAGACGTGAGCAACGTCTCGATCCGCGAGGATACCTGACAATCGACTTGTCAGAATACACGGAGATCTATGCACTGAGTTCACTGACTATTAAGCAACGCCTTGAGATGGGCCAGTTAGTACACCGTCGAATGCAGCAGAGCAATAACTGTACCTGTGATAAAGTGACAAATTTCTCCAATCTAACAACATTTATCACGCCCGATACATAGCACGAGTTTGCATCTGACACACGTACACTAGAAGGGAATGAATCTGGGCAGAGAGCTGGTCAGCGGAGAAAAGTCTTTCCAGATGTGATTCACAACCACCTCCTGCAAATACTCTCCCGGAATACAGGGCATTGCTCGAGAAGAGTTGTCCGTCTCCTCGGTTTGCGGCGGGAAAGAGGCTGGGGCGATGACAGTGTCTCCAGCATGTATAGGTTTGTTCCGAAATGTACATCTGAATGTGTCAGGGAAATACCAGAATGTACTCGCCCCAAAAGAGCGCACCTTCTCTTATATTCTTTGCCTCTGTGCGAGATCTGATGTCCAACGTACTCCCAGAGGCGATTGTCCATTTGAGCGTGAGTGTACACGCCAAATACCTTGATTACTACGAACCAGTCTGAGCGCCATAGGCGAGACATCGGTAGTGATCAACTGACCTTGGCGTTCAATCTGCGTATACGCTCGTCAAATGTGTGTACAATAATCCTTCTATATGTGCACTTACATCGCTGTCGAACTCGGGGAGGCAGTCGACTTGATACTAGAGCTTCCACCTGAGCCTTCCGCCCTCAATACAGGAGTTGCGAGCGTACCACTAAGCGTAGATCTCGTGTCATTTTCGCTTCATAGATCGGAATGTCCAGACTGGGACCAGTGAGACGTTTCTGGTTGTCATCCGAGAAATGGCCTTTCGAAAGCTCCCTGCGGCCAAAAGCACGTTAATCACCACTGCGAGAAAATAAGATGCCCATACTGTATTTTCTTGATGATGATCTTGAATATCTTTGAATCCTTTCTGCGCGCATCCCTCAAGTCACGATCCGCTCGAGTCGATATGAATATGTGCCAGTCTCCAAGTCCCTTGGCGCTTTCGAAGTAGAGTGCGGCTTTCATAGGCTGGACGATAGGATAGGCTGACATGGTATATGCTTCGTCTGTTGTGTTCGCTGCTTTGTCAAGGCTATCGCTCTCAGGATTGTAACTGCAATCAGTGACTGTATTAGTTGAATCCGGCTGTTCGCTGTGCAGCTTTTGCAGATACTCGGCCAGGCCAGGTCGGCGGAGAATATTCAAGTAATACTAAGCATCAGAGTGCAAATTAACCATATCAAGATGATCTGGAAGCTAGCCACATAAAACATGGACTCACCGATAATATTTCCTTTTGCTCTTGCAAGACGTCACGACCAAGGCGCTCCGCTTCTTGAGGAGAGCTCGGAGTGTCAATGCCCAGGCTACGGAATGCGACCTCGTCATTGGTACTCTTGCCACTGTGTCTGCTCTGTTTCTTCTGTCGCTGAGACTTTTGCCTTTTTCTTGTCGACAAGTACTCATCGTCATCTTCAACCACCAGATCGTCCGCAAAGACCAAGGTTGGAAGAGCTTCGAGAACCGGCTTAGACAGCTCGACGGATAGCCGGCATTCGGATAAATTGCTTGGAACGTCAACACCTGAAGGATAATCCAGAAAGAGCAATGAGAGAGACAAATGAGACAGTAGCCTAGACGATACGGAATCGCTGAAATGCTCAGGACGGCGAGGAAACGTCTCTTCTACTTTTTTCTGAAGGAACGAGAAGAAGGCATCGCTGGAAGCTAGAGAGTGACGAGTGTCGGTCAGCAGCTCATAGTAAATCGGAGTTTTCATACCTGAGATGAACAATTGAAGAACATGAGATCTAGACATGAGAAGTGCCATATATGATTCGAAGTTGTGTTTGTTTGTCATAATGCGTTGCTCGAGTTGATGGATGGTGTCCCAGGTACGAGAAACTTCCCAACACTCAGGTTCCATTAAATGCGTATCTTCTGAAGTAAGTGCTATGGCCATCGCTGCGGGGATTGTTCTGCGAGTGCGATCGACTGGAACGCTACGGGTCGGAATGCAATTGAGAGACTATCCACACCCACGGAAGGGCTAATATATATGATTTACGGCACAAACGAGGCTAACACTGTGGGAAGTAAAGCCACTTTGAATGATTGGCTAAACCAGTACGAATACATAGGCAGAGCCAGTCATGTAAAGTGGCTTTGCCAATTATCTACATAATTGGCAAAGCCAATTACAGGGGTGACATTTTCCCTATTAGGAATCATTGGCTTTGCCAATTATTTTCGGTCACCTCACCACTTGTTTCTCGTGACTATGACATTGATTCTCCATAGCTGTGCCTTGCATTCAAAGTGCCATTTCCATGGTTATCCATTGCTATGTATATTGGTTTAAACTGAGAATTCCCGTAGCTAGTCGTGGTTTCGTCAATCACATTAATATATTATTATAGGGAGATACAGCCCATGTATTGGTACTATGTACTGCAAACACCCGCCCCTGGTGCATTACCCTCTTCTACTCGTCAACACGACGAGTCCCTCGACTCCGTATCTGCCCGCGTGAACACAAAGTCAATCACAGACACAAATGCAAATGCAAACACAAACACAAAAAAGCTCAGGGTCAGACTAAAAATGCTCAACAACAAAAACAATAAGAAACACACCTTCATCAGGCTTCGCGAGGGACGCGAACATGAAGTAGTACAGGTTCTGCAGGAAGGAGGCGGCGTACGAGGGGGGTGGGGTGGGTTGCCGTGTCTGCCAGTGTTGGTGTTAGTGTGGGACGAAGAAGGACAAAGGAAGGGGGAAAGAAAAAGGAAAGAAAAACGCACCGGCAGTATGACTGACATACCCCAAGTCGCTCGCAGAGCTGTCACTAGAGGCAGGTGAGTGGGGCTCGCGCGGCGCTGCAGGGTCATGCACGCGGAGCTGGACGATGGGCGGGGGGTCGATGGGGCGGCGGTCCGCTGTACAATGTTGGTTCATCTGTGCGTGAGAGCAAGGGAAAGGGAGGACACGTACCCCCGATGCCGCACATGCGTGCCTGCTTGGGCTCCTGGCACATGGTGAGCTCGTAGTGGCTGGGTTGGTGGAGCACGGTCGTGTCGCGAGAGTGTGTAAGGGCGTAAGGGCGTGGGCGGAGATATAGAGGCGGTGTGGGTGGGCCCGGGAGGTAGACGGCGGTCAGATTGATGTGAGCCGAGGGAGGGGTAAGTACTCACAGGTGGTCATCGGACGAGTCCTTGTAGCATCCACGGCACGCCCGTGCTCTGCCTACGTTGTTCTTGACACACAAAAGACACAGAAAAATACAAGACATGCACCCGACGTCCGGGAACAGCACGAAAGGGAGGACCGGCCCCCCACTTCCACGTGGACGAGCTGGATGCACGAGGCGAGGGCGTTGGCGGTGATGTTAGTGTGCGCGGATGTGTAGGATGTGTTGTCGAATTCTGAGTAGGGAGTAGCTGAGCTGAGTTGAATTGAGTTGAGTTGAGTTGGGAGATGATATGATATGCGATGAGATGAGAGGGGGAACGTGGGGGAGTAGGAGGGAGAACGCGCCAGTTGTGAAACACGCACCGGGGATGTTGAGATGGGTAGTGAACATCCGAGTCGTGGCCTCACAAAACTTCACCTGCTGAGTGCTTGAGATACTGCTTCAGCCGCGTAGGGAGAGGATGACGTCTAAAGTTGCTATATGCGCAGTCAGTCTCTATATGCGTGGTCAGTCTCTATATGCACATCTCAGTCACACACCTCGACGCCGTTAGCACATACCTCCAAGTCACCCGCCTGGTCCATGGGAGAATGAACAACTAAGTCTAACACCACCTGCATGTGCGCCAAAGGAGTCTTCATCATCTGCTGGAGAGGTCTTTGATTGGATCGCAACCGGATCTCAGTCCCGAGCATCCAATGGGCATTTGCAGGTATTGCCGTATATACACCTATCCAAGTCCGAGTAAGTTGGCAGCATTGCGAAAAGTCGTCAGCACTCACGTTCCAGCACTGTCCAACGACATCCATTTGCGCTTGGAAAGATGGCATCTTCGGCACTTCCAGGGCCAAAGGGTCATAGACACGGGTGCAGTTGTGACGCTAAGTATCTCGATGGCGTGCGAAGGACCAGCACGACGACATGTAGCGGCAGGAGGAGAGAACTGGAGAGCGGGACAGAGTTGCGTCCCATAGTAAGCAGGACTTTGCACCGCGGCGTCATGGTCACGTGATGGGAAATATTTGGCTGTACTTGGCGGTGGCGCGTCAACGCAAAAGCTCCATAAATTCATCACAAATCATTAGAAATTCCAGGAAAATCACAGAAATTCCAGAAAAATCAGAATAAAATCACAGTCATGGGATTTATTTAGTACAATCTGGTATACACCAAATAATACTATACTTCACTATCACTTCGGGAAGACGCGTGCATTGCGTGCTGGATTGGTGACGAGTCTACGTCGAACCCCGTGGCCGATAAGTCGTCGTCGCGGTGAATGGTTACCGACGGTTCGAGCGTGGCAACCGCCAGTTGACAATCATGCTATATTCAAAGGTATACTGTCTAAGTACACACAGAAACCCGAGATTCGCGGCGCTGGAAGGTGAATCGTGCCTGCAGACTGCTCTATGAGGTCAGACAGTGCATCAACAGTACGGCAGTTATACTATAGGTGTGGACATATAGATCTATAACTGAGTTTGAAATATACTTCGGACTTTGAAGCTCGTATACTTGATTCGGGTAGGACTCTCACGCTTGTGGCACTTCAGCCGCAGGTCATTTTCGAGCTTTTGCATGCCATTACTGAGCACGGGTCCTTCAGACTGGGATAGGTAGATCTTTATCATGTACTGGGGACCATTGGAGCATAATATCCCAAGAATTGTGCTGAAAAATTTATGATTCAATGCTTTTAACACTTCTTTTGCAATGTATATGGCAATGAAATGTCCAGGTACCTTGACATGGAATACATGATGGGTCATTGCACAGCGGGAATGGTCCCAGGTCAAGTGAGTTCAGCCTGATTTATGGCACATCTTTCCAGGACCTGGCGCAGTAGCGCCGCAACAAAATTTGCAATTTTGGTACAATTACAGGTACAGGAACTACATTCTGAATGGAGTATTCAGTGTACCAGAACTGATAAAAACAGTGCAGGTGTGTGATCCTATATCTTATCACAGGCTGATAATGTGACGCGTAGCACCATGAAACAGAGAGAAATCTATGGCTCCAAAGAGCGAAAAACCACTTTCTTGAGGGAGTTTTTGGTCATCTAAAGCCACCGGTAACTGCATAATAGATGACCATTGCCGATAATTCATTTGGGGGCTTTTCCGAGGTATATCTGCTGCAGATAGACCGGTCTTTCCCCCTCCTTCTCCTCTCCCTTCGAGTTAATTTACTTTAATTTCGCGAAAGTCCACACCTATAGTATATAAGCCAACAGTACACCACTGTAAATAATTGGCAAAGTCAATGGTACCGCCCTAGTCACGAAAAATAATTGGAAAAGCCAATACCGGCAAAGCCAATTATTGTCCATGGCCACGAAATCATTGGCAAAGCCAATTATTCAAAATGGCTTTACTTCCCACAGTGCTAATGCGTGGTCGATAATGAAAGGAAAACCTGAGACCATCCTAGTGGATGAACTTTGATGAAGTGGGTGCACACCACGTGGATACCGGACTTCTCCATAACTAAGAATTTCCACTTATAAAGTTATAGGACGACGGATTGCGCGGGCGATCGTCTACATATATCAATAATTATCAAATTAAACCGGAGGCACGACTCTAGGTCGACTTGACGGAGTGCCCGTTGGTGGTCCACAGCATCTCCGGCCTGAACACCTGCTCTCACTTTCTACTCCACTTTTGCTTTGCCTTCTCCCGAATGATCAGGTAAAGTAGCTGCTACCTCATCGATCTTCCTGAATTGCCATGGGAAACGAGACGGATACAGGAAGGGCCGCAAGTCAAAGCCTATCAAGACATCAGCCATAATCTAGACGCTCGAAGGCACGACACTTGCGATTATCATCTGGACTGTATTGCTCCTGTTCTTAGGCATCAACAGTGGGTTGCAGCACAACCACGAGTAATACATACCGCGTGATACGCAGGCGTGATAGTAGTCATCTTATGCCTATTCCTGGCATACTCGAAGAAGAATAACTTCACCTTCTCCGCAATCTGGCGGGCAAGTTAATTAGATCAACTTCTGCGAAGGTCCAGGCCAAGGACAGGCATACTTGGGTAGGAGATAAGAATGAGCCCCAGTCGTGTACAAGCTTTGTGAAGGTGCTGTAGGGTCCGCATTTCTCCACTTTGCGCAGCCGTCCGAAAATAGAAAGCTCGTCGTAGGTCATGCCCATATCAGCCTAAGAAGCCCAGTGAGCTGTGAAGGGTCATCGTCCTATGCGCTTACTTCATCAGACTGCACGTAGCTTTCCGTGATCGGTTCTAATTCTGCCGTCGGTGTGGCGTCCAAGAAGCTAAACGTAGTCAGCGAGTACCAAGTACAGGGCGCACAAAGCTCACCTGGTTAGGATAGGTAGGTCAAACTTGTTTCGGGCATAGGCAATGAACTTCTTGAGATCCGTCTTACTGATACCGCCAATTGGATTCACGTCGGCTAGGCACACGGTTAATGCCAAATAATTAAGTAGAGGATTGAATGCTTACCAGATGAGCAGTCGTACTTTGTGAGATACCCTCGAAGACTGTCATGGATATTTGTTAATCTGAAGAAACCACAAAAACGTCTCTAATATACCTTTCATCCACGTTTGCACTGCCGAGAACAAGAAGTCCACCATATTTTCCTCTTACCCACGGCAGAAGTTGCGCGAAGAGATATGCGAGGACCATTCGCAACCGTGCCTATTAATGATAGATGTGAGACACATCCCTCTCGCCAAGCCCCTAATTACCTGGATATTTTGCAAAGCCAGGTTCTCGGCATCCGAGCCCCCTTGGACGCGGAATCGTGGCCTCACACCCGTAACAAATCCAAAAAGATCCCGGACGGAAGTCACGATGGTGTCCATGTTTAGATCGACGTGATAACTACCGTAATCTTTATCAGATAAATTCTCAGCGGAACGCCATCACTACTCACCTCCCGATAGCTTCAGCCAGTTCCTTAGCTCTTGACCGCGTTTCGATACTGGAGTTTTCGGTACCCATATAGCAAGTATGGAAGATTCTCTTGCAGAACTCGGACGGATCAGTTGGAAGGTAATTAGAGTTTGGTGGTTCGCCAGTCATACGGCGCGCATCTGCAATGACTTGCTGGTCTTCAGAGAGGGAAATTAGCCGGTATTACGATAACATCAATAGCTCCAGAACGAGTGTACCTCCATTGCGAGCCGCATCTGCGACAAGGCGGCACATGGAATACGTGATGACAGCAGTCGCGCAACTATCGATACCGCCACTGAGGGGAATGAAATAGCCTACTGCACGGGAACGGCGCAGATAATCCCAAAGCCAGCACGCAGGCCCGAGTCTAGTAGCCATTAATATCAGCTCTCACTTCAGCGGATAATGAAACATACGCAATCTCTTCTTCTGGTCGATGATACCTTGGCTCTAGAGTCTTCCTGAGCGTGGGATCGTGCACCTCACTCCAGTGCTTGTTCGATAGCGCAAATGGCACCTCAACGCGGTGATATCTCTCCGACTCGGAAGCCTGCATGCTACGACTACTCTTCGCCCTGTGCGCACGGACATCCTCTAGATCAACCGTAGCTGAGACAACCTCAACTTCTTGCAGTGAAAACTGCGACCCTTGCGCCACAAGCTGGCCGTTGACCGCAATCATGGCACAGCCGTCATAATAGAGACGATCACCGTCGCACCCCTGCTGGTTAGCATAAAGGTAGATGCCGCCGAGTTTGAGGGTCGCTTCTTTGATCAGTTCAACGCGAGTGTACAACTTGCGGAGCTCGTGGTGACTTCCGCTGGAGTTTGTGAAGATCTCAACGCCGTCGAGACCCATCAGAATATGGGGGCTACGTTGGCTGTCAGAGTGGGTTGATCGGGATAGTAGGGAGAGAGTACCTTGCTGGAGTGAATAATTCCTCGCAGAGTTCCACGCCTATGCACGTGTCCTGAGTGCTCACGACTGCATCCCCAAAGGGCACTTTGACCTAGCAGAATGCGACGCCTGTCAGAAATATACAGAGGAAAGGAAGACATTGCAAAGCACCTGGTCGGTGATCTTCTGTATCATTCTGGGCAAATAGTGGTCTTCCCATTGACGGTGCTTGGCCCATGGCGTGAAGTAACGGAGTTCACGATAGTTTCCGTCATTCGCAAGCCACATCTTTGGACGGATGAGCAGGATATTATGGTCATGGATGATCACTCGACAGTTGTATATGACGTTCTTGTGCACGATAGGCCTGTTGCATACACGATTGGACCAACCGAGAACCTCCGAATGGACAATATACACACATTCCAATATCACACACAATTCCAGTAGCTTCCTCGGATTCCAAAATCTTGGCAAGAACTTCCCATGAATGGAGAACTGTATCTCCTGCTCATGAAGTGTCAAGAACTGCTCACAGATTAATGTGAGCGTCCTTACCTTCTAAGAAGTGATCATAACATCCATACCCTCTAAAGAATCAACCGCTGATGGTAGTCAACCAAAGCATGAAGACTCACGGAATCTCCAGCTCCGGACCGACACGTAGGCTTGCTCCGCGCTCTTTGGCGATGGCGATGGAGGTCATGATACGTTCATAGTTTCCCTGTGCAAACAATCAGCTCAGACATTCGTCCATAGCAGACGATTGGATGATTGGCGTTACTTGGAAGTCCAACGCCCATTGGTTCAAAGAGCTATGCGATTGTCGAACTAATCACTAACTTCTCCAACACTAACAATCAATGCTCTTACCAACTATTGAACTCATTATTTCACCGATGATTCACGAAACTCATGAACTCACGTTGCGATAGTGACTAAGTGGCCCATGTTGGCCTCCTCGGATTCAAGGGTCAAGACCAAAGCCCTGTGCAGTGTGCAGTAATGCACTCGCGCTGATCAAATGCCTATAGCAAGCAAGATAATCGAAGACCGAGTCACGATCTCAACAGACGTCATATTATTACACCGGCACTTCTTAGAACGCCGGAACAGATATTAGATCTGCCACAACCATGCCACAGACGCGTATAGATGGCCAATGAAGAAATTCAACACCCAAGCATACCTCTATACACCCCGCATTGCACCGCCATTTGCATTGCCCTGTTCGAAGTGCACATCTGAGCCACTCTCAAGTATTACGACGAGTTGGAGAAAACACGGAGATCTATTGCCTATGGTATTTATACTCTACTGTTAGTATGTGCATTAAATAATCAGAGCCATGATAACAAGACCGCGATGCAAGATGACAATAACAAATATAGTGGTACATATGATACTTCATGAGATCCCCTCAAATCCCTATGCAGCTGCCTCTCATGCCCATCATGGATTCACCTCGAAGTGGAGTTGGCATATGATGGTGGGCCTGCAGCTGAGATTAGTTTAAGTGTCTTGGCTCCTAATGCTTTCACGTACCTGGAGAGCGATTGGAAGCTTGAATAGCAGCAAGAAGGCTCGCCTTCTCATCGTCGTTGAGGTTGTCAACGAGACGTACAAGCCCATTGAGCGCAGCCTTCCGATCGTCTTGCACCATAGCGAGCATGCGCCGTTTGAGAGAGTCGCTCTTGAGCTGCAACACTGTCTGCTGCAGTTCCAGCTTCTCGAGCTTTTCCGCGATGGCGCGGTTATCATCCGTATCTTCAATAGCCGCCACATTACCCAGTAGCTGTGAGCGATATTCAAGTGTTGACTCCGGACTTGCTTCCTGCAATTTCTTCAAACCCGCTTGGCGAGCGAGACGAGCACGAAGTGCCCAGTAGAAGTGCCTACGCGCCTCTTTCCACGTACAGGGCTTCGCACAACCCTTGGCCTCCATGCGACCCACCCGACTGAGAAACGCCATAAATGTCAACGATGTACAGCAAATGGGGCAATAGAACAACTCACTCATGAAGATCCGCATACAACAGAGCGATCTGCTTATATGTGGGGTGCAACAGTGTTTCTCTCTCGGCCAATTTCTGAGTCGACTCGGTGCGCTCATCAGGCGTCTTCGATGGATCTTTGCTAGCCTGCTTCAACGCAGCGTACTCGGCATCCAACCGCTCCATCAAGTTCAGCAACTTTTCCCTACGGAACTTGATTTCAATGATACCCTCGGGCTCAAGTACACCCGCACGAGCATCAACATCCGCATACATCTCCATCTGGCCCTCGGCGTTGATGGACGGATCCAACACGACCCAAGCACCGCCACGAAGCTCGCCGTTGGGAACGATGTACACAAACACGGGCTGCTTGTAGCTCGACAGACCATCGACGATCTTCGATCCCTGTTTCAGGATCTCATCGTACATGTCTTGCTGACCACCAGAGAAACCACGCCAGTTGGCAAAGATGATGAGAGGCAGGCCTTCTCGGTTAAAATCGAAGATGGCCTGGGCAGTCTTATAAGCCGAGTTAGGGTACCAGACTTGACCAGCTTCCATGATACGCTGCTCGAATGAGGCAGGGTTGGCGGGATCCGCAGGGACAATACGCTCGATAGTCCGGGTCTCCACAGCAATGACACCCATGGGGATGCCACCAAGACGTGCCCGACCGACGACGACAGTCTGTGCCCAACCATTCAAGGTCTCCTGGAACGAGTCACGGTCGAAGAAGCCACTCAGCCATTCATCCGAAGTTTCATCCATCTTTCCTTCAATGAACCATCTGGGATCGTACGGGCCCTTCGGGATTGTGTAACGGATCTCACGATCCCAAGAGTCGGCAGTCGGCAAAACAGGAAGAGGCTCACCCTTCGCCTCCGGGACATAAGTCAGCCACTGCAGGATGTGCGTAACACCCTCCAGATCACTATTAGCAGTCAAGTGGGAAACACCGTTCTTGAACATGATTTGTGTACCTCCGAGCTGTAGGTTGGACGTGTAGACTTCACGACCCAAGACCTTGTTCAAGGCGGGAGCGCCGGTAAGGATGATGGGTTGACCTTCGACTTGGACGGCACGCTCTCCGAGACGGACAAGGTAAGCACCGATACCCACAGAACGAGCAGAGACTAAGGTAATCGTGAAAATGTCGTCGTAGGCACGAGATGTCTCTCCAGCAATGAGACCTGAGCCCTTCAAACACTCGACACCTAAACCATCCTGGGCACCGATGATGTCCGTAATCTTGTGACACAACTCGCCATCCACCTCGATCTCAACGGTGCGCACAGCATCAGGGGCCTTGTCCTGCAACTTCAGGTAGTTCTCGTGCGTCAGGTACAGATAGTTCACGCCCTTTTCGGGATGATCCTTGTCGTTCCACGCAGCTGAGAACAGACTGATAGCTTCCTCAGCCAAGCCAATGCGTGCACCTGAGTTAGCAGACAGGTAGATCCTGGGGAGGCCCAAGTCGCGAGCATATTGTGAGGCGAGGTAGAAGAACTGATCTTCCTGGGGACCAAAGGAACCGATCTTGTATGTGATGTCGTTGGCAATTACAACTACCCGACGACCGTGGGGATACTCAGGTGTGCGTAACGTAAACACCCATCCCACCATACCGAACGTGTTGTTACCAGGAGCGCGGTCGACCTCCACTAACTGATCGTTTTCATCAAGAACCAACTCCTTGGATTCCAAGAGCTTCTTGGGTAGTACAAGACTTGGGCTCGTTTTGCGAGCCTTGGTCCATACATCGTGTACTGCCTTGCCGAAGAGCTCAGGGAAGTCATACACATATGTGGTACCAATGAGATGAGCTTGATGACGCTTAGGCTGGAGCGACTCCTTCATCGGGTACGGCTGGTGGACGGGCTGTAGGTGAAGGGGACCCTTGTCACCGATGGACTTCAAAATAGTCGTGCCCTTGTCCGTGGTGATCTCCTGGTATCCATGGAAGTTCACGACGAAACCAGAGGCGTTCTCGATGATGCAGCGAATAGGGGTGACATTGCCCTCACTGTCCTCGAGGGTGATTCGGAGTTCAGAGCTGGTGACATGCAAACGCCAAAGGCGCTTTCCATGTCGCTCGATGAACCCTGAAACAGCCTCCAGCACATCCTCGTATGTGACCGCGAGGTTGTAGATAAAATTCATGAAGATGTGGTTACCATCGGCGTTGCGGTATTGCGGATTGATGACCTGGAGGGCGTCCAAAATGTCCGTCACAAGCCTGTCGGTCTCAGAAATGAGGTACTCCGCAGTAGTGATGTTACCCCGGTAGCGACCAGGACGGACAAGAGCACGAACGAAGAACCTGGCATCCAGCTGGTTCTCCCTCGCCACAGCGTGATAGATGTGGAGCTGCTTGCTCTCCACGAAGCATGGCGTAAGGTTGTAGTGTGACATGCGACTAAGCTCCAGCTGAAAGGCAAGAGCAGGCTCAATGTTACGAAGTGCCTGCTCTTCCTTCCAAGCTCCGCCCATATCCCGCAAGGTGAAGTAGACGGGATACTGGCCTTGACGGCAGACAAGAACAGTGATACGACGCACTCCACGGCGAGCTAATACGTCCTTCTTCTCGTTCACGAGCTCGTGGATCTTCTGGGAGAAAGCGTCATCCGTCATGTCATCCTCTCGCTTGAAGATGCGCAAAGCCAAGTTGAGGACATTGGGAGGCTGGCTGTTCAGTCCGTAGCGCTGGGCATATTCAGCAGCATCGAACGGAGGCAAGTAAGCGGCGACCTTCTTGAAGCCATGTGAAAGGTCTTCGAGGTTAGGGAAGGACGCCATAGCGCCCGTCCTCGTGGGCTGAGACTGGCTCTTGTTGAGCATATAAGTCAAGTCGCTGACGGAACCAGCACGACGAGTCTCCCTAAGAAGCGTGTGAGATACATATCTTACCAGGAAAAAGGATCACTTACCCGTTAGTGATGCGAGGCGTAGACGGAGGCGAGTGAGATTTGCCAAGGTTAAACCGCCACGTGACAGCAGCGGGGGTATCCTCGCCATCCTCATCGGGGTCACTCTCCTCGTAATCCAAGGAAAGCAGAGCGTATGCACGATAAGCACGCCTAACGTACACCTCGAGAGACGCTGAAAGGCCGTCAACACCACTTCGATAACATGCGAAGGCACCACATACCAAGCAAAATGAAGGGATCCTCATCCTCGAAGAACGCAGGCAGCACATCATACACGGTATACTGCGAGTCCGTCAGCTCCCTCAACACCTCCGCCGAAGGATGCCTATGCGAGGCCCGCTGTTCACCATAAAACTGACTCGTAACAGCTGTCCTGAGGATAGCCTCCATCTGCACGCGCCGCTCCTCGTACGACGGCATCTGGCAGTAAATAAGCACTTCCCTCGCCTTCAGCGACACAGGCGTCGAGGACCTCGCCTCGAGCGTCGTCAGCTCCTTCAAAACCTTGTACAAGTTACTCTCCGGATCCGACACAGGCAGCCCGCTCGACTTGACATAGTCCAGCACAGCCAGCACCAGCTTGGCCTTGCTCTGCACCTTGATGTGGCTAAGGACCAACTCGACAACCTTGTCAAGGCTCTCCTTGTGCTGCTCCCGCAGCATGAGCACGCGCGCCTCGAAGCTCCCGCCAAACAGCTTCTCCGTCTCCGCATACCGCCCGAGGAGGCTCGCCATCACATGCGTCTCATACATCTTCAGCCCCCCAAGATACCTCTCCACGACATCAACAATTGGCGCAACCTGTGCTCTGAAGGCCGCTCGCTCCTGTGGGCGGATGTTCTCCTGCATATAATGGTCGATCAGCTTCTTCAGCCGCGCAGCAGGGAAGTCCGCCCCCTCGCTCTTCGCCTTGGCAGCCTCGACCGCATGGCGGACCGTATCCTCCAACTTCGCGGGGATACGCCCAGAGAGCACAGACAGGATCGAGAACATCTCGTGGTACGGCAGCTGCGGGTCGTGCAGCACCTCGATCAGCTCCTTCAGCGTAGACGCCATCATCGCCTGGTTATCGAATCCATCCAAGATGTCGTTCAGAATACCAAGACACTTCGCGAGACGCTGGTGGGGCTTGTTGCCGATGACGCTCGGCACGCCCATGTCGGGAAGGAGGCCCTCGAACGGCTTGGCGTGCTTCACGCGGCTCGGGTCGTCCAAAGTGAGGACACCGAGGATATCGCCAGGCTCGAGACTGACGCCGGGCTGCTTGACGAGCTGCACAACACCGTCCTCGGATGCGACCAAGGGCATGTACATTTTCATCACCTGCGAAAACATCAGTACACGCACAACTCTAGCCCAAGCAAACAACTCACCTCAATCTCAGCATACGGATCTCCAGCATTTACATGGTCCCCGCTATCCACCAAGAACCGCACCAACTTGCCAGGAGACGGGCTCCTCAACTGCGTAGGGTCATTCTCCTGCTCAATCAAGCACGTCTTCGAGTCCACCATCAACCTCATCGCGCCCACTTCCTCCCTCCAATACACCGAATGGCTCTTCCCGTCCAAAAGCACCAACAGCCCCCCGTCCGCCAAGGGCCTCGCCCCAACCAGCGTCCGGCCCCCGTTCAAAAACAGCGTCCACGTAGTCAATGACGACCGCGTCACCGTGAACGAATACCGCACATTATCATAGATAAAATCAATCACAAACACCGTCTTCAGCGTATCCCGCGCCGGCACCTGCCCCTTATCCAAAATCCGCTTATACTCCGTCCAGCACACCTCGCTCGCGATATGCGCCCTCGTCACCGCCCCGCAAATCACCGCAAGCGTCGCGTCCGGCCGCTCCGCCGTCAACTTGCTCGAGATCAGCGAGTCCAGCCACCCGGTCGTGATCGTGTTCTCCTCAAACGCCTGCGTCTCGAGCAGCTTGATCAGGTACTCCACCGTCGTGCGGAAGTCGCCCCGGATGCTCAGCTCCTTCAGCGCGACGACCATGTTCTTCCGGCTCTCCGACCGGTCCTGCCCGTACGCGAAGATGTGCCCGAATTGCGAGTCCGCGAACTCGTGCAGCCCGCCCGCGGTACCGACGGAGAAGTACCCCCACACGTTCGTCGAGGAGCGGAAGTTGAGCTCCTGCAGCGAGCCAGAGGACGGCTTGAACCCGGCGTCGGGGTTCTCGGCGGTAATACGCACGGCGACGACGTGCCCTTTGGGCCGCGGCCTGCGCTGCACCTGCACCGCGCCAGGGTTCACCATTTCAAAGTCGATCTCGGAGGCGGTGTGAGGCTCCACGCCGTAGAGCTGGCGGATATGGCGAATGCGGTGGAGGGGAATACCCATGGCGACGCAGAGCTGAGCGGCTGGAAGGTTGACGCCGGAGACCATCTCGGTGGTAGGGTGCTCGACTTGGAGACGGGGGTTGAGTTCCAGGAAGTAGAAGACATCCTCGGCGTGGCTGTAGAGATCTGTACAGCGTGTGCATTAGGGCTGTCAAGGGATATACGGGAGGCATGCACTCACATTCCACGGTGCCCGCACTGACGTAGCCGACGAGCTTGGCAAGACGCACAGCAGCGCGTTCCATCTGCTCGAACGTATCAGGCTTGGCAATGGTAACGGGAGCCTCCTCGATAATCTTTTGGTGGCGCCGCTGGACGGAGCAGTCACGGCCAAAGAGCGAAATGGCGTTACCGTACTGATCAGCCAAAAGCTGGACTTCCAAATGGCGGGCGGAACCAGCGAGCTTCATGATGAAGATGGGTGAGCCTGCGTTAAGGCGTCAGAAAACCCACAGCAAGTCTGGCTATCAAACTGACCAGGAATCTCGCCCATGACGGCGTTGAACGAGTTCTTGAATTGGTCAGGCTTCTCGACCATCCGAATACCCTTGCCTCCTCCACCCTCACTAGCCTTGATCATCACCGGCCACCCAATCTCCTCCGCCTTCACCAAGCCCTCTTCCACGGTCGTGACACACGCCGCCTGGTACACATTATCGGGGACCGTCACATGGCCCTGCTCTGTCAGCGTCGTCTCACTGATACCCGTCCCGGACCACGCCATCGTCGGCACGTCCGCGCTCTGCGCAACGATGGTGCTCGAGATCTTATCGCCGAGACTCCTCATCGCGCTCCCGGGCGGACCAATGAACACGATCTTGTGCTTGCTCGCGCGGAGGCTCTCGGGGAGGCGCGGGTTCTCGGAGGCGTGCCCCCACCCGGCCCAGACGGCGTGCACGCCCGCGCGCTCGGCGACGTCGATGATGAGATCGACGTTGGCGTAGTTGTTGTTGTTGGTGCCGCCGGGGACCTCCACGTAGCGGTCGGCCATGCGGATGTACTCTGCGTTGACCTTGAGATCCTCGGGGGTGGCCATGACTGTGAACTCGATGGCGCGTTCTGTACCGAAGGTCTCGTAGCTCCATTGGCGGATGGAACGAATCTCTTTGACGGCGGCGATACCTGGGTAGAGTTTAAGAACGTAGGTTGGGGTGCTAATCCATTTGTGACATACCGTTGTTGGCAATGAGAATCTAGAGCCCAAGTTAGGATCGGACTGGTCAAACCCGGGCAACAAGCACACCTTTGTGATAACAGTATGACCGCCATGTTCCTTGACAAAGTCGTAGACGCGGCCACGAGGGGCCTTGTCGAGTGAATTACCGCCTACGCGTCGAGCAAGTCAGCGGGGACCAACGGGTTGTCTATCGGGAACATACCAATGAAATGGGCTACTTTGGAGTGGTCGTAGGCCGTCATGGCTACGGGGATCGTAGAGGAAAGTAAGAGGAGGATGAGCGATATAAAAGGAGTAGATACGGCGACCCACTGGGCCCACCAAATTTGACCGATGCTGGGGTGTAACTCCCCAATGAAATCCGTGCTTATGTCAGCTGTGCAGGCGTCGAGTAGGAACGTTCAAGCTGCCGCGGCAGGATTAAAAGCATCAGATCTTGAATAGCAAGGTTTGATTGAGGAGGAAACAGCGGTCGGGAAAGTGGAGGTGCCTGTTTCCGGCGGCAGTCCATCCACTATGCATCCGAGTCCGAATGCCACAAAGTCCGTATGAACAAACATAGCTTGGACGGTATGATACGGTATTTCGGGACTAAGGTTGATTAAACTCGAACGCAGGTCTGGTTTATCGAATCTTGTTTTTTACCTAAAGGCAGACCAATGCCAGCGACGAGTAGTCCTCAGCTGCATGCCGTCTTCCGAATGATGGACATTTCGATGCCGCCGGTAACGCCATTTGCCCGAGATTGACCACTCCGTCCGACGAGGACGGACGATGCACTGATAACATCCCACTAATAGCCTCGACAGTGGCCTTTGCAGTGAATAGCCTTTATAGCGAATCAGAGATCTTCCAAACTGTAGACGCATTTGAATATTGTGCGCGTGTATTTCATGACAAGCGCTCAGACCATGCATGACCTCTTGTGGTGACATTTAGAACACGGATATGTATACACTTTTGATGCAACAGGATGTTTCCTCAGTGTAGCCAGACAGCGTAACATGATCATTGAGCTCAAGCTCTGCAGCCTGAATGCATCCAGAGTAGTCTGCACCACATCTCTGCATCACGCCACATCTCCCTCGATGCTCTCATGTAGCCGTAGACTCGCCCGCAAGGGCTTGCGTCCATACATCCATCATCCCAGAACACCCCGCGCCTACTCGACTGTCGCCACCGATGTAGAAGACTACGACGTCGTCATCGTCGGAGGCGGCCCTGCAGGACTCGCACTCGCCAGCGCTCTAGGCACGCATTCCCTTCCACCCAACCTGTTTTCTCTCACCTTGATCCCTGGCTGTTAGGCTCGAACCCACACGTTCGCTCTACCATCAGCGTCGTGCTCATCGAAGCCGGTGACCTCGCAAAGATACGAGAATGGGCCCCGCAAGAGGGTCTTTTCTCGAACCGCGTCAGTTCGATCACGAATGCGTCGCAGACGTTCTTGGAGGGTGAGCGCCGGCCAAGGGTTTTGGTGACATGGCGTGTTTATGTTTGGGCGTAGGGATCGGAGCATGGCAACACGTCGACGAGAGCCGCACGATGCCCATGGAAGAGATGCAGGCGAGTCCACAATCCTTCATCTCTCTCCCGCGCACATAACACAATACACGATATCTAGGTATGGGACGGCCTCTCCGACGCACGCATAACCTACACCGCCTCAGAGCTCGGCTTCCTCCACCACAACCGCCCCCAAATGGCGCGCCTCACCGAGAACCTCAACCTCCAGCGCGCACTCCTCCGCTACCTCTCATCCTTACCCGAAGTGCGCCTCTTCGACAACACAAAAGTAAGCAATATCGCGCGGGAAGGCGGGGGCTCCCCGCTCGTGAACCTCTCGACCGGGCGCGTGCTCCGCGCTCGGCTGCTCGTAAGCACCCATCCCTCTCAACTACTTACTCTAAACTCCCTGCGCAGGTCGGCGCGGACGGGCACAACTCCCCCGTGCGCTCCTACGCCCACATCGACTCCTACGGCTGGTCCTACCCCACGCACGCCGTCGTCGCCACCCTCACCCACGCCCCGCGCCCCTTGCTCCAGAACCGCACCGCGTACCAGCGCTTCCTCCCAACCGGTCCCATCGCATTCCTCCCCCTCTCCCCGACCACGTCGTCCCTCGTGTGGTCGACCCGTCCGGCCCTCGCGCGGGTCCTGAGCAGGGACGTCGAGGGCGCGGTCCTAGCGCGCATGGTGAACGCAGCGTTCAGGCTCCCAGAGACGTCGCTGCGGTATCTACACCAGGTCCTCACCGACGCCGCAGAAAACGCGTCCGCCGCCACGCCAGCCCAAATCGAAGAAGAGATCGCCTTCCGCGAGCGGGCGCACGCCATCCCGCCCACATCGCCCCTCTCCTCCCTCGCAGGCCCCACCAGCGCGGGCCTGCCGCCCGAAGACGCAGAGCTGTACCCGCCGCTCGTCACGGGCGTCCAGTCAGGCACCGCCGCCTCGTTCCCGCTGCGGTACAGCCACGCGGACGCGTACGTCGGGGCGCGGACGGTCCTGGTGGGCGACGCCGCGCACACGGTGCACCCGCTCGCGGGGCAGGGGCTGAACATGGGCCTGATGGACGTGGCGGCGCTCGCGGGGTGCGTCGCGGACGCTGTCCGCGCTGGGGGGGACATAGGTGCGTCTGCGTCGTTGAGTGTTTAGTGTTGAGTGTTGAGTGCTGGTGTGAATGGATGGGTGCAGGTGCGTACACGGCCCTCGCCCCTTATGCGCGCGCGCGGTACTTGGAGAATCATAAGCTGCTTTCGGCGGTGGACAAGCTGCACAAGCTCTACGCCTCCACGGCTGCGCCGCTCGTCTGGGCGCGGTCTGTCGGGCTGGAGGTCGTGAATGAACTGGATGCGGTCAAGGCCGCGCTGATGATGAGTGCCGGTGCCGACTCGGTTTCCGTGGATAGGGAGAGGGACAGGGTGTGGGGGAGCGCTGATCCTCTGGTGTGGGGAGCGGTGGCGAAGGGAGTGGAGGGCCTGGCAGGAGCGGTGGGTGCCGCTGCGATGCTGGGGCAGGTCGTGAAGGGCGCGGTGGGGAATGGGATCCAGGGGCTTTTGAGGGATGCTGCTGAGCAGAGACGGGTGTGAATTACAGGTCTATATCGTGTTGTTGACGATAATGGGTGAATGATAGCGGTCAGTACGCTGCGCTCTTCGTCGTGCCATCGAATGGAGACAGATGGCCAGACAGATTGTTTGTGACTCTAGATCCATGATTTCAGGGTGCAGATGCGCTAAGATACTATTCACGTAATGGCAATGACAATGATGGTTGGTACTGGGGGAATGTCATACTTCTATCAAGTCCTTGCAGCAAGAAATGGCTTTCCAACCGCAGGAACCAGCCAACCATTCGATAGTTAATACTAGATTTGTGATATGTGACGTGTCTCTAGTCAGGTGAGCTTACCATTTTTCGAGTACGGCGAAGGCTTATTGAGTGGCAGCTCTACGATCAACGTCTCGATAGCCGTCTCGCGGTACAAGACACAGTCAAATATCGCAAAATACAGCGCACTCAGCGTCAACCCAGCTTTGGAGTCTGATCGTTAAATCACACTCTCGCAGACTTGTCTGAGACATACAATGGGCCAGGCTGAAATTCCGGTCAGCTATGTCAGGCGAATGACTCGATGATTTTTTCTGTGTCCTGACATCGCGCGATCCGGACATTCCTCGACGCTTTCCTCGACGTTGACTACAGTGCTTGATGTCAGCCGTCACCGTCCAGTGGAGAGTATACGCAGACACAGGCTCCTAAAACCATCCGTCCTTCGCGTTCTCTTCATGTACGAGGGCACGTGGCGATATCTCAATATAGATAATGGTTATGTAATACATGTCCGAATATAGAAGGTGACTTTTGGAAGAGAACGCTCAGTGACGGCTGGCCAAAGTGGCTGCCCGAGATCACCGAGCGTGACGTGCTGGCTCGCAAAACGTCAAATGTCTTCAAGAGTCAAATCGTTTATTCAGTATTTATTGCTGTTTGTACTGCTACCTCAAATGGGTTTCGAGAGCTCAGAGTCACGAAGAAGTCACAGATTGACATTTCAGTTATGCACTAAGTCCGAACTTCGAATACTCGAAGTATGAACGACGGTGCCGGCTGACCTCTAGCGTAGCCGAGGAGGGCCGGCAGCAGTGTCCAGCCGAGCGTGAGCATACACCCGCTTCCGGAGCCTCAGAGTACACCCGGAAGTCATATATAGTCAAGGCCGGAGGACCGGTGTCATTTTCCTCGTCCGTTGACCTCGACACAACTGTCTCCTCGTCCACACCTCGACTCGGAAACCTAGCTTACATTTGCTTAATACTTTACTGCACTCTTAATCTATTCTACATCATACATTAATTGGCATGTCGACACACCAGCACCTTGGACTCAACCTTGAATATGTGCCCGAACTGTACCCGCCTACGGGCACCCAAAACACCGCCGGTAGTCACAGCGGAAACACTACGGCTAACCCGGCTTTCCTGCCAGCGAATGTTCCTCTGGATGCGGAGCTTGCCCACACTCAAGCCCGCGTTCGCGAGTTGGAACAGTTGCTGCGGTCCAGGAGCCAGGTTCCGACCAACCCCATGATTGCGGACCCCATGACAATCCTCGCCGCTCAACGCGACGCAGCGGAGTCTGGTGGAGAAGGGAAAAAGCCGGTAGCTCTCCCGGACATTGAGCCTGGTATGAAGAGCAATGCGTTTGACCTGCGTGAGTCCCTATCTCCTTTTTGCCTTTGCTCGCCCTCCCCCCTCCCCCACACGATCTCATTTCTTATGTTCTGCCACAATACACGTACACGCATGCACTCGGACTTATCCGCTGCCACACGACACGACACGAACTCGCACTGACTCGATCATCTTCAGCCGTTCCTCCACGTGTTGACGCGGCATTCAGGGACTACCGCTATGTCCCATACACGGCCCTCAGCGACGCTGCGCGCTTGCGTGCTGCGCATGGCGAGGAAGAATTCTACCTCAACCGCTCTGGTTCCTGGACGGCCAAAGGCTTGGACCGCCGTGATGAACGCAACATCACTCCGATCAACTGGCAAGCCGCCTCGCTCGTCGCGGAGGACCGCACTCGGCGGTATCATGGCGACGCGCGTGCTGATGCACTGCATAACCACCACGTTATTGTCATGCAGCTGGCTGGGACTCATGGCTGGGAGGTCGCAGTCGAGTATGATATCTGGCAGCGCGAGGCTGCCGCCAACAATGTCCGACACGATCTGTCAGGACTCGACACCTCCTGCTTAGTAGTGATTTCCACTCGCAGCAAGACCACCGGGCTGACCACTGGGGCCATGCCGGCTATGGCTCATAGCTCAACGCCAGGGTCCAACTCCTCGTTGAAACGCGGTGCCAATGCAACCACGATGGCAGCCCCTCTGCAGAAAAGGGCCCGCACAGACGGCCGCTGTTTTCGTTGCGGTAATTCCGGACACTTCCCCGCCCAGTGCACAAATGCTCTTACCATCACCGGCCGCCCAGTTGCAGCACTTGTCACGGACCCATCCCGCAGTCCAAACACGCTCGCAGCCGCCGACGGCCGCCACTACTGTTTCAATTTCGCCGTCTCCGGTAACTGTCGCTTCGGGGAACAGTGTCAAAATGTGCACGCCTGTAGCATCTGTGGGAACCGCTCTCATGGAGCCGGTGGCTGCACTCGCCGTGCCTGACTCCACCGATCCGCGCAGGGTTGTCTCGCCGCTAGACCCAAAGAAGGTAGAGACTCTCCTGTGCGATCTCAACATCTTCGACGACTGGAAGCACGTCGTAGATGGCTTAACCAATGGCTTCGATGTTGGGGTAGATGTACCCTTACCACACTCGTTTATCTTCCCAAATCACTCATCTGCACGACTCGACGAGGAGTTTATCGACAATTACATTGCTGGAGAAGTAGCGGCAGGTCGTTACTCCAGAGGTTTTGCACCCGAAGAGCTGGAGGAGCTCATCGGACCTTTTCAGACGTCTCCTCTGGGGTTAGTGCCAAAGCCGGGAACAGACAAACTCCGACTCGTACAGGACATGTCTTACCCGAGAAACGATGTACGCATTAGAGCTTAACTACTGCTGAATTGTTGATAATATATGCCTTATGACAGCCTGCTATGCCTTCCGTAAACTCCAGCATCAACCCCGATGCCTTCCCTACAGAATGGGGAACCTTCGCAGAGACATCCAATCTGATTCTCGAACTACCTTCGGGAACTCTGGCAGTGGCGTTCGATATCTCAGCAGCATACCGTATAACACCGATTCGGCCAGAGCACCAGAACGCCGTCTGCCTGTTTTGGAAAGGCTTGGTCTATGTCGACCGGGCGGTCATGTTTGGCCTATCCTCGAGTGCTGGGGTATTCGGTGCAGTCGCGGACATGTTAGTTGCAATTTACCGTGCCTCAGGCTACAGCCCCATCAAGAAGTGGGTCGACGACTTTCTCGCCTTCCGACTGCCAGGGCAAACATGGACAGAGGAAGACTTCATCGAGCTCACAGCGCGCATTGGGGTACCATGGAGCTTACAGAAAACAAAACGGTTTGCTTCGACTCAGAGATACATTGGGTTCCTATGGGATCTCGAGGCGAAGACAGTCGCACTGCCAACCGAGAAACTCATGGCAATACAATCTCTGATCGACCCATGGTTGGTCACAGGGGCAAAGTTCAACGCACGCGATGCGGCCCGCCTTCATGGGAAGCTAGTCCACGCAGCTACGATCTTCCCTCTAATTCGACCTTTCCTCCGCTCCATTTCCCACTTCGCATCTGGGTTCAAATCACCACGGGCTCAGCTCCATCCCCAAGGGCCGGTGGTGCGAGATCTCATATGGGTGAAGGACCTCCTCCGCAGGCTCCCGAACACATTGCCCTTGTCCCACCCCGAGCCTTTCGACTTCGGCTGGTGGGGCGATGCCAGCACCTCATTTGGAATAGGAGTTGCCGTCCGAAATTACTGGGCTGTGTGGACCTGGGCACCAGGGTTCACGGTCGGGCCAGGTCACATGTACGACATCGGGTGGGCCGAAGCAACAGCAGTCGAGCTAGGGTTGCGACTTATCCTTCATCACGACCTGCTGAGCACATTACCGTCCCACCATGCCAACCTCCTGGTCCGCTCAGACAACAGCGGTGTTGTTACCGTCGTCAACAAGGGCCGATCACGATCGACCGAAACCAATGCTGTCCTGAAGGAAGTATATTCCATGCTCGCTGTCAGTGGCATACACCTGACTGCCGAGTACATCCCCAGCAGAGACAACGTGACCGATGCACTGTCGAGAGGCGATATCCGTGCCTTCCGACTCGGGTTTCCAGCGGCAACAACACGGTCTTCACTGCCGCTACCCCCACACCTCCAGGACAAGCTGGTATCATTGTAATGCCAGCCTCTGCCCTGCGCGTGACCCTGCCAACCATTCTCGGTGCAGAGGGCTCGATTGAGACGATCGCGAAGCTCGATATCACCCCATCCCCGCTCAGACCACCGTGCCGAGCGGAAGAGCGCATCCATCAATGGCGTGGCATCAATACTCCCATTCCGTCAACTATTGACAACCCACTCATTCGACACCTAGCAGACATTGCATCTCGGGCTTCTCTGCGAGATGCAGCCAGTTACGGCGCCGGGCTTCGTAAGTTTCACCTTTTCTGTGATATCTTCTCGGTGCCAGAAGTCGCGCGGCTGCCAGCCTCCTTTGCACTTCTGCACTCCTTTGTGCTGTGGGCAGTAACGGACCCTGACCCCTCCGACCCTGTGTTAGCCAATGGCACGCCGTTTGAGCCGGTGTCCATCAAAGTGGCATATAAGTACTTGTCAGCTGTTCGGGCCTGGCATATAGCCCAAGGATGGCCAGCACCACTCACGGATGGCGATCACGACTGAATTCGATGGTCATTACGAGGCCTAGCCAACACGCAACTCACGAGACGGTCACGACCGCCACGGCCACCAGTAACACTCCGGATGCTAACTGCCCTGAAGGCTTCCCTTGATCTGAACGATCCTTTTGAAGCATGTGTGTGGGCGGCGGCATGCTGTGCCTTCTGGGGAATGATGCGATTTGGGGAAGTAACTGTGAAGTCACGATCTGCCTTCGACGGCAACCTCCATCTCAAGCGCAGTGATGTCATCTTCGATTTCGACCTTTCACAACAACAATATGCTCGACTCGCATTGCCTTCAGCTAAAACAGCACGAGCGGGCGAGATTCAGCATGTGTGGTTGAACGAGCAAGGATGGCTATGTCCCCTGGAAGCCTTACGCAATCTCGCCCGAGTAGTACCTGCCGCCGCTAATGATCCCTTATTCTCCTGGCGTGACTCTAAAGGTGGAATACGCCCCTTGGTCCGCGACACTGCCCTGAAGCACATCAACACAGTGTTTATTTCGTATGGCTGGGGGACTTCATATGGTCACTCGTTCCGCATTGGCGGAGCTTCTTTCTTTTTAGCAAAGAAGGTAAACCCTGAAATTGTGCGGCTGGCCGGCCGCTGGCGGTCACTCGCATACGAGGCCTACATACGGGCATTCGAACAGATATCATCAATACACTTAGCAAACATAGATTCCAGCATCACTGCAGCTCTGCCTCGAGTTGGGTGAGCGGCGCCATCCTGCCGCGGATCGTCTTCGCTGCATCTTGGGCTGGCGGCAGGATCTGCACCGCGTCCGAACCCGCGCTTCAGCGCGAGGTTACTCACCCAACCAACATAGCTAGCCCTGGAGCATAACCCGCGAGAGACGAGGCTGGATGAACGACGGTGCCGGCTGACCTCTAGCGTAGCCGAGGAGGGCCGGCAGCAGTGTCCAGCCGAGCGTGAGCATACACCCGCTTCCGGAGCCTCAGAGTACACCCGGAAGTCATATATAGTCAAGGCCGGAGGACCGGTGTCATTTTCCTCGTCCGTTGACCTCGACACAACTGTCTCCTCGTCCACACCTCGACTCGGAAACCTAGCTTACATTTGCTTAACCCACCCATCCCGCCCCAACCATTAATATGTTTAATCACACACTGTTTTATTATTCTTGACATTTGGCAAACCCCTACGATATGATTTCATAAATAACAGAGACGTGAACTTGAGAGACCTTGTGGAAGCCTGGATTCGTGAGTTTTCTCCGGCTAGCAAATCGCGGTGCGGACTTGCCGGTGGGCTGGCGGCAGGATCTGCACCGCGTCCGAACCCGCGCTTCAGCGCGAGGTTACTCACCCAACCAACATAGCTAGCCCTGGAGCATAACCCGCGAGAGACGAGGCTGGACTGTCTTGTAGTATTGGACTCGCACATCCTGTATGCATTGTAGCACATTGAAAACTCTAAGGTAACAAGCCAGCGATTGGACAGCCTTGATTTCGAAGCTATTGCGCTCGAGATGCGCCATCGGGCACCATTGATGTGGGATCTCCTGGATGCTGTGTTCCTCGCAAATCCAGCAGCCCTAAATTTGCGGCATGTCCAGTGAAAGTCGAAGGCCAAGATGCAGAGGAACTTCGCACGGCGGCAAAGGCATCAAGCGCCAGTTCGCGATGAAGATGTCGTCGAAGAGATAGTCATAGAGGCCCATAGTCACGATGAGGCCGATGACAGCGACGGCGAATACTGGGAATGTAGCTCTCGAAACCCATTTGAGGTAGCAGTACAAACAGCAATAAATACTGAATAAACGATTTGACTCTTGAAGACATTTGACGTTTTGCGAGCCAGCACGTCACGCTCGGTGATCTCGGGCAGCCACTTTGGCCAGCCGTCACTGAGCGTTCTCTTCCAAAAGTCACCTTCTATATTCGGACATGTATTACATAACCATTATCTATATTGAGATATCGCCACGTGCCCTCGTACATGAAGAGAACGCGAAGGACGGATGGTTTTAGGAGCCTGACGCAGACAAGTACCTGCGCCTCAATACAAGCTTGACAACAGCATCGGGGATGACACATTAATGTGACAGAGACATGCACACGATGCGAATAATATTGAGCTTATACTACACGACTGGTATGTCCGCCCATCCGAAGATACAATGCAATGCTGGTGTATAGCTCTTCAAACCAAGATCTTTCCAAAGTACCGTTTCAGCCCATCCACCCCGGAAACAATAATGGCACCGACAAATGAATCCGGCCTAACAACCACGACGGTCACCTTATCCTCTGCAACACCGTAGTGTTTGTATGCGAATCCGTCGACATCAATGAAGGCAATATCCACGCCCTCGAACACGACATGTGGCCCGTATCCCCGGGTGCCTGGTGCAATCGCGACAGTGAACACGCTTCCCGCGGGCAGCGCCTGGAGCGACTGCGCTATCACAGCCGCCTCGTCCGGGTTGCAGGTGAAGACGAGGACTGTGTGGAACGTGGGCTTGAATACTTGGAATAAACTCGTGACGAACGAGTCGGGGGACCTCGAAACCAAGCCTGGTGCATCGGGTGCTCTGTCCCCGGCACGAAGTATCTCTTCTCCGGCTTCCTCTGCGCCATAAGCATTCTGCACCTGAGCACCAGCTGTGAGCTCTGAATTCGTGCTGTACCGCTCGTCCACAATGATAGAGCTCCACTGGTAGTTAACCCCAAGCTGAAGAAGTTTTCCGCCACGCTTGAGCCCGGCGCTGAGGTCGGCGTTGTTCCCCGTGGTTTTGTTCAGCAGGTGTGTGCTGAGGTGCAACATCTCGGCGATGACGGGGAGGCGCTCTTCGGAGTAGGTGGAGAGGAGGGAGAGAGGGGAGAGGGATTTGCAGACTAGAGCGAGTTTCCAGCCGAGGTTAAACTGAGGGGGATAAATGAGACGAGGATGAGTCTCAAGATAGGTAAGGATGACAGTCATGAGGGACTTACAGCATCCTGGACACTGGAATTCATCCCTTGCCCTCCGGTTGGGCTGTGGACGTGCGCGGCATCTAACATGTCGACCGTCAGATGATTGCACCTTTTCGCTGTAGTTCAAGAACTCACCTCCGGCTACGAATACCCTTCCCAATCCGAATGCATCGACCATTCGGATGTTTGGTCTGAAGAATGTGATGTCAATCGAGATCACTCTTGACCATAAATTTCTGTGAAACTCGAACCCACCGGAATTCAGAAAGCCACACGAAGTCGCCGAACTTAAGGTCCTTCCTTTCTATGACGGACTCGATGAATTCGACGAGAGCCTTGGGATCGCTGACCAGTTTGCTATAGTCGACGTTCGGTCCTCCGCACATTAGAGTGAATACATTGTTGAATCTCTCGGTCGGACGCAGTACGACCCTTGAAGCCGTGCTTGTCAGTCTCATTGAATATGATAAATATAGCAGCGGGCAATACTGACTGCTCGTCTCTATCGTTCGCCCATCTGTGCCAATGCTAAGGCAGACTTAGCTGGAAATCCGCCAAACATCAGAAGGGAGAACGCACATCGTTATCGAGTCCTTCGACATGAACGTCGCCGGTGATGATACGTTGCCAGTCCCGCGTTTCGCCAAGGAACTGCAGGCCAAGCTGCTTTCGTACAATACCTGACCAAAGATCCGTGAGTATCAGGATAATAATCAAGAACAGCCCAATTACCTTTCGCGCCATCCGTGCCCACCAGGAACTTGGCATTAACAGTTTCTTCGACATCCTTCCCGTCTACATTCTTCGTAATACGGGCCTTAACAACTTCACCATCTTGATTGAAATCAATTAATTCAGTTCCCATTTCTACACGACCACCGCATCGTTCGACATGGGTTCGCAGTATTGTCTCAAGGTGGTCTTGACCGATCAAAATCGGGTTCAGCTGTAACTGTTATGAGTATCGGCCAGGATTCCACCTGACGGGATACACGCACATAAGGAGTACCAGGTTTAGGTGCTGAGCGTTCCGCTTGGTACCATGTCTTAGCGGGTTCTATCCCGCCGGGGAACTTGTAGAGACGCGTCGGCGGGTAGTAGCGGCCCTCCCATAGGACATCGGGCAGGACGTCCAGGAATTTGAATAGTTCTAGAGTCCTGGGCTGGGGCAGAAGTATTATTCAGAACGGAGTGAATCTTATAAATGTCAGCGGGACTAACTTGGACTCCGGAGCCTTTCTGTCCAACGCGGGGCGTGGTGAGCTTGTCGATAATGCGTACAGGTACTCCGTTGTGCAATAAGGTCAAAGCTAGGACAAGACCCGCGGGCCCGGCTCCAACCTGAGGAAAAGCGGATGAATCAGAATAGTCACATCTCATTTGTCTTCAATACGTACGATGAAGATTTCTGTAGGCATTTATAATGGGCTATTCGTGATTAACGTTTGCCTCTTCGACAGTCTAAATTTATAGTTCTACAATGCATCGCTCTGAATTGCTGCGCCCCTAGGCCCTAGGTGTCGTAGGCTTGGGCGGACTGAACTCCGCCTGTCTTCCACCGACGCAGAGCTGCGGTACCTAAGGCCGTTTTGAGATGCCATCAGTACTCCGTGGATGCGGAAATGAACATCAACGACTCGGAGACGAGGACATCGGCATTAATGTAGCGCAAACGGCGTAGATGAGCGCAAATCTTCGCGTAACCATGCTTACGATCGCATATCCAAGCCAGCGAATACATCGCCAGAAAGGCAATGAAGGGCCTGATTTGCCGTGGTTCCTGTGTATTGAAGCAGAGAAGTGTCATGATCGCAGCAAACGAAATCCGTTCCGAACTTGGCACCTCAATTGAGGGCAGCAACAGGATAAGTATACAGACAGTATGGACAGAATGAGATGCCAAAGTGCGTAAGGGTGTGAATGGTCCGGATTGTATACTCCTAGCAAGAGAACCCAGAAATTGAAAATGGGCAATGTGCGAAGGTCAGCGGAAAGTCGATGCTACTGTAGATGGAGGTATGTCGAAGTGGCGTCGTACGTTAAGCTCATGCGAGTCGTGGGGAATGCGGGGAAGGTTCAAGGCATGCTGGATCTATGATTAAATGAGAAGAACAAGGAAAATACAAAGCATAATATTGTCCCAGGGCATGTGGATGTGATGAACCAAGTCGTACAAGCATCATCGTCGCCTCTGCTGCTGATAAAAAGCTAGAGGGACGTCCTCTTCGCTTCCTGCAGCACCCTCACTAATAGTCCTTGGCCTAAAGTTGTTAGGTACGGCATGCGCACTCGATACTTTCCTGATCTTTCCATTTACAGAGGGCGGAGGAGGGGCCGCAGCGGTCGCAGACAAGGAACGACCCGGTTTCATTCCGCCACCCCCGTCGGTGTGAAGGTTCTCCTGGACCGGAGTATATCGGTTATGTGGTGGTGGTGAGCGCGACAGTCGGGCGCTGGGAGTTGGTTGCGCAGCAGCTGCTGACGATTGAGTAGTAGGGGGAGATGTGGCTCGTGGGGAGGTAGGAGGGGCGGCGCCGCGAAGTCCAGACGAAGAAGCCAGCCACGACTGGTCGACACTCACACTTGTGGCAGGGGGCATGGCGCCTGGAGGTAGCTGTGGTGAGACTGACCTGTGACCAACGCCTCCTCGCTGGTCACCGTTGGCTGAAGCGTCATAGTAGAAGTTATCTGGCATTTGAACCGGCGGTCCAGACTGCTGCTTCGAATATTGGGAGGAACTTTGGTTGCGACCCGAGTACCCACCAGGGTATCCGTTCATTGGGGGCGCTGAAGCTGCGCGACCCATGGGTGCAGATCCGGAGCCTAACCCTGGTTGACCACCACCATATTCCTGCTCCATTGCACGATGTTGTAGCTCGTACTGCGGACCACGCACCGGCATCTCTGCCCTACGACCAGGGGTACCAGGAGAGGCAGGCTTCGTCAAGCTACCTCTACGAGGTTGCTGCTTCGCCTCAATCTCCATCTCCCGCTCTGCACGCTCCCTCTCCGCCCTCTCGCGTTCTTCCCGCTCCCTCTGCTCCTGCTCTATCTTCTCCTCCGCAGGACTCGGCCCTGGGATCGGTTGACCGTTCCCAGTCGCTTGAGTCGGGTTTTGCGCAGGGCCCGGCGTCTGTGTCTTATTGATGACTCCCAAATACCAGAACATCAGATTACTGATCAGTACTTGTTCATATAATGGACGTCGAGGGTTGGCGAGCTTGATATGACTGAGTCGGTATATAGCTCGCTCAACATGGATTGGGTATCGCGCGTAAGGACCGCCAGGTTGCGGGGATGGCGAAGGTGCAGGCGACTTCGATGATTTTGAGGCGCCCAGTAATGCCGCTGCTGTCTCGCGACCAGACTGGTGGTTTAAATTCGACGGCGGCTGCTCCTCTTGCTTCTTCTTGTTACCAAATAACGAGCCGAAGAAGCCCTTTTTCTGCTTGTCCTTCTCTTTCTGCTCGCGCTCTTTCTCCTTCGCAGACTTCTTGTTATCCTTATCAACGCCCCACTTGAACAAACCCTTGTCGTCCTTACTATCTTTCCGCTGTGAAGGACTCGGCGTACGTTGGGCAAGAGGCACTTGGGCCGGGGGACCCGGAGCAAGGAAAGGGGGCTGTTCAACGGCTGTCAGTCCTACGGATGGCGACAAGGGCTCGGGGGAAGGTGTGCGAGAAGTCGCAGGCACTTCGGGCGTAGCAGGAGGCACCAGCAGTCGCTTCGGCTGCGGATGATGCAGGACGGGAGATGGAATTTCAGGCGGCGCGGGTTCTGGTTCAGGGTCTTTGGGCTCGACGAGGATAACGGGTTCGGTCGCAGCGGGTACAGGAGGAGAGACCACCGGTTCATCATCCTCTGGTTCCTCAGTAACATATGCATCAAATATTGATGTCTCCTCGCTGTATGACTCCGGTCTTGAAGGGCCGTCTATTGTCTCGTTAGTCATACGCCGCGGGCGCTTCAAATAGTCGCCATCGCTGTGATCGTTGGAAGATAGATCACTGGATGTCCGACTCTCCCCTGGAGGTGCTGTACCAGATCTGCTCCCGGGTCCTGATTTTCGCCGAGAGCGGGTAGATTGGAACCGATGGCTACCTTCGGTTGTCTGCCCGGGCTTCCGAATCTTCGTCCTAGCAGTGCGACGAAGGATCTGGCCGGGAGGAGGAACAATGATGGGAGCATCGGCTTCATCGCCCATGGCTGGCATATCATCCATTTGGTCAATGACTACATACGAACACAAGAGTCAATCACACAGATGACCCCTCGTAGTAGAGATACACACCTGAGGGTGCAATATTAAGACTGAGGCTCCGCCTAAGCACACTTCTCAGCTTCGAAGGATCATCACTCTTGGAAGCTTCCTCCGCGAGCTCCTCAAGTTTCTGAAGATCATTAATGGTGAGCTGCGGGCCAGAATTGGCGTAGTAGCTGCTTCGATCTCGACGGACTGGAACGACTTGCTCCTCCTCTACTCCATCATTAGGTCGGGGCTTGTACTGTCTGCTGAGCATAGACTGCTTCCGCCCAAGACCTGTGGATGAAGCTGAGCTCGACCGTGATAAAGTGACATTACCGTCGGGTGCGGCGCGCGAATGCTCCTTCAAGAATGCACGGAACTGATCAGGCGCAATCTCAGGATGCAAGTTTGCCGGAACCCAGAAGAGGTGGAAGGGGTCCTCTGCAGGGCTATCTCGCCCCGAACTCGATTCATGCGAGCTACTGCTAGAATCGTCGACAGCCGTGGTGCTCGAGCTCCAGTACGCAGATTGGGGAGATGTGGGGACGGATTGGCTGGGTAGGTCCGGATCCAGTATCAACGCCCCAGGACCGCCCTGCGCGGTCGAACGGCGCTTGATGTCCCGTAAGGCTTCGACCTCTCGCTGGATCTCATCCTCGGACGGCTGCATGGGGTAGCTGCTAGGGGGACCAGAATCAGACAGAGTCAGACCGCCAGCGTGTGCAGACCGACTGACCCGGCGGGCAGGGTGGTGGCAGAGAGCAGGCAACCGACGTCCGTCGTCGGGGCAGACGACGAGGTAGAGTGTAGCTGAATATTACAGTACGCCCAGAGAGGGAGGCCGAAACAGAAGGTCCGTTGCCGGCCGCGACCCGGTGTTCGTCGGTCGGCCATCCTTCCTCTTACGGTCCCGGTGGCTGAAGGCGCTCTAGTGCTGCATTACCCCTGCTCTCCTTTTGACTTGACGGGTAGATCAGCCGTCATTAACCTTGGACAAGCCATCGCCATTTCCATTTCCTTGGGTTAAATGAAATGGTTCTGAACTTCTGCGTCCTCAATAAGGAACTTTGTCAAACTGCTCAGGTACACTAGCAACTTGGCAAGGACAGCGCGACGGCAGCAGCTTTCTGAGGGCGCTTGCCAAAAACAAACCATCCTTCGTTCAGCTCTCTATCACAGTGATTGATATTGAAAACTGCGGCCTCTGCGTGTGGCTATCCAAATCCTGCTAATTCTGTCTATTCATACCCTATCGAGACGCGGGGGACTAATTACATCTGAATGGCCTGGTTGAGCCTCCCACAGATATCGCTCTAATGCCTGACTCTGATAATCCTGTCACTATGGCTGACGATCTGAAGCACGATACCGAGCACAGTGCGGCGCAGGTGAGATACCCAGTACATCCTTGATTGTAGGAATGCCATATAGTTGCTTTCGGTGCCGAGGTGGATCTGCTCTCAGATGATATGGCGGCGTCAGTCCGGTGCAGCCGTCATGCTCGGAAAAAGAATGGCGCGAAGGGACGACGCCCAACACAGAACCTAGTGCAACATTGTTCCTCGCTCTGGAGACTACTGAGCCTAGAGGCCACGCTAGTAGTGCATGAGTCCCATAATGTTTGGGGATCACTCGACTTAAATGGCTAGAAGCGTCGTCGACCGACCCGGCAACTATCCCTCCTCCAGAGTTGTAGAGTTGTCCCGCTGGCCATGGTCCGATCAAGACTAGCCTTGCTGGATATCTCGGTGACTGGATGGCTAAGGCACGATGCGTCATCATAGTCAAAACAAGCCAAATCCGGGCAGTTCCCAGTCAGGCAGGCAGGCAGACGTAGCCTAGATGCAGTAGCACCGTGGGCTATCAAGCCATAGAGAGCGTAGCCATATTCGAGCAGGGAAAGGATGGAAACAAAGATCCTGAAGAGGCAAGCCTAACCTGAATAGTTCCTAGTCGAAAATAGGTAGGTATACATAGCCTAGAAGCCGTATCATCATAGAGTAGCAAGTGAACTAGAGGTACGGCACAGAGATCGGACCATAGGGGTGATCGAGATACAGGGAAAGCAACAGTAGCATAGACAGCCACAAGGCCAAGTTGAAGAGACCGACATCTTGAGATATTACCATGTCGGATAAAGAGCAAAAGTAGGGCAACGAGACGTCAGAAACACTGCTGAGAGAGTACGACTTCCAGATGCAGCCACGCCAATGAGATTAAGCCCGCTTGCAGCCTGAATAGAAGATGCTGACTAGGGTTGACGAGCCCGATGCTCATTTCTCATAGAGGAGTTCCAGATCCAACACCCGTACGTCTGGCGTTGCACATATGGGAATAGGGTACCTGAGGATGTAGCACGAATCGACGCCGCACTTGTGGTCGACAGAGACTATTCAAGGTTCAATTCGAATGGTGACAATGCATGTCCGTAATTGGGTGTAGAGAAGAAGATGACTCACCTGAACGCACTGAGATGACACGTTAAGAATATTCCTGTCATCGAGGTTTGGTTGTCAAGGCTGCAATAACCTACCGAGCTTTTCCGAGGACAGCCTACAAGAGTTCTCGGAAGGGAATGCATGTGAACAGCGTCAGATACGGTAGTCGAGTCGGCATAACAGCGGTGAAAGGAGTTCGGGACAAGAAAGTGGTTAAAGCCACAACAAATAACGGGGACCAGACTGTGGGGCACGAGTCTTTTGCGAACTCCGCTACGATATCTATGTCGATGTCAGAATGGACAGACAGGAGATTCCCCATCGCCGGACACGATCGCAAAGAGACGGTCCAGCCTGGTCTCGTAGGTACCTGCAAATCAATACTACGAAAAGGGGCACGAAATAAACTCGAGGGCGTTCAGGATGGCGAGCCTGATTAACCCACAGCATTTAATGCGGGTATGGTCTTTCCTCATAGAATGAGTACCAGGCTTCTTGGGCTTCCAACGGATTGAGAAGTGAAATGATAGCATGGGGAGCCACCGCGGTCCCGGTGTGGACGAGGCCAGGATGCTGAGATCATCCTGCCGCGGCAGTAGGGGCGTGAGAAGGAGGATTACCTTGACGGATTGGAGGCACTTCCACGCAGGTCGGTCGCTTTCACAAAGACAAATCCAGTGGATACGATGCGAATGAGGCTGAGTCAGGTAGTTAGCTTGAGGACGCCAAGGGCATAGACAGTGTGTGGCAACTGCATCAATATCACTGTCAACTCGACACAGCCGCATGAAGGAACTCAGCAAAGTGACAGCGGTTCCGGTGATGTTCCTCGTGATAATTTCGCGAACGATATGTACCTTAAGATTCGATAGCCAAATATCAAAGCGACAACGACTGGAAGGCGTGAGACGGGTTTCCGGATAAAGGGATGGTGTGGCGTTTGGTAGTGGCAATTGTCAATAAAGAGACGACCTCTTCGAAGCAATGAATACGTACAGAAAACCTTATTAAATCCGAAACTTGGAAGACAAAGCGGTCCGAGAGCGGTGCTGGACAATGGCCGGCTTGTGCGCTGGCAGGCTGGGGTCGACGCGACGCGTGTTGGTCGCGGTGTAGAGACTTGTTGGCGGCACCGCGGTCGTTCATGTCTGGAAATGTTTTCGTGGAACGTCGGTATGCTGTAAGAACGCATCAAGAGAAGGCGTTTACGCGAGATCTTTAAGCGTGGGTGACGGTCGCTTAGCGGCGAAGGCTGGGTAGTACAGAAGACAGAAATTACTGCTCTGTACTCGCCGCTGCCAGCAGAGACGACGAAAACGACGAGTCCAGCGCCGACGAAAACGCGAGGACGGTGTACGTTTAATTGACAGAGATGACGGGTACAGCAGGCGCGGGTTGGTCTGCCCAAACACAGAACACCCACGGCCATCACCTCCATCAGCAGCTTCCTCCCAGTGCATACACAAGCCCTCGTCTCGCTCCCCAGCCCCCTCCTTTCAGATTCCCCTTCTCTGTCTCCCACCGTTCACCGCCAAAATCACCGTCCTCGGCGTCGTTGCGCTCGACATACACCGTTTCCTCTCAGGCGACCTCCTATACCGAGAGCCAGAACCCACATCCCTTTGCCGCCATGGTTCCCGCGCCGTTGCCAGTCGTTTCCAGCCATGATACCACAGAAGAGGAGGAAGAATGCCCCGTCTGTCTCGAACCGTTGAGCTTCAGCTTTAGATTGCCTGGGGAGAAGCCGCACATCGTCCCAGAATGTGGGCACGCGCTGCATGAGGTCCGTCGATCCCTTCATGTTTCCGCTTTTTGTCCCTCTGTAAGATAGAGTTATCCTTATGCATACTTCCACTATCCACTACGTGTTGAGCTACCACCGGGGATATTGTATATTAAACCACAACGTCGATAGTCTGTCAGGAGGCTACTTGTCACCTTCTCAGCCTCGTTATCACAATATGATTAGTCTAACAATGATCTTTATAGGCCTGCTTCACGGCCGTATACGGACCTCCACCATCTCAAAAGGGTGTCGTGGTCCGCAAGTCAAATCTAGGCGTCTGCGGAGTGTGTCGACGTCCGATGAAAGTCGGAGATGGTGATGGCGGCAAATCAAACAGTATGCTCTTCCCTTGCCCTCTACTGCGCTTTGTTGATAATCTGGGGACAGAACTCGCTGCTCTCACTGGCATGGGCGACAGGAATACGCCGTCGCTCTACCCAGGACGCGACACTCCCGCGTCTGTCCGCTCTCTCAACGGCCGCGTCCCCCAAACTGCCAAGCCCTTCGACCCAATGGAGGACGACGCTATCGAGCACGCCGTCTCCGTTCGGTCAGGCGGGTCGAATGAACATTCCCATTACGTCGTCGCTCCCTCTATCCTGGTCCGGTCGGAGCACCCCACCCTCGCAAGGACGACAGATGACAACCAGCCGCTCACTTGTATCGTCGTCGTCGAGCTTCCCGGAAAGAGGAGCTCGCCCCAACCTGGACCTGTCATGACCGACACATACAGAAACCATGCGCGCCAGGACACTGTCCACTCTTCGTACTCGAGTCCGCGACCCGAGCCGCGCTCTATTCGATCACCGCCGACAAGCAATGCACACCCGAATCACAATCCATTCGATGCTTCAGAAAACTCTGCTCCGCGCAATAATTTGATATCGTCCACTTCCACGTACGACACTCACCATTCCGGCAACTCCGACCGTGACGAATCCGGAGATTGGAACCCGGAGCCTTCAACATCTATGTCAGGCTCACTGTCCAAGCCGTCGTTGAGCTCGCAATTCCAGGATGAAGACAACCCTTTCGCAGCCATCACAGAGGACCTACGAAATCGCATTATTGACTGGAAAGGCCACCCCCTCAGCCGGCTTGGCCCACTGCAGATGTACGATCTCCTCTCGGTCAGACGCGACTCTCTCGTACGCGAGTTCTACGTCTACCTGTTCAAAGAAGCCATCATATGTGTCATCGAAGAGAAGAAGAAGTCCCTCGGTCGGTTCTTGCAGAACGCAGGTGTTGGTGACGGCGCGAACGCCACAGGCCCCCAAGCAGCGTCGGCCAAGGGCGTCCTCCGCCTCAAGGGCCGTATCTACATCCAGCACATCAAGCAGGTCACCGATACGTCTTCCGCGGGGGAGATGAGCCTCACGATTGACATGGAGGACGAGCGGCTGGACTCATTCATCCTCATCTTCCGCGACCGCTCCTCGCTCGAGACGTGGAAGTCGCACATCCAGAATCTCGTCACCATGTTCCAGCAGCAATCCCAGGCGCCACGGCAGAGCCAGCCAGAGCAGGGGCTGGCGCCGGACCTGGAGGAGTTTGGCGGGAGCGCGAAGGCGGCGCGGATGCTCAGTGGGAGCACGACGGCGACGACGGTCAGCTCGGTCGACAGTCTCCTCGCGGGGTCGGCGTCGCGTTCGACGATGTCGAGCAGCACGTCGCATGGGTCGCGCGGCCCCGCTGCGGGCGCGCTGCAGCACAAGCTGTCGACACTGGAGGAGGCGGACGACGAGGCGAGCCGGTATGACCCGCATTCGAATCTAGTCACACCGCATCTGTCGTCGGGTCCCTCGAACTCCCTCACGCCGCTGCCCCATCCGCCGCTTGACCTCATTCTTGTTATCTCATTGCCCTCGGCGAATGCCGTCCCCGCCACTGCGCAGTTGAAGATTAGAGTCATTAAGAATACCCTGGATTTTGTAATTGGTTCGTTGGGGATGAAGGATCGGCTGAGCTTGGTGACATTCGAAGTGGGGATAGGTGGTAGAATCAGGAAGACGCCATTCTTGTGTCTCGGTCGGGCGCAGAGCCGTGCAAGACTCACCAACTTCGTGGATGAGATTGGACTTCGTAGGTCTGAAGAGTCTGAATTCGAGGACGAATTCTTGGTTCGTAGTAATAAGGACGAGAAGACGGATGTTGTAACAGCTGTTAACCACGGCGAGTGTTATGTTATTCTGGAATATTTTTCGTTATGCTGATTTTTTGCGTGTTCATAGGTCTTGACGTTGTGCTGCAACGTAAGGCCAGGAATCCCATCTCGGGCATGTTACTGGTTAGTGATTCATCCGAGAGCACTCGCCGCGCTCAGATGGACCTCGTTCTTGCGCGAGCGGAGGCTGCCAATGCTCCCATCCACTCCTTTGGCTACGGTCGTTCGCACGATCCTGCCTCGTTATGGTTAATTTCAAACCATACCAGCGGGACGTACGTCTACGTGAAGGACTGGTACGACCTTCGCGATTGTGTAGCTGGATGCATCGGCGGTATGATGTCCATTGGCCTACTTAACATGAAGCTGCACATGAAGATTCTCGATGGGCATCGGTTCCGTATACGCAAGGTCTCTGGCGGTCCTACGGCTATCCTCTCCTCAGACGGCAGGGATGTCGACGTGGAAGTCGGTGAACTACGATATGGGGAGAAGAAGGAGATGCTGATCGAGCTGGAGCTCGACAACACCGACGTCTCGGCGAAACAGTCGTCCCACGGGCACAACCGCTCGATGAATGCGACTGATGCGTTCAATGCTCGGATGGGCTTAGAATCGCTTACAATTGACGACACGCCGAACCTCGTGGATGGCATGATGGACCGTATGATCGACGAAGTGCCTGTTTTCGAGGTTGATGGCTCGTTCTTCGACCCTCAGGCTACCAAGCACGTCTCGCGACTAGCTCATCCTGTTCTGCTGACTGTCACACTTCTGCCCCCCACTGGCAGCCGACCACGCACACCAGCAGGCGGGTCCGACCCTGTCATAGTCCGACGCCGCATGGAACTGCTTGCGTCGGATATGATCACTCGGGCACTTGTTCTGGTCTCTCGCAAGAACTTCCCCCAGGCGATGAAGATCGTAAGCGAAACAAAGAGGATTTTGCACACTGTCCTGCAGAACGTTACGCAGTCTCTCCCACCACCGACATCTTCAGGCAGCTCACTCCGTAATCGGAAGGAGCTTCTCACTCTTGCTACTGTGCGCACTATCCAGGCAATCCTGCAAGACATGGAATTTCTACACGAAGCGCTGGAAGACAACGTTGAACTCTTTGCCCACGACCAACGGAATTTCGGCGCCCAGCAGGTACGTTGACGCTTGTTGCTATGTTCTTCTTCTCACCGATGGTCTAATTCTGATCGTTGTTTAGGCTATGATACTCCGCGACCAAAAGAGCTGGACGGGCCGCAGTGCTACCGAACGCCTATTCTGGACGAGCGACAACTCAGTTGAGCTGGTCTCACGCAGCACCGATTGGGTTGCGCGAGACTGATGTCCTACCGCTGTTCAGCCGCACTGACTCGCACTCGCTTGATTTCGTGACGTCTATACCTAGGCGCCCACCTCTTGTTGGTCCGTCCGTCGTTCGAATTTCCTGGTTCTTCTTCCTCTCACAGCATCTCTTGCCCGCCTTCACTCGTTCCGTTATTCTGTATCGACTCGCTTCTCGCTTTCATATCTTTATCCACACTCACTCTGCGTCCGTTTGTGTAATATTCAAGTGAACCCTCGTTTTTATGTTGGTCTTTTGGTGTTTGGATTGTCACATTCTATCGAGTACACTAATAGGCAACCTGGCCTTGCGCTAGAGGCAATGGCGGATTGTCATCTTATCGAGTTATATTTTGGTCGTCGTACACCCCTATGTCCTATGAAGTTACTGCATCATGCATTCCTTGATCATCATCACCATTACATAGTTCCTTCCGTGTCTGATGGACCTCGCAGAGTGAATTGGCCGTGGGATGAATAGAGTGCGCCGGCCTGTCCAGAGAGGTATTGAATTGCGCGCGTTTAGATAGGGGAGAAAGTAAATTTCCCAGATGCTGAGGGGTGCAGTGTGTGTTCGCTGTTCTTTGGACTGGCGATGCGAAGTCTCGTCTCGGCAACATGTATGTGAGGTTTATTCGACCGGTGTATGGAAACGGGAGCGCACTATTCGAAGCCCAGACGCCTCTTCTCATCACGCTCGCGTTCTAGTTTCGTGACTCTGACTTCCGCTTCCGTGATGGTATCATTCCAATCGACAAATAATTCTGAGAGGGCGTCGACCTGTGCAAACATTCTCAGAGATTAGTCAATGTGGCATTGTCCATGCTGACTTACATGAGACGCGTATCGCTCCATTAACTTTGCAACACGCCGTTCAAGGTCGCGAGCCAGCTTCACGTCCTCCTCATGGGCTTTCATCAGCACGTCCAGGCGTGGCTGAAGGGCCTGATAGTCTGACAAGCAAATATATGTACTTGATCCCTCTCATGAGAGAGGGAGCAAACGCACCTGCTAGTTTACCCGCGCCTGTGACGCCCTTCTTCTCCAATATCTCTATCTCCCGCATGTCGCGGTCGGCAGCGCGGATCTCCGGCTCCAATTCTAATAGGAATGCCTCGAGTTCACTGGGGAACATGTTCTCATAGGATGGCGGGTTTATGGGTATAGTACCCGACAAGGCAAAGGACGGTGTTAGGAACTGGGCGTACTGGTCATCTTGAATGGAAGTATAAGTGCAACGCTACACAGGACGAAGAGTTTGACACACACAATGTTCCATAAACCTTTTCAGCCCATCGTTCCCTTCGATTGCTGCATCTAGTTTTGCTTGAACCTCATCAGCGCGTCTCGCTAATGTCTCGCCCTTCTTGAAGTCGAGCCCCTTATCCTTCCCCTTCCTGTTTAACGTGTCCTGACGCACTCCGTACAAAAGTGCTTCCAGCCATCGTATCCGTAGTTCCAGGGATTGAGCTGGGTCGATAGTCAATGGAAATCTTTTTCCTTTATCACCATGAACATCAGGAGACGTATTGTAGCCCCTCGGCGGCGGCGATTGGGGTGGGAGGGGCGATGCCGGTGGTGTAGATGCTGAAGACAGAACACGATGCCGTGCTACGTCCCCCAAGAAGACACTCCCGATGTGGCTCATAAATTGAGATATTGAATCAAGGCGTTCCCGGCCTGTCTTTTACAAAGATCCGCTACAAGAGGCGAAGGGAAGTGACAGAGTCAGTGGAATGAGGCCAAGCGAGTGTAGTGAGCGTAAGATCTAGATGCGATAGCCTTGCAATAGTCGCTGTAATAAACGACTGAAATTATAATGTACGCTATAATACAGCGTAATAAAACATGAATTCATAATAAATATGCAGACAAGATCTCTCTACACCCTCTCAGCCAACTCCATAGGCAACTGACTGTAGCCAGCCAGCTCTTTCCGCCTTCCAGGAACCAGACCCCGCAAAGACTCGAGCGCATCTGTGGCCACAGAGCGCAAACTATCCACCATCGTCTCCCCTGTGACCTTCTCTCCAGGCATGACACTGTCAATAGGTCTCCTCCACCACCGCAAGGTCAAAGAACTCGTTACGACGCTGACGCTAGAGAACGCCATGGCAGCACCAGCCATCATAGGGTGTAGATAGAAACCAAAAGGAAGGAAAAACCCCATGGCCAATGGGATACCGAGGACATTGTATATGCATGCCCAGACAAGGTTGCGCCGGATAACGGAGAAGATGGACCGGGACAGGTGCAATGCGGCGACGACGTCAAGTAAGTCAGACCGCATGAGGACGATGTCCGCTGCTTCAATTGCTACCGATGTACCTGAAGAAAGTGCTATTCCAACGGATGCAGCAACTAATGCTGGTGAGTCGTTGATGCCATCGCCGACCTACGATATAGTTCAGTACATATAACAAAGACATGTTAAAGTCAATGGCGTACCATAGCAACCCCTGCGCCCTTCGACATGAGATCTGTCACAACAGACGCTTTTCCCTTGGGGCTCATACTCGCCCACACGTTCTCAGGCTTGATACCAACTTCCTTGGCAATAGCCAAGGCCGTCGACATTCCATCTCCTGTTAACATAGCGACCTCCACGCCCATCCTTTCCAGAGACTGAATGGCGCGAGCAGACGAAGCCTTGGGAGCATCGGATAGCGAGATAGCGAGAACAGCGAGGGGCTGCCGGCTCTGTGAGTCCGTACTAATGCCCACGAAGATCATAGTTCGTCCTCTACGTGTCTCACTCGCTTGGAAATGCGAGAGCGCTGAAGGGATATCCCCGTCCTCGGACTGAGTGACGAAGCGAGCATTACCAACAAAGACAGTATATGCGGATTTCAATCCGGAGACTTTGACATTGGCCTTGACGCCAGCACCGGTTACACTGTCGAATGTCTCCACAGTAGCCTCAGGTAGCTCCTCGTTGGCCTTGGAGAGGAGTTCCTTGCCATACACAGCAACAGCCTTCGCTAAGGGGTGCTCCGAGCGAGCTTCTGTCGCAGCAACCATAGAGATAACAGCCGCTCTGGACGTGACACCATCACAGCTCATCGATGCTAAAGACGCTTCCTGAATAAAGGGAGTCGCAGGCACGTCCGCCGCCGCTTGGCTGTCCGAGGGCGTCCACGCCAGCCCAACAACGGTCATCTTGCCCTCCGTGACTGTGCCCGTCTTATCCAACACGATCTTCTGTATACTCCTGCTGGCTTCGAGCGCTCTGCCGCCCTTGATCAGAATGCCGTTCCGAGCACCAACGCCCGTGCCGACCATGATAGCGGTGGGTGTACTGAGGCCCAGCGCGCACGGGCACGCGACGACGACGACGCTGATGCACATCTGGAGACACACGGCGAACTTGCTGGACCCGTGCTTCTTGAACATTCCCGGAAGATCGTCATCGGTCATGACATATGAAATGATCATCCATGCCGTGAAGGTGATCACTGCTAGGGAGATGACGGTGGGCACGAAGTAGCCCGCCACCTTGTCTGCGAGCGCCTGGATTGGAGCCTTGGATGTTTGTGCATCTTCGACGAGCTTCACGATTTGGGACAACGCGGTGTCCTTCCCCGCACGCGTGACAACCATGTCAAAGGTACCCAGACCGTTTACAGTCCCTCCAATAACGCCGTCCCCGACCTGCTTGGTCACAGGCACTGGTTCTCCAGTGACGGCACTTTCATCTACACTCGATGATCCTTTGACGACGTTGCCGTCCGCGGGGATCTTATCACCAGGGACCAGTTTGCAGATGTCTCCGACCTGGACAAGCTCAGTCGGGATCTTCTTCTCCTGCCTGCAGGCAGGCGGATCGGTATATATCGTCGCCATGGATGGAGCGAGCGCCATCAAATCCGTAAGTGCAGCACTCGTCTTCCCCTTCGCACTGTTCTCCAAGAACCTCCCCAAAGACACGAACATAATCAGCATCGTACTCGTGTCGAAGAACACGTAGGGCCTGTAACCGGGTTCCGTGTTAAATAATGCGAAGAACATCGACAGCAATGAATAGAAGTACGCGGCGGACGTGCCGAGCATGACGAGCACGTCCATCGTCGCCGTCTTGTGCTTGAGAGACTTGTACGCATTCCTGTAAAACTTAGCGCCAATCCAGAATTGCGCAGGCGTGGTGAGCATGAGGACGAGGACGTCACCAAGGTACACGCCATTGAACAGTTGGAAGTTGACGATGGGTCGGAGGAAGGAGATCCGGGGGGCGATCATGCCTATGACGAAAACCGGAATGGCGAAGGTAAGGGCCCATTGGAAACGACTCCGCCACTCCTGTATTTCCTTCATGCGAGTTAGAGACTTGAGTTGGGTCGAGTCTTCCTGGTCCGACAGCATCGCGTCGAAGCCCATCTCCTCTATCCGCTCGACCATCTCTCGAGGGCCAACCAATGTCCGGTCAAATTCAACCTTTGCTGTTTCTGTAGCGAGAGAGACTGCGACAGAATTGATTCCAGGCATGGCACCCAGCTGGGTTTCTACTGTTGAAGTACAAGACGAACAGGTCATTCCGTATATCCGGAGAGTCACAACGTCGGAACGCGCTGGAGGGATCACGGTCGCGTCGAACCCTATGTCAGATATTTCCTATCCCACAGAAATGCTAAGACATGCGTCTTGTAATTGAAAACAATACACTTACGCCGACAAGTTTCTCAGGATCCCACACATTGGGGTCATACTCAACAGTACCACGCTCCGCGAGGAGGGCCACCTTGATAGAGTGTATACCTGGTTGATTGCGGAGCATGCCTTCTATTGACTAAGTCCGAAGTCGCATTAGCACGGGTACGATGAGAGTGCGGAGTCGAGGTGCTGCGCAAGACTTCGAGGACAAAGAGAACGATACACGTGAAATTTGACAACCAAACGGGACCTCACTGTTCTGTGACAGTAAATGGCAGCGAGCAGAGAGGCCCCGACTGGATGATCCCTGCAATGCACATTTAAGTTGGTGCATAGTAGAGAGTTTGTGGGTAGTCATAACAACTCGACGCGACCCATCTTTGACCAAAGTGATTCACCAGAGCATTCTCAGTGTTCCCAGTGTTCTCACATCACGACTCTAAGTAGTAGGCTAACTCACCTCGACGCAGGCCCCACAAGTCATACCCTCGATTCGAAGCTCACACTTAGCCACAGCCTCCCCACCACCCTCCTTGTTCGACGTCAGCGGCTCATTGTCACCCACAGGCAACGCGACCGTCTGGAAAACGGAAGTCAAGGGTGTCTTGGGCAATAAATTGAATGCCGCAGAGAGAATTGACATATTGTGCCCAGTTTAGGCTAAACCCCCGCGTCGCCAAGATCACAGTAGCAAGTGTTGACCGAAAACAAAAGGAATAATATGTTGCAAAGAAAGAAAGCAGACCAGCAGAGTATTGGAAGAGATGGAAAGACGGTGTCGGAAGATTAGCGCCAGCGCCGGACGATGTGACGGGATATATAGATAGGTAGGAGAGACAGCGAGCTATACCGCGTTAGGCTGACTCAGCAGCTGTAGAAATGCAAATTCCCTAATGTAGCTGCTGTGGCGTCTGGGCAATGCGACCGCTGATGTTTCGTCCGAGTCCCTCCGTTTGGTGCGCAGTGCAACAGAAAGTAGGGTTCTTAGGTGAAATCGCGGTACAATTGGGAGAAACCCTGTACTTTTTATCAGTTAAATGATTCAAGGCCTACAAATATTACTTCCATGACTGCTACGATTTCGGTGATAATGAGGACACAAGGGCATCATGTGTTCCTACTGTCCCTCCCGTCTCACTTTATCGTTATACTCAAATACTAATGCGAAGTAACTACCGAAATATGGGTGGTGAGCTCACTGCAAGGGAATCCCTCCACCCGCCACAGTTAAAGACCCCACGGACTGCTCGGGCGCTTAAGTGATGCGCCGGCGTCTTACAGTTCGCGATCACAAAGCAGTTGGTAAGCCTTGATTTCATACGCGTGTCATCTGCAAAGGCGTTCCAGTAGCGGCCACTATGACCAGCGACACTACACAGCCGAACGACAGGAACAATGCTACAGGCAAACTGCCTCCTGGAATGGTCCTCGGACCCGATGGCAAGCCATGTAAAATCTGTACCGCTTTCAGGAATTGGAAACCTGCCGAAGGACAGCAAGCGCAGAACCGCAAGCAGGCACAGGACGCCAAAGCTGCTGCTGTGATGGCCGCCGCAGCGTCTGGTACTTCCTCGCAGGCGCGGCCTGACGTGCGACCGGAAAACTGTCCGCCCGACGTGGAGGTCCTAGGCCGGTCGACATGGGTGTTCCTACATACCACTGCAGCTTACTATCCAGACAAACCCAGTCCTACCCAGCGGGCTAACATGCTGAACCTGCTACACGCCCTTCCAGTCTTATATCCTTGTTCTCACTGCGCTTCACATTTGGGAGAAGAAATGCAGGTTTATCCTCCGGATGTGAGTGGGAGGATCCCTCTGAGCCGATGGCTTTGCGAGCGACATAACGAGGTGAACGAGAGGCTGGGAAAGGAGAAATTTGATTGCGCGAAAACGGACGAACGCTGGAAGGACGGGCCAAGCGACGGAAGTTGCGATTGAGTTGTCCGTGTGGAAGTACGGCATTTAATCATCGCTGTAACCACCTCGCTCACCCTGCGCTAGGACAGATATTAGCTCGACTCAATTCTAGCTGGTAGCGTGCCGACGAATTATGGGACGGCATTGAGTTGTCAGCCAGTTAAGAATCGAGCGCGGCAGCTGAGACAAGCTTGCCAGAAGCCGGACGCCCATTAATCATTGGTCGATCTGAGCTCGCGTGTCATTTCCAAACTCTAGGCTACTTGACGCATTGTATTATTGTATCATAAACAGGCTCAGCAGCCGATACACATCACCGCTCAATCCAAGCAGAACACCTATCTCTCTTTGCTGTATGCAGTCTTCATGCACTGCTCGCAGTTGTCAGGTTTTCTACGGCAAGTCGGAGTATAGAGCGCCCGACTTGCACGCGACGCGAAATCACAGGCCTGCTCGAAGGCAATATACTAGGCAATTAGGGAGGACTTCGCGCCATCGGCCCCACGAGTCGAAACCTGCTGTTAGCGCTTCTGTCGCGTAACCTTGTTTCTTACGCACTGCCATGGTCATGGCCAATATTAGAGCGATTCTAGAGAGATGCGGGCCCAACCTAATCTAGTCATACCGCCGGCGATTCCATCCATACCGTTCCGCATAGGAACCGTAGACGTCGACGACCACCTCCCCTCTCGCACCCAGGTGGTGACTAGTACTGTTCGGACGCGCTGGGTACGCTCCTAGCTTCAACGCTCATTGTAGTCTCTGCTCTCTTCTGACTGCTGTCTCACCCTAACATTGCTTCTCAATATTTGGCTCCTTAAGCGTTATGTTGGGGCCGTACGAAGACTTAGATGTCGTGGAGCTGGTGCAAGACCTTAAGACGATCCGACTATGCCAAAGTATGTGCATCGTCCAGTCTGGTTTCACCTGAAAATGCTTCATTATCTCACCTAATAGTGATGGCGACGGTTGTTGTCTTATATGATCATCGTAAGTAGAGCTCGGATGCCTCGGGACTGTTATTTAACGCCCCGTGTACTGGTCGATTCAGTAATTACACTAGATCGAGAGGTGCGCACAGCGGTTACAAGTCTTGTATAACTAATCGTAAATCCGGGATGCAAAGGTGGAGCTAATATGGGTACGTACCTTCCCGGTACACTGTCTGGATATGTCACTCAAACCCCAGACAGTCAAAACGATGGTCATTATCGAAAATTCTATTTGTTGTGGTGAGGATTCTGTTACCGCCAGGATCTTCGACGCCAATTTAATACTCCACAAGAATCGCTACCTCGGGGGTGCAGTGCTGCTGTGAGATGTCATCCCTCTTTGCTTCCTTGTTACTAAGCGTGCGTCTATAGAATTGATGCTGTCGGTGCGCATCGTTAACGGCCTAGGATGTGAAAACCTAATGAAGTGTCAACCCAGTGTTTTTGAGTGGGCACATGTCCGATAAAGTGAGTTACCCATGCCAATCCTTCTCCAGGTAACCCATCTGACCGACTTGCTCCAGGCGTAAGCTTTCATTGTCCTTTCAAGGCGCAGATTCTGACGGTTTATACATTCTCGACCCGATAGATGTTGGTGCCAACTTGCCCCCCCGATTTGGCACGAGCTAACCACGAGTTTGCCAGGTTACAATTTCTTCGTCTTCCAAGGATGGGCGAGTGCGTGCGTAGTATGGGCTATGCAAAGTAGGCGAGTTGATACCAAAGGTCTGACGTGAACTCACTCTTCAACTACGCAGTCATCATGCAACTGCGTGTGACGGCAATGTACGGCCACTCATGGTCACTATGTATATTCCTATCGTCCTGCTTTACCGCTGAGGTAGTAGCAATGGGAGTCATCCTTGGGATGGCGTACCAACTAATCACAGGTTCGTCTCGAGCATCATATACCTCATGTTTTTGTTTCCTCACCGCTACTGTGATCAGTGGCAGCTGAGCCTATTCCCGGCATGCTAATATGCACACCAATACGGATACCAGATTATCTTTTCGCGTTCTGGTTACCAATAGGTATGAATCCCTATGGTCGATCCATAGGAAAAGACGAACCACCCTCTCTCTGCCGTTTTCATCTAGTTGTCTTCGAGTCGATCCTGTGCGGTCTCGTGATCGTCCGGGGCGTGCTCCATATACGGGAGAGCGGCACGGGGTGGGAACCTACGTCGTTGATAAATGTCCTTATCAGAGACAGTGTCCTCTACTTTTTCTTGTGAGTAGCCATGCTATGGGAACGTCTCCTCTCTGTTCATCACCCGGTGCCAGGACATTGTCAGCATACTTGACCAATGCGATCGTCTGGCTCGCCTTATCGGTCCGTACCTCTCCCCTCTCGCCGAATCATAACACACGTTCAACTGCTCATAACAGGCCGAATTGCTCGAAGTCCCCGAAGGCTTCGCTCTCGCCGCAACCTGCATTATGGGCTCGCGGCTTGTGCTGAACATGCGCGAGGCGTACTACTCGCCGTTCGAGGGGAGGCTCGACCGGTTCACCGACATGCACGAGCGCGAGTCGCAAATGCACTTCCGCGTGGCGCCCGTCGCTGCGGTGTATCTGGACGAGATCGAGCTCGGGGAGACGAATTGGGCGGACGATAGTGGCGTGATGAAGCCCCTGGCAGAGATAGAGCCGCCACATTCGGCGAATAGTTAGTCGGCGCGGTCGTGCGAATGACAGTGATGGTGTTTCTTGAATCCATACTAGAAGCGCTGAAGAGGGTTCAGGCGGACCCTGCATGGGTGGCGTGCCGGGCTGTTACCTTCGGCTGGGGATTCTGTGCGCTTCTAAGACGATACGCAACCCCGCGAATATTTCTTGGGCGCAGTGGCAACTCAGCGCTGGAATTGAACATTTATCAAATGAGAGCTTTGTACCTCGGTCATAAGAGGTCAGGCTTCGAACGCAGGCACCTCCGCCAAATATTGACATACATAGATGGCGTTGCGTTATGAATAACTATGCACACGCGAACACGGAGGGAACAGACGCCGCCTCGTGGCTGTTGGGCACGCAGAGTCCTTTAATTAGCACCGCACGACTCTGCTACGACGCTGAGCACTTAGCCATGGGGCGAAGCGGCACCATTGGAAAAGGACACTCATATTGTGGGATCTGCTCCTCAAGTGCGGTGCAGCTGATGCTTTCCACGGGCTGGTACGTCGTCTTCATGAGGCCTAGATGTACATGGCGGCACCTTTAAAAGCGGCGGATACCGGCCGCAATGGACTGTACCGTTCTTGACAAATTAGGTTCAGTGCGAGGATCGGGTGCGAAGACAGAACGTACCGTCTCGAGCCGTGATGTGGGTAGCATAACATATTCTTTCAAGGCTTATCTCGACGCTGGTACGTTATTCAACATCAGATCCAATCACAGAGATGAGAAATCGCGATTCCTGGTTCTAACCAAAAGAACAACCTCTAGTACCGGATTGCAGGTCCAGGAGGATAAACGAGGCTGTCCATCGTCCGCGTTCAGACATAGATTATTTTTGGAGGACGTTCCGCCGTCCTTTGGTGTACTGCGATGCCAGAATTGTCCACGAGATTTAAGAGACTATCGGCGGTTGACATTATTAGAGTTGACCTTGAGATAAGCAGAAAATATTACCTGTCAGTAACGGCAATTGGTACGGGTATGAATAAATGTTACTGGTAGAGCTAACTCGATGTTGCGACATCGTTGTTACGAGCATGGGTAAGGGATGGCCACGCCCGGCACCTAGAGGCCGAAAAGAGGCGACAGGATGACGAGAACACGGGATAAGTGCATTTTGACAGGGCGTTGACAAAACAAAATGCAACCGATTACGACAGACGCGACTAATAAGTACTGACTTGCATAGGATATGGCGGTCTTGACCGTTGCAATCGTTTATGACTTTGTAATTGGCAGATGACACTCAGTACTGAGATGGGAAATATATAGTAGGAAAGGTAGCCGTATTAACGCGTGCCGAGAAGCGGAATATCCCGGTTTCCTCAGTGCTGAAAGGATCGGGCGTATCTGCTGTTTTAAGCTCAGCGACCGTTGATAGTTGGCTTGGTCAGGAGGTAATGTCGTCTGACGTTCTAGTGTCTCGGCCCTACCTAAGTAACACTCGCAACTCAGAAATCCAGTACTCGGGATGTCACTGTGCCGTGGTATCGTAACTGGTGGCCGTGACCGGCCGCAGTGCTTAGGGAGGGACTAATCTAAACTGAGTTTCAAATATTAACGTTTTACATAACATTGAAGGTCCGCGGCGTGCCTCTCACTGTTACATCACAGAAATTCAATACCATCTCCGAGTCAGGGTCTACGTATTCTCTTGGTCATTGGCATGAGGGTGGTTCTGTCGTAATATCGGATTCTCTCACAGACTACTCAATTCTGACGGTTTGAGTCCCAGCCTAGAGTGCCCTGATGGTGATAGTCTTTCTCTCCGATTGGTGATTGACTCGTCGGTACCAAGAGTTACTTTAACTTGCCAAGTGGCCCTGTTGAATGATCTGATCTCGCCCTGGAACTCATGCGCATCAACTTTCGAGAATTGATGCCGTACATCCCCCGGGAAGCATAACCCTGGCCCAATATTGCTATTACGGTAATCTCATTCTCGCCTTCATATTTGAAGATCGCCCCCGAGGAGGGATTCCCTTGCCATTCCTTCCACTAGCGACCTCCTCAGCCCTTCAAGCATCAGGATGGTGCATTGGAAAGCCACCGATGAAATAGAAAGAGACAAAGATATCTATACGAAGATGTGGCTAGTCTTTATGGGAATATATTTGTGTGTTGTCTCTAACTTTAGGCTCATCTTCGACGTTGACTACCGCTGCTCCTAACTTGCAGCTACGACTTCTTACTGACGCTTTGGTTTGAATGGCGCCTTCTGACACGCAAGTTGTCTTTCCGATGGCCATATGTACGCTGTCAAATATTAATCCAGCATCTTAAATTGAGACACCACCGTCAGGTTCCATATCTCATTGGTCGATATGCCTTGATATTGATGTTCAGTGTTATGTCCGCTTGTATTTCATGAAATCGATCTCGGTTACTTACCCTTCCTTCTAGGCTCATGCCAGGTTCTGGAGAACACGAACATTGCGACGGTAATTCCTTATCTGACTGTCATTTTGTCACATTCATAGACTGTTTCAGGGCGCTTTTATATTCTATCTGTGGGTGCTGGTCGAGGTGTTCGAACCCGTAATGCGAGTGACGAACGTGAAGCTTAATTAGATATGCACCGGATTCGGGACCGGTTGCGCCTCGCTGAACCTAGCCATCCGAACGTTCGTGATCAAGTTCAAAACCTCATACCTTGTGTTCACCTTTAAAACTGCTTAGAATAATGATTTGGCACCGAAAGCTTGTAGTGGCTGCCATAGTAACTGCGCTGGCGGTGGGCCAGTGGGTATCCCTCATGCTGTGTGCGTTACAGGTCCAGCTCGCTTTGTCTAGTTCTCATCTTAGACACCTGGATCAGCCGCAGGGAAATTCATCCATACAGGAATCAGCAGTCGCTTCGGAATTTGTCTGGCCCCGAAGATATACAACACTGAAATGCTGGTCTGTTACGTGTACAGTAAGAGCCTCATCTACTTCTTATTTTTCTTCCGTTAATATGGCCCCGAAGCCCTTCTGTTTGATTTAATCGTCTTGGCTGGTGCCGTAGCTGGTTTGGTGAAGGACGCTCCCGAGACGCACGTCTGGCGGGTCTCGGATATACGCCGTTTGGTTGTTGTTCAGGGCCTGGGATACTTTCTAATCGCCGCGATCGCCAATGTGTTCTCCGCCGTGCGTAGAAAGTCCTTGTAATATACTCCTCCTGATATCCCTTCTTTAACTGGCCGTTCTCGTAGGTGTTTGCTGCGTTGAGGCTCAATCGTAAGTCATACTGATACGTTATCGGAGTGGGCAGATGAACTGAACGCGGAGTTGAACAGCCGTAATGGATATTATGCTGAGTGTTCCTGGTGAGTGTCCCAGCTTGGATTGAAATATTCAATTAAATTGCTGACAAGGTACAGCGATCGTCATCAGGTAATTGTCAGGCATATCGATTCTGCCAGAGCCTGCACTCAATGTGTACCTAGCACAATTGCTTCATGTCATTGCGTTACTGGCCTCCTCACCTATGGGGAGCGCGCCCCTGAGATGTGAGTGTCTTCAACTATCAATACTGATGATGATACTTGAATCTCATACCGGTCTGTTCGCCAGTAGAAAGACCTCTTCCGAGACACCCTACTCAACTGATATACAGCAACTTACGACTCAATTTGTGATACCCGCTATCAGGTTCGTTCGTCTACATCTGACGCGACAAAGAACTAAACCAACCTGAGTCTATCCAGTCGTGATGTATCTTCGCACAGGTCACCAGCTATAGCGCTGCAGCACCCATCCCCACAGGTATCACCCTTGTACTCGGCTCGCGACATCCCAGCGGGGCCATGTCACGGTCAATCTGCACGAGATATCGGCGAGCTTCCCCGCAATGATTTGGCCATTGTCTAGAGCCGGAGATATGATAATGCCTGACGCATGTCCAGAGCTAAGAGCTTAGGCCTTAGGGTCGGGGCTTATTAGTACGTGTCCTCGGATCCGAGCCGGACAGCGATCATACGGGGACGCTGAAATTACTCGACGTGTCACTCGCATGGAAGTAATCACTCGCAACTCGGTTCGATCGTCACCAAGAGCAGATGTCCTGACTTACTGAGGCACCGGTTGTGATCTTTTCACAATGTAATTGTACAACTGCAACTGTCCGTGCATGGCAGTAGTTTACATGATAGAAAAGAGGACTGTACATGTTTACAACACTCCCAGATGTAACGTTATATTCTGTTGCTTTCATGGGCTGCCAACTCGTTCAGCGCTGATATCATGAAATAGTTGACCTGTGCCTCCAGTAATTACGCAAAATGTGGCCATCAGCAATCTCGGCCACTTGTCGGGGCCGCCCCTCACGCTCCTCGAATCGGTACCACTTAGATTTGTAAGCAGAGTCGGGGCGGGATTCCCATGTTATATCAACATATTCCAGCGCCGGAACGCATCGCGCCAGTTCGCAGACAAACGCGTCCTGCGGCTCGGCGCCAATGGCGCGCAGGTATCCTTGCGGAAGCCTGAATAACATGCGAAGGTAAGTTGCTCGGAGTTTGGAGAACGCATCGGGTAGATGTACCTATTTACGGGATGTATGAGTATTCATGTCCTCCCACATGCCACTAGCTACTCACCAGCAGCGCCACTGTTTCCTTGATGATCCTCGGGGCCACCTCGTCATCGCCCCATACGGCGAGCAGACATATCTCCAAGAACTGAATTTTCTCTAGCGTCTGCGGAATCTTAATGAAGAAGTCGAGAGGCGCCATCGTACTGACAGTTAGTGAGACCGAGATGGGCGTAGTGTCCCGCAGGATTTCAAGGATCGCCTCGGTGAACGTCGTATCTTGCACATTCGAACCGGGGAATGGCATGCATAGCTCACGGACATGACACTTGAGATTGGAGTGCCAGACCGTGTAGTCCCCACTCTCAAGATAGTCCAGCTCCTTCCAAAGGAGTGGCTCTTTCGCGACCCGCAACTCACGACGATCCTTCCACCACCCGCCGAAAGCACCGGAACGATATTGGAGGCGACGGAGGTTCGGGAATATCTGGGATATGCGGTTTGCAGACATAGTCCCCCCGCTGAGACTCAGTGACTCTACCTGGGGCCAGACTAGGTCGCCCCACTGGTCGCCATGGAGCTTCACAGGGATGCTTACAGAGATCTCGAGGCTGGTTGGACGACATGCGAAGGACTCTAGAAGTCCGCCAATGCCGAGCAGAGAGCAACGCAGACTTATGTGTTTAAGATGTCGCATTTGCCACTTCGTCGCCATTGATACCCGGTCTGATTGTCCGAATGAGACCCTGGCAAGCTTGGGACACTGGTTGATGAGAGCATCTGCGATACTTGGATGCGACAGAAAGAACACTTCACTCTCGGTGAGGTCGAGATATACGAGATTGATCGCTCTCGCTAGGACACCTGCAAATAAAACGGCGACGGAGGGTGGCAGGAGAAGGCGTTCTCCCATCAACCCAACGTCGCGGTAGTGGGTCGGCAGGGAGACGCGTAGTTCGCGAAGACGGCTCGGTCGATCCTCTAGTGAATTTGACTCCGCCAACATGAAGTTGCAGAAACCATGTAATTTGTCATCGCAACAGTCCTGGTATGATGGGTTCCATCTGAGGTCTACCGATGCGGTAAAGAAAGGCAAGGCAAGATCATAGGCGCCATGACAGGTGCGCATGAACCGAGAAACATCGGGCATGAGCACGAATTGAAGGATGTGCTGTAGGACATCAGTGTTCAAGTCATAGAAGGCCTTGGGCATTGTTGGATGTCCCTCGAGCGGGCCACAGACAAAACTGGGCCGCAGCTTGGTAGGCTTGAAGTTAGTAAATGACTGGGGATAGATATATAAGCATAGAGTCGAGTCTCACAGCAGGAAATACCCAGGCTTTGAAGTAAGTTTATTTAGAGTTCCCATCATGCGTATGACGGGTCCGGATCAGGACACGACGCGTGATTCACAAAGAATAGGTCCGTGAGACTGAGGGATGAAATCTATGCACCGAGCAGCGAGTTCTGCCCGGCACCGTGGCAGTGACCGTGTATACTTTGTGGTCCTGATGACAGTCCATGTGACAGAAGGACACCCATTCAAGCGGGAGTATCCTTCGGGGGGCTGTCAAAGCACAATTCTTGACATAACTTTGAAAACTCAAGTGATCCAAATTGGGAGGGCATAAAAGTTGGTACATAGGTGTAATCACACCACGGCATTACAAATATTGTAAGTCGGCTTTTTATAATATTGAGTGATCAGTGTCTCAACACATCTGTCTAACAACTTCTGCCTAACATATGAACATGGTTTTTGTTATTGTAAGCAGATATGCAATCACACTATGATGCCTGCAAAGGATTACCAGGGACTCATCATAACTAAGATGGTGGCATGCCATTTGCCTCAATTTTGACAGGACCCCCCAATGATAGTAGCCAGAATTCAGTGAGAAGCTTCCATATAGAATGCGAGAAAATGCGACGGTCGCTTCGTTGACTCTTAGGGCCCAGGGAGCTGGGAGTGAGTCTTGCAAGGCCTGAATTGGGTAGATGTTGAAACATCTCTCGACAGATTACAGATACTATACTCGTAGTCCAAAGAGCCCACCACCATATCGCACTTAGACGCGATGCAGACCAGAGCAACGCTGCAGACGTGGCTGAGAATTTGACAAGTGCATAGGGATTCTATCAGAACGAGGGCAAAATAGAAACAGTATAGAGGAGGAACATAGTATTCCATGGTACACTTCAAGTGCACCCATTGAAGAACCACTGTTTCACAAGATTGCTGCTCACCACTCTCACCGTGTGATGCCGACCGTCTACATTCCTGAAGACGTAGTACCAGCAGTGCTCCTTTCCCTCCTGGTCCTTGACGGTAAATGTGAAGAAGCGCAAAGCAGGAATCTTCGCCACTTCAGTTACGAGTTTACGAGGGTAATTATCATCTTCAGGCTGCTTGAATTCTGTTTTCACTCGCAGATCTAATCGTTGAGCACGAAGATCTTTCAAGCCGTCGCTGAATCTGTGCTGTAGGCATATTTAGCGGGTGTAAGAGGACAAAAGATGTGCTTACTATGACGGCGACGACATCTTCTCTGGACAGAAAACTTCGACCTGCTTGACCAGTGGCCTCGCCCACAATACACTGCTCGGGGAACACGCATACGATCAGACGGGAAAGGCGCGTCAAGGCGGCAGCAGCTTGGACAAGAAAGGACTTCGGTGCCTCTGCACGGAGAATCATATATAACGCTGACGGTAAGGATATTCTCAACGTGTGCAGTGTGAGCTGTTCCTCCATGTCGATCGGAAATGATGACCGACGGCACGGTACTGGGGCGAGTAACAAGTGATCGATAGGAAACAGAAGCCTAGCTTTGCGCATGCTGAGAACATCGCTACAGACAGCCCTAAGGTTTTTCCATTGGTGCTTCGTGTCAGTAGTGTGGTCAGACAGAATGTCAAAAGAGACCCTCTGGTACAAAGCGAGTTGTCGGAGGTTTGGAAAGGCCCGAGCAAGACAAGCAGCAGAAGCCGAGACATCATAAAGAGTCAGGTACTTCACTTCTGGCCAACAGCATTCGGTCAAATTCCTCGGTGAAAGGCCTTCATTCGTCGCCTTAAGTATAGGCCCCAGACTAGCTCCCCCAGGACGATTGCCCCGAGCATCGAGAGTGACAGAGATGAGCTTCGGAAACTGCTGTAAGATGTTCAAGGTGACATCATCTGCATCCCCAAAGACGACGGTCGCAAGACGCTGACAAGAACTTGAAAGGACTCGAACGAGTCTGGGCTCAGCCTTCAGCAACACCCCCATGCTATCGATCTCCAGTGTACGAATGTTGACTGCTTGCTTCAGCATCACCGCGAGCATAGTCATTGCAATTGGCGGGGTGCATTCGCTACCTCGCTTTTGGGAATGAAGGCCAAGTCGACCAAGGAGCTTAAGAACACGAAGGTAGGTACATCGATTGACGGGGTCCTGGTTTAGCAGCATGAAGTAGCAAAATGATACAATCTTCTTAGAAAGGGATGCCCAGTCGTTTCCACGAAGGCAGACATTGGACGCGAGAAAGGGGACGGCTAGTTCGTGCGCTCTCCAGGAGCTGGTGGCGAGGGTCGCAAGGTCTGCGCTGGATAGGTGCTGAAGAATCTCTTGCTGAATATCGTAGCAGACGTCGAAGAGTCCAGCTCCGGTCGCCATAATGTTCCACAGTCGAGTATAGTAGTATGATAGACGTGTAGTGGTGACCGTGGTCAACGTCGCAACTTTCGAGGAAACTGGCTGGATGAACCGTCTTTCCCACGCCTCCCCCATCGCGTGATTGGAATCGCGTCGATGCCTTTCGGCGCGTCAGTTCAAATTCAGGCTCTCTCCTCACTTGAACTTGATGGCCTCAGGTCCTTGGGGGGGGACAACGAGTTCCGTCGGACAAAGAGCAAGAGTCTGTGGCACGGCCTGTGCCAACGAGAGTCTATATGTGGCCGATGGAAATATCGTTATCCGAGTAGAAAATACATGGCGAAACACATCCATAGCACCATGCTTGCCAACGTGTCACGTATTTCCTCTATCTGATGCGAACGAGCAGTACGAGGAAACACTCATAGTGCATATGCCGGATAGTGGAGAGGGTATTGAACTGCTCTTTAAGGTACTGTACCATCAGGAGTGCGTTGGTTCTAGATATATCTGATCGTGTATTCTGGCTTCCTGACGGACATAAATCTGCCGCTGAAACACCTTGACCCAAAGCTGCGTCTGGAAATCACGCCAGTTCTACGACTCGTAAAGAAGTATGAGCTAGACCACCTCAAGAAGCATATCGTTTCGCAGCTGACAGAAGACGTCTCTCCAGGCGTGGGACGCACTGGAGGCAGAGATCGCTTCCAAGAAGACCGCCTGGCATACGCGACATGTCTGTACATTATAGACACGCGTATATCCTCTTGCCGCGAACCTTCCGGAACCTGTCTCTTCGATTCAGCTTGCCAAAGAATGTGGAGTCCCCGAAATCCTTCCCGCGACATTCTATCATCTTTCACGCCTGCCGGTAAGGTGGAGTACGTATGGATCCGAGACCAATAAATGCTTACGAGGAACCATCCTATATGATGGCGAAAGAACGCCCGAGTAGAAGAGTCTTGCTGTAGAAGAGTATTATTCAGTCCTGGCAGATGTGACGCGGTCCCGAAGTCCAATAATATTCCTGAAGACTTCCATCAAGGCAGTGGATAGGTGCTGCCAGCATGCCAGGAGGTGATCCAAAGCATCACCTGCAAGCGCCGTTCTTCATTGTAGCGATGTCATATTTCATGGGCTGCAACTCTGTTTTGTTGTTCTGTGCACATCTGGCGACGGGATGTACATGACCTGTTGGCAGGGCTTCTAGGACGAGACGCAACAACTGAGGAGATACCTCTGGGAGCATATTCCTGAATTCTTCAGCCTGCCAGTGTTCTGCTCTTTCCGAGCCTTCTCTGTAGATGTTTTCTGATGCATCCGATTGCTATCGGACAGTGGTGCTATGTATAGAAAGGAGCTGGAGGATACCTTTGTAGTTCTTCAGAGCCTAAGGGTGAGGAAGAGTGACAGTGAATTCTAGCCATGCAAAGATATGCTGAAATTCGGATCACGTGCCCGAGACTTAACCGACTCACGCTTGGGCAATTCGTGCAACAGTACTCCTACTGTGCTCACCATGGAGTTCGCCAACGAAGTCGCCAATGAAGTCGTCGAGAGCGTGTCCAATTTCGCCGAAGCAGCGCAGGAGTTTATAGAAGAGATGACATATCCCCACGTCGACGCCTCAATCAAGAGGGAGAACACTCCCGCCATTGCAATTGCGAAAGCCGCAAGGTCTGCTTTTGAGAAGTCTCAGTTGCTCCTGGCATCCGAGCGCGTCACGGCGTTGCATGAAATCAGGAAGGGGCTGGAGGCAAGCAAAGATGCGATTCTAGCGGCGAATAAACAGGATCTAGAGGTGTGTAGGCATATGGAAATTATACGCTACGACCAAGCAATGAATAGAATGCGCATAGTAGCTTGCCCAGGTTGAGGTGGATGCAGGTCGCATGTCAGGATCATTGTTAAAACGCCTCGATCTAAACAAAGGCGACAAGTGGGACTCTATGCTGCAGGGTGTAGTGGACGTCGCAAATCTTCCAGATCCTACAGGCCGTGTTACCTACGCATCGGAACTGGACGATAACCTTGAGCTGTACCAAATAACCTGTCCCATCGGAGTGCTACTGGTTATCTTTGAGGCTCGTCCGGAAGTCGTCGTTAATATTGCAGCTCTTGCCATCAAGTCGGGTTTGTCTACGTATCACCCCTGCCGATCTTTCTATCTGATATGTGTTTTCAGGCAACGCTGCGATCCTGAAAGGGGGAAAAGAGTCTAGCAATACGGCTGTGCTCCTTTCACAAGCAATCCAGAGGGCTCTTGCACGGACTAGTCTCCCGGACACGTACATCCAGACTATTCAGACTCGAGCAGAGGTGTCCTCTTTGTTGGAGCTGGATCGGTATATTGATCTGGTCATCCCGAGAGGAAGCAACAGCCTTGTGCGCAACATCCAAAACAACACACGGATCCCCGTCATGGGCCACGCCGATGGCCTATGTCATGTGTATCTGGACGAGTCGGCTGATGTGGAGAAGGCCACCAGAGTCGTCGTTGATTCTAAGGTGAGGCGTTCGATTTTCCGATGTACAGATCATTGAAGGACGTATATGCGTATGTAGACAGACTACCCTGCAGCTTGCAATGCTGCAGAGACCCTCATTGTCCATGAAGCTCTGTTACAATCCGTCTGGCCCAAAGTCGCACGAGCGCTTCTCGAGGCGGATGTCCAACTTCTTTGTGACTCTGCCACACTGCACGCTCTCTCAACATTATCCCCGCCCCCCTCAAACCTATCCGCCCGCGTTCACCTGTCGACCCCCTCTTCATACACCACCGAACACCTCACCCTCACCCTCTCTGTCGTCGCGCTCCCCTCCCTCGCCGCTGCGGTTCAGTGGATCAATGCGCACTCGTCGCATCATACCGACGCTATTGTCACCGAGTCTGAGGAGGCTGCGTCGCTCTTCTGCAGAGGTGTAGACTCTGCGGGGACGTTCGTCAACGCTAGTACGCGCTTCGCGGACGGGTTCCGATACGGCTTTGGTACTGAGGTCGGCATCAGCACAGGCAAGATCCACGCAAGGGGACCTGTTGGCCTCGAGGGTCTCGTTATCTACAAGTATATCTTGAGGAGCAAGGGAGAACAGGGTCATGTTGTCGGCGAATTTGGGGTTGGTGCAGGCAAAAAAAAGTACAAGCACGCAGATATTATGGCTGCGAGTCTGCCCTTCTAAAATCGGAGATGATGATACAAGGAGTCAGACCAGCGAAGGAGCTATATGGTGGTAACTGTATGTGATGCACGTATTCAGCGGATGCGACGAGAGTTGTAAGACTGTCGCAACTCCTCTGGAGGTATTAGGCTAGACCAATAATCCAAAGTCCCACTTTTTAAAGAGACCTCACAGCAGCCAGAATAAATTGCCGGCCTTTTGCCTCGCAGAAGCTTTCCTGTCGTCATCGGTGAGCTCTTCTCCTTCATCCGCCGCACCACCGCACCCTTCTTGGGTTATTGGAGAAATCGAGCTATCCTGCAGGCTATTTGGCGAACGTATATCCATAAGAGAGGGTGGAAACCGATCCGCGTCGGTGACGGTGTTACATGTTCTGGCTAAGGCGCGAAGATGACTGGTGGCAAAGCGCAAGCTAAAATTACCGAATGCTCCATTTATTATGTATGGATCGCTTGTATATCTCGTTACACAAATATATAAACAGGGTAGACGAAAACACTAAGGATACATGAAGACTGACCATGTATTCAAGCACTGCGGTAGAGATCGTGCAGTTCACTCGCTCCCTTCCACCCGTGGTTTCTTTTCTGGGTCGGGGGTGGTCGCTTCCTCTGCCTTCCGCTTTGCGGCACCATTGACACCGTTTGTGTCTGCTGCGGCTTTCTTCTTCTTAACGATTGAAGTCAGATCATTCACGACGGTTTGCACAGGTGCTGCCGCACTAGGCGCGGCGAGCTCTTTGTCCAACGCTCTCGCAACCAAAGCAGGGACCGATACACTTGCCTCTGCTTCTGCGGCAGGTGATGTTTTGAGATCTTCCACCTTTCAGTTTTCAGGTCATGCCCGATAACTTCTGTAGCATCTCATAAGGAAGACATACCTTTTGGGCGAGGTCCTCCCTCAGTCCCTCAAGATCCTTCACCTCTGCCTCCATTTGTGCCTTACTCATATATTTGACATCGTCATCGCGCTTCAGTCGTAGGGTCGTGGCTTTGCCTTTGCCTTTCACATCAACGGACTTGGCCTCCTCCGCAGGTTCGACTTTCAGTTGACCGCTCAACCCAAGACGGACCTCTGCCAACCGCGCTTCGATACTTTCCAATGCTTTCTCGGCGTGCTTGATGGCATCGGCGAGTCGTCCTGACGTCAGGTCCAGCACTATGCTGAGCTTATAATGCGCCTCAGCGATTTGACGAGAAGAGACAGGCAGAAGTTGTTCCTTGATTGCCAGACCGGCGCTGTAATCGTTGATTGCTTGGTCAAATTTCTCTGTACTAGTAGTTAAGGATCCGCCTAGGGGGCGTCGAAGTGGAGACAACATACCTGTTTCTAATGACACGTCTCCGAGCGTGATGTATGTATCAGCCAGCTTCAGCTTCACGTCATCGCCATCATCTTTCTTTCTGACATAGAGTGCCCGAGCTAGGTCGAGGACTTCCCATGCCGCGTTGAAGTCGTCTTCTGGCTCGTCCATATTATCTCCTTCCTCTTCCTCTTCCTCTTGTTCTTCCTGCTCCATCTTCGCTGCCTCCGCAAAGAGATCCATTGTACGCTCTTCCCCGGTCGCATTCTCGTCTTCATCTTCAGCATCGCCAGAGAACGACAAAAGAGGTCCGTTCTTACTACTCCCCGCATCTGATGGGTATCCTCCAATTCACCTAACCCGCTCCAGAGTAAAGGTGGGCCACTCGCCTGGTTCATTCACAGCATTCTCCGTCTGCTCTTTACCCAGCACCCCGCTCTGTGAAATTGCGTTCTCCAGCAATGACCGCCCATAGTCGAAGTACAAGTCCGCGCACTCCGGCGCGTGGTCCCCGAACTTGGTGGTCCTGATGCGTGCATCAGCGGACGCGTCGCGACGCGCCTCCAAGGACTACGAAACAGAGAGCGTGAAACGCACTGGATCTCCAGCGCCGTTGCATAGTGGTCTACAGCCTCCTCGTATTTTTTGAGCGCAAAAGCGCGTTTCGCCTGGTCGATCTCGTGCTCGACGGTCGTGTCAGCGGTGGCATTTTGCATCTCGACCTTGCTACTGCTTCCCATGGCATTTCAGATGCAACGCGAGACAGAATTCTCAAACGGCGAAACCTACTCAGACATATTTGCTCGTTCTATGCGGCGAGTTACGAGATCAGAGCAGCAAGTGCAGAACGTGATGTATAGAATACAAGTGAGAGAGCGGTTCGAGAACGGTGAAACGACGCGCCTTCGTATAAACTTGGCAAAACAGTCCGTAGAAATTAAATACGCGTAATGGGGCGAACAAAGCGACTACAGTAACGTGGCTAGTCATGAAACCCAAGGAATGTCTGTCTGTCTACTGGAATGCGCGAGGGAATCCGTACAGAAATAGCATATTAAGATCGCGATGAAGAAATGAAGAATGGGATCAAGGGTTAAATGAGCGAAGCAGACCCACTCTGCTGCGTTTGTGTGGACTGAGATTGTGAGGCTCCGTTGGTGCTGTTGAACAAACTACTGCCAAATGATGGTGTCGGGGCACCCATAGGTTGGGAGAACAGAGACGACCCGAGCCCAGAGTTATTGAAACCTCCGCCTGTTGGCATTGACGTCTGGAAAGACGGCGTGCCACCGCCTATCAAACCATTACCCGGAGTTGATGATGTTGAAAACATCGAGGCTCGGAAAGGATTTGCCGCACCAACTGTCCCAGTCATCTGCGGTCGCAGACCGACGCCTACTGTAGAGGCAGTAACACCTGAATTCCCAAAAGATGAACCCCCCATAGCGCCCGTTGGTTGGCTGCTTAGCGCCCCAAACCCAGTAGGCTGAGATGAGAAACCGGTCAGATTGCTGCTGAATGGCGTAGACGATGTCCCAATACCAGACCCCGGGGAAGCTAAGGACGGCGGGTTATCATTCTTGGGCGTGGTCGGCGCGGACTGTGGTATGGGCGGCAACGAGTCCAGCAAATGTGCTCCGAACGAGGATGACGGCTTGAATGGCTTGATCCCCGAAAAACCTGTCATCTGTGGCTTTAACGAAGGCGAAGAGACTGATATCGAAGGGGTCGAGGATGTGGTTGAAGTAACAGTAGCACCTGTTGTCTGGTTGGGCAGGAACGAGGAGAACGTTGACGACGACGCAGTCGTCGAAGTATTCTGCGCCGATAGGGGTGATGCCCCGAAAGGCGTGGACGAACTAGACAGGCCAGCAACACCAGTCTTATTCTCACCGATCTTCAAACTCGAGAACGACGAAGCAATGCTGGACATTTCAGACTTCTCTTGCGCATTGTTGCTGTTCAGCCCGCCAAAGCTACCGAAGCCATTGGTAAAGCCTGTTTGCTGTGCTTGCTGTTGCTGTTGCTGACTTCCCGGTGCAGAACCACCAGCCCGCGAGCCCATCATCAACTCCATAAGTGTAGGTGGTTGAGGCACCGGAGGTGCAGGCATGACAGGCACGCCGAACGGATTCTTCGACCCCGTCTGATGCGATTTAACCAGCTGGGGCGTCGTGGACGTCTGCTGCTGCGACAATGGCGCTGTCGCCGGCCGTGCAGGTAAGCTCGATTTGTCAATCCCATTTAGATTTGGCTGCTGGGCGGTAGGTGTGGCAAAGGAAGGTGTGGTGGAGAATGTAGACGACATCGCAGAGGACGAGGAGGATGCGACAGAGATGGGAGTGGCTGGGAATGGTGAGGACTGCTGCTGCTGGAAGGCATTCGGGGAAGGGGCATTAGTGTTCATGAAGTTAGGCATGCCAGCACCAGTGTTCATTGGGAATTGAGGCATCCCAGTGTTCTGCGGCATGAGTATGCTCTGCCTGAACGGATTCGCGCCGGTGCTCTGCGGCTGTAGGAAACCAGTCGTCTGTGGTCGCAGGAAGCTTTGCTGTTGTTGCTGCTGCTGCTGGTTCTGTATACCCATACCAAATGGATTCGTGCCTGTCGTCAGAGGCATCTGGAAGGCGACGTGCTGGGGCTGCGCGAACCCTGTGGGCTGCATTTGCATCTGCGATTGTCCTGACTGACCAAAAGGCTGAGCCGGTTGGCCGAATGGTTGAGATGGGAAGGCACCGGTCATTTGTTGCATCTGCATTTGGAAGGGGTTGTGGGCCGCCTGCTGCTGGAAGTAGGCCGACGTCGGGCTTGGTGGAACGTGTTCAGCGACGATGAAGGTAATAGAAATATATTGAAGAGCTTACCTGCCAGTCTGAGGATTGAACATTGTCTGCTGCTCTTCCTCGATTGCGGAGAAGAAGTCGATAACGGCCTGCTTATTGTCCGGCTTGACTGTCTCATTTGACGATGAAGGAGTGACAGATGACGATGGATTAGACGTGGATGCTAGCACATGCATGAATAAGCGTTGTATATGGTCACGGCTGATAGATACATACCTTTATCCTCAGTCTTGGGAACCAAACCCTTGTTGCCGGCCTTTGCGTTTCTGTCGGCTGCCTCCTTCTGTGCCTTGTACTCTATCCTGTTCTGCTCAAAGTTCGGGTCTGTAAGATATTCCTCGAGGGCGCCTGCTAAGGAAACCGGAGCCTGTTGAAAATATTAGCAGTCGTCATAGCGAAGGAATGAATGTACTCGCATGCTTCATGTTGGGTATAGGGACGTTCAGAAGGTTTTGCAGCTTTCTCGCGACACCGAGATATTCCACAACACGTTCGGTTTGTTTGCAGAAATGTCGGTAGAGGGCAAGAGCGCGCTCCGCGTCGACGTGGGACATTTCGAAGAAGTGTTCTGACAATTTGTCTCGTACATATTGGACAAACAAAGATTAGTGGTGAACACACCTAGTACGTTGACCATACCCTCATTACCAGCTTGGAATAGGATGACAAGGTCCTTCACAAGCATGCGCAACGAAGTGATGGTGAGCTCATCCTCAAGGTTTTCGAGGTAGAACTGAACAAAAATCAGTAGACCAATGGAGTAGTTGAGAGCATACACACTCGGCATTCGACGAGGGCATCTATCTGCTTCTGTACAGCCCTCGTCTCCCGCAATAAACCCTTCTCCACCGACATAATTCGGAGTTTCCGACCTGCCATCGTCTTGCTCCTCTGCACACTCGCCGAGCTCAATCCACCTTGGTCTCGATAGCGATCAATATTCCTTCCCCTAGCGAGATTGTCGTCCTCGATCGCAGTCGAAAGCCTATGATCTCGATTCGTCTCTGACTGCACACGGATGGCATCATGCTTCATCTCTCGATAAGCCCGAATGCGTGTGTCTAGGTATATGGCATAGTGCTGGAGGTTCTGGGGAGTGTTGTAGCCTACCAAGAGACGATTCACTCGCCCGATCGTACGCGGGAGGATATGTCGACGCACCTTCCCAGTGTCCGCCTCCTACGTTCTTTAATCGCAGCACGTCCGTATTCGACAGATATGAGAGGACGTTGTCTGTCGCACCATTGCGTATCATCATGTGCAGTACTATTAGCGCCTTGTACACCACCTAGTCTCCGAGTGAGAATATGCATGACTTTCCACCGCAAAGATACGCACAACTGCGTTGGGCTCCTTGAACTTTGGCGACAACGCCTTGCACACGTCCCCTACCGCGCCATCCTCGGACCATGTAGCAGCGATGATGGGTTCAACGTACTGCTGGCAATTAGGTCCCCGTTCTCACCCGCACGCCCAGATGACCACTCGCCTTGGACTTGGGCGGTGCAGCCTTGGGCTTGCATGCGCCCTTGATGATTTTGTCGAAACCGGACATGATCTAGCCAGGAGATGTGCAGCGACACTGCGTCCAGTTCCGTTCGCGCCAATGAGATGATGATCCAAGGAGGGTGATGTTAGAACTCAGCCTTCCCAGGCACGCGAGCTGCCACTATGCCTGATAGTAATACGCTCAGAAATGTGCTATTCTCTGCACCTTCGTGCTCGTCATCGACAACGTCGTTGAAAGCAAACTCTGTATATTATTCGCTTACGTCCGCGTTTCGCCCGTGGTAAGGGAGGACAGCGCGGTAACGCTATATATAGGCGTCGCTCGGCCTGCTCAGTCGTGCGCAGCTGGCGAAATTCTGCATTCTTTTCTCTTTCCTTCTTTCTGGAGACTTTGACCTCTTGCAAGCCGCTACTTTCTGCATGGTTAGCTCTGGGAGCGCCAAGAGTAATTCTGCAACACGCTTATACTGAGGCTAGTACGAGGAAGTACGGAGTTTTCCTTATTGGCCACCCGAGACCGCCACCCAATTATGCTGGCGACCACTTTCAGCAAGGCCTCTGTGGCCTGGCGGAATACCCTCTCGAACAAGAGACTCGGTTTCCGCTACCTAGGCTTCGCCTCGGGATCTCTTATGGTGCTCTACATGCTGTATTCTATATCTCGGGGCCCGACGGATGTTCTGTCTATATCGCGGGAGATATTCAAGTCCTCGACCTCGCCGGCAGTATGGGAGATGAGGGCGGAGCAAGTGAAGCAGGCGTTTGTGCACGCTTACCACGGCTACGAGCAATATGCTGCGCCACACGATGAATTGCTGCCGATGACTGCTGGAATGATAGACAAGTAAGTTACGTCTTGCGTCCCAATGTCAGGAGTTAAGGCTTATACATCCTTGGTGTAGCTTCAACGGGTGGGGCGTGTCTATCTACGACTCGCTGGACACCATGCTCCTTATGGATCTGGACGACGAGTTCAAGCGGGCGTTACCGCTGATTGAACGGACTAACTTTACCGATGCCACTGTATGTTGATTGCTTTCCTTTGAGTATTCGAAATACGTGTATCATTATTCATGTCCGCTTCCTTGTACGTCGGTTTGCAATGCTAACACGTCATAAAGCCGGAATATGTACCTTTCTTCGAGACCGTCATTCGCTACCTAGGCGGTTTACTTTCGGGATACGCAATGTCAGGCGAGAAACTCCTCCTCAACCGAGCAGAAGATATGACAAAGCTGTTGGCGGGTGCGTTTGACTCTCAGAGCGGGTTACCTCTGTATTCCGTGAGCACAGCAGCGTAAGTTTCATGTTCAAAGCATTGTCTAGATAGACACCTGGCGTTGGTTTCATATTCCGCACGAGACTCTTCTGATCGTGGCTGCAGGATGCCAATCTGCTTACACGATTCACTTTCAGCGAACGGGGTAAAGGCAACGAAATTTCTGTTCTGGCTGAAGTCGCCAGCTGCCAGCTCGAATATGCATATCTCGCCAAACTGACAGGGAAGAAAGAATACTTCGATAATGTGCGTGCCAATCAAGCGCTCAGTCCGGATGTCAAATTCACAATGTCTATATGATCGTCAGGCTTATACGATCATCAGAGCCCTCGAGAACGCTGATCTCAGTACGACCGGCGGTATGCTTCCTACCAGATGGAATGTAACCTCGGGACAGCCATGGCATAATATGCTACAGGTGTCTGTCGGTGCAGCTGCTGACAGCGCCCACGAGTACCTCCTCAAACAGTACTTGATGGAGGCCAGACACGATAGAGCTAGCTTAGAGCTATGTCTGTCGTATTTTATCACCACGTCGCTGAACGGTGATGGGACTGACAAAACACTTTCACAGATCTCCGCACAACGAACTACATTATCACCAATCTCCTCTTCATATCACCAGTGCGGCACCTCCTCTACGTTACCGACCTCCAAAGCAGCACCCTAGTGCCCTCGCGGATCATGGAGCATCTCTCGTGCTTCCTCCCGGGCCTCCTCGCGCTCGGCGCCCACCAGCTGCCGCTTGATCGCCTCTCCGACCTCGGCATCTCCGTCTCCGACCTTGTCGCCGACCTCCCCTCCGACCTCAGACACAAATACTACACCCTCCTGACTAAATACAACCTCCGAGACCTCCATATGTGGGCCGCGGAGGGCATCGCGCAGACATGCTGGCTCACATACGCGGACCAAAAGAGCGGACTGGGGCCGGATGAAGTTGTTATGGACATTGCTCCCCGTTCTGGCAGCGAATTTTACCAGGATCACACGAATGGTCGTGAGGGCGACTGGGGTGCCGGGAGCTGGTTCGAGGCACTCGAGAAGTGGCGAAAGAGCGGTGCGAGGGGTGCCCCGCCTGGTACGGCTGACAGGCCTCCGGTCACCTACGACGAGGATGAGCGTCGTAAGGGGCCAAGGCCTAATCATTCTAGGGACTATGCGACAAGGAAGCCGGCCTACTTGCTGAGACCCGAAGTAGGCTATGTGGTATCTAACTGAATGGCGTACTGACAACGGCTATAGACACTGGAGAGTCTCTACCTGATGTGGCGCACGACGGGCGACGAACGCTGGCGCGAACGTGCCTGGGGGATTTTTGAAGCCATCGAGAGAGAATGCAAGACCGCCACGGGATATGCTGTCGTCAAGGTCGTCCATCAGGACCCGGTCGTCTTGGGCAACTCCATGCCCAGCTACTTCCTGGCCGAGACGTGAGTGTCTGTGCCTATTACCTTCACGCACCATCTTACCACCGTTTCACCTCATCTTAGGTTAAAATACCTATATCTAACATTCAAGAACGAGGACCTCGTGCCGCTCGACAAGTGGGTGTTCAACACCGAGGCGCATCCGTTCCAGGTATTCAACTGGACGACGTCAGAGAGAAGGAAGTTTGGTTTGTCGCAGTGGCCCTGATGCCGGATCATACTCTCCTTGGGACTTGTAGCATATATCGGAGGACACCTATCTAGTTTCTATTAATGCTTTCATGGTATATACATACGTTGCATAGACATAACGATGCACGAGGGGAGGGGGAAGCGAATACTGGAGCGCGCCCTCGAAGTTAGTGCATCCATAGCGTACATATTCTGCCACAAGACGTCGTCGACGTTCCAGAACCCTACCACTCTAGTAGATTCTACATCGAAATGCCAGCGGAGTAATTCATGAGTGAATTTCCGTGTTGACTGAGGGCGTTGAAGAGCGGTCCGTTCTGATTGGACGGCTCTCACCACTACGAGCCACTCGAGGCAAATATTGCCAAATAAGCCGTCGACTCCTACAGCCGTCAGGCAATTGCTACTTCATCCATCATGGGCCGCCTACGTCGTTCTCGGACCCATGGAGGCAACAGGGACGTGCACCGTGCAGGGCGTACGCGAGTGCGTTTATAACTTGGCTGTTTCTTGTAAAAACACAGCTTGACTCTTGATTGCCAGGCTCGCACAAAAGACCTGGACCAGATTCAACTCATTGACCTTGATCCAAAGGTAAGAGACCGTAATCTGCCTTTTTACAGAAGATCAGATCAGTCTGACTGTGCTTCAGGTCCGTGCTAAACTAGAAGCACAACCGCGCGACTACGAAAAGCCTGGCCTGGCACAACACTACTGCGTGGAATGCGCAAAGTAAGTTCACTGTATCTTCTCTCATCAAGTGAATAGGAGCGATAATGCAACTTCAGGTATTTTGAGACCGACCATGCATTACGATCACATTGGAAGGGGAAGGTCCACAAGCGGAGATGTAAACAGTTGAGAGGGCCGGCATACACAATAGAAGACTCAGAGCGGGCTGCGGGTTTGGGAAGAGAGGGCAAGCGATCATTGTTGTCAGCAGTGTCTGCACCGACGCCCATGTCTGTGGAAGTTTGAGAGTCATTGACAGGAGCTGCGTTGATCGGGATCTAATTTTTGGTCATGCTGGAGTTTAGCGGGGTTCGTTAGTGCGTGATGATTTTTCTCAATCAAATGCACTCCTCAATAACTGCCTTCCGACCAGCCAGAGTATCTAATGTCACCATTGCGGACTGTACTTTGTATCCATCTCTAATTGTATCATTCTCCGATTCACATCTCATTTTCCATCGAGACTGTTACAGAAGCAGACATCACCGTCCGGAATGAAGAAACTAAACAGAAGTATACGCAATCGGAGAATGCGGTACAATGATCAACAAAATAATTTACAACGCAAACAACGCGCGAAGAGTCCGAATCCGGTTTTGTCTTCAGCTGACACTCCTCGTTTGCTTCTTCGCTGTGCCGATTGTCGTGTTGTTGACCTAGGTAGGATTATCCATCATCTGTTTCGGAAAGGACATTGGGATTACCACCCACCTTTGTTGCAAACCGGAGAGAGCATAGCGACTCGTTGAGGTGCACGGCCAACGGGGAGACATTCAAAATCATCTATAGAATTAGAAACTTGAACCCATTGGATATTAAACAAGGAACACGAGCCCTACCAGTGTCTTGGAATTCCCGCTCAAAGAGTTTTGCAGCAGGTACGTGAGCTGTTTGTCAAGAGTCAGCATACTCCATCATCTCATGCACCTCGGAAGTGGAATGCCAGTCACCTTCGAATTCCGATACGGTATATGCTTCTCGCCCTTCTCGCCCTTTTCCCCAAGCGCCGCAATCACATCTCCCAGCGCACTCAAGCTTCTATTAATACTCTGCGTCTCCTTCAATCTATCCTTATCATTTGCCGCCCCGCTCTCCTTCAGTCTTTCACTGCCCGCCAAATCCACGAGGTTCAGCGAACCATCACACGTCTCCCCAGTGTGGGAGTTATTCCCGTGGATTTTTAGGGTGAAGACAGAGTGTGAGCGGGAGGAACGCTCGTTCATCAGGGTAGCGGCGACGGTGCGGCGCGATTGGGCTATCGCGAGGAGGGAGCGGACTTGAGTGGCAGAATGCAAGGATATAGTGACAATGTCAGTGACGCGCGTGCCACACTTGTCATGCTTGATCTCGTGCTTCTTCTTGTCGAACTCGTCTTTGCCGAGGAGGTCGTTGATGGTTTCATTGTACTAGAAAATGCTAAGCATATTAATTGGTAAGGAACGATGAAGGTGAATGCACTGACGATCTCTAGGAACTGGCCCTCCAACTTGTATTGCCAGCCCTTGCACTTCAGTTCTTCTGTAGCCTTGAAGACCTGTTCGACTGCGCGAGGAATCATACCGGCAGTACTCTCAGTCTACCATCAATGGGTATCTATAGTCAGGAATTGATTTGCAGTCGAGACCTGAACACGTACGGGGCCACCTTCCATGGTGAAGGACTTGCCGGAGCCAGTCTGACCATAAGCGAATATACAGACATTGTATCCATCCACGCAACTCTGTGCGAGTTGTGATACTTCCTCGAACACCTCTGCTTGAGTGGAGTCGGGCTCAAACACCTAGTGATACCCGAGAATTGAGTACGAGCACCGTATAAGACCGACGGATACAAACCCGATCAAAGTTGAAATTCCAGACTTCCTTCCTCTCCTGGCCGGTAGCACTCTCACTGGACGAACTAAGCACAATCTCCTTATGATCCCGACGGTCAGGGAACACAATCTTTGCAGTTGCCCCTTCCCGGGCTGTCTCCATCTCCTCGGGAGACAAATTCTCACTCTTTCCAGATGCAGGCGACACCGACCGGGCGTCAGCCAACTCAGAAGGCAGAACAGGCCGGACACGGCAGAAGACGCGGATGTTGCCCTTGAGCTCCTGTACCATGTTGTGCAGTTTCCTGCGCACACCCTCTGCCTCTCTGGCGTCCTGCTCGAGCTCGGCAACCCTCTTCTGCGAGCTCTCGAGGTCGAGTTGGAGACGCGAGATGGTCGCGGTCGCCGCATCCAAGGAGGCATGGACGGCATCGCATTGAGCTTGGAGGACATTCTTCTGAGTGGCTAAGCTGAGCTGAGCGGTGGATTGATGTGAGATGGTGGCGCGCAAGGAAGACACAGTCTCCCGCTCTCGCGTCAGATCATCCTGCGCGACACGCAAGTCTTCCCTCAACTCCCTGACATCCCTATCCTTCTTCCGCAGATCCGCCTCGTAATCGTCTAATTCTGCAGCGTGCTTCTTCTTCAGCGCCTGTATTTCATCAGAGTAGCTGTCTAACTCTCGACGCTGTGTCATCTCCTGTGTTCGCGCCTCCGCTAGCTGACGAGACATGAGCAGCTGGTTTTCCTGCAATTCCATTACCTTCGCCTTCTCAGCAAACATGTCTTCAGATAGCCTGGCAATATCGGCTGCTCGAGCTTCCTCGACGGAGGTAACTCGGTCTTGTAGCGCTTGCAAACCCTTGCCATTCAGCCCCGCTGTTCGGGTAGTCGTACCCGGTCTCGCAGCTGTGGTCCGCGATGTGGTTGCAGTGGTCCGTGAGGTTGTCGTAGTGGTTCGGGTGGAAGGTGGTCGGGTTGTAGTGGTGGTCTTTGGCGGAGCACTAGTGGCACGAGTCGTTCGAGGCGCTCTATTCGTCGATGATGCAAAAGAAGGTGCTTGAGGTTTCGTAAGAGGTGGAGGTCCATGCCCGAGAGTCGATGTCTTCAGCGTAGAATTAGTTGTTCTGGTAGATGGCTGCAGCGGTCGGCTTGGCCGAGACCCGATTGCAGGTAGCTTGGTTGCGCGGTCGGCAGCTTCGAGCTCTTCTTCAGTAGGTTTCCGCTTTAGTGCACCCGTCCTAGACGTCGCGCCGGACGACATTGAGGGAGCCATCAACGGTGCTGGAGCGAAAGTTCGGTCGGGGGAGGAATGAAGTCTAGGTAGCCGCGACATCAAGGTTGTGACAGAGGAGCTGATGGTTCGTGACCGAACGCGACAGCGCGCAACGCGTTTAATCACGTGACTGTTTCAGCCACTTCACCTCACTTCACTCGCGAGTCCGAGAGTTGACTAGCTAGTCTAAAATTGTATGATTTCTGCGGAACAGATGTGATGAAAGTAGGAATAGAGAGTGATAGATAAGACGGAATTTTGATACATGCGTAAGGCATTATGAGATAGAGTACATCAAAATAAAGCGTCGAGTTATGCAAAGACAACTGGGTATGATGGTGAATGAGTTGGACGATAGTAGACGCTATACCTATAGTGATAACTGTCTATACGGGTATACTATATGTATCATATTACGAATTAATCAAAGTTCAGAATACTGCGAGAAACGGACGTTATCCGACATGAGGCCCTCCCCGCCAATATGGAGCGTCCCGCCCGCTCGCGCACTACGCTCGAGGAGATCGTCCCACTTTTCCGCTTTCTCTTTCTCCGTCCACTGTTGCTTCGGAGTCGCACCGAACTCGCGGAACATGAAGCCTGAGCGGCTGGGTGAGTCTGAGCCTAAGGAGTTAGAGCGGGGTCGGCCCTTCATCGTCGACGCGTTGCTAGAGGCACCGTATGAATCGCGGTCGCGGGTCATATTTGATTCAGCCTCGGAGTCGAGCGGATTGTCCCTCTCGTCCGTGGGTGTGATTGTAAACGAAGGCAGCGTCGACGGGCCCAGCGTGCCCGATAACGGTGAGGGGACACTTCCACTTGAGCTCGCACTTCCCTTATGAGATCTCTGCGCACTTTTGGGAGGTCGAGGGGGAGGCTGAACACCAAACTCAGACAAGGGCACCCCCGACGCTGGCGTAATAGGTGACGTCCACGTCGATGTACCACCATCACTGCTCTGCGACGAAAAATGCGAGAGCGTGGCAGCACTGAACGACTCAGAACTAGCCAACGGCGGCACCATAGGCGCCCCACTTCCCGTAGGTCGTGAACTCCCCTTACCGGCGCTACCAAGTCGTCGGGGAGGGCACGGCAGTGATGATGTAACTTCGTCGTGCGCGGCCATCCTAGACATGTCCTGATTGCTGGCAAATATGCCCTTCGGCGATTCTGTCTCGCTATTGAGCTTGGCAAGCTCGCTCGGTGGGATGATGTGCTGCGGCATCTTGCCACTGGGCATCGGCGGTATCTCCTCACCATACGACGAAGATGACGAATGTGCCGAGTGTGGTCTATGGAAGAATCTCGATGACGTTCTATCGGAAGATACGGGGGAAGATGACCTTGTTGTTGTGCTGGGTCGATTGCCAGACGTCGCATTCGATCCTCTTCTCACACCTGCGATGGACGCTCTCGAGGAGAATTCGAAGGGAGATGTATTTGATGGGACAGGTGAACGCGAAACGGCCATGGACGGCCTTGACTGGATAAACCGTGCCAGGCCTCCTCGTTCAGGACTAGCAATCGCTTCTGCGGATCTTGCGGGAGACTGAGAGATGTACTCCTTCGGAAGGGCAGGCACTGGTGGTGGAGAGAAGTCCTGCGACGCGTACCGTTCTCTAAGACCACCCGTGCTGATCCTCTTCACTAGCTTCCAGATCTTACCAGCAGGGGACCCGTCTTCCTCTTTCTTTTTGGCGTCTCTGGGTTTTGCCAATTTGTTGTGTTTCGGTGGCGTATGGGTATCTTGAGTTTGACCGCCAGACCCAGTGGTCCATTCACCCCACTGTTGTGCTGCTTGGTGCCGGCTAGCAGACACAGACCTCCCAGTAAGTAGCGGGTCCATAACGCGCCTCTCCGAAAAATCGTCAATCGACAGACGCAGAGATTTCCGTCGTTCCTTCGGCAAGCTAGCAGACCGGCGCTCCAGTAGAGTGCTCTTCTCCGCTTCGGTCGAGTGCATAGGATTACTTGCGTCGGGAGAGACCTCTCGTTTCACAGTACTCTTCCCTTTCTTGAAAGTCGTGGACATGTTCCTCGAGAGACTCCTCTTAAGACTTGACGACGGCCGACCGGCTCTAGATTCTGGCCGCTCGGCGTAGACTGTAGTACTCGTGTACATCCAATCATAATCATCCGGACCGCCCACGGCAACCACCTTCCCCGACGTACTTCCAAATACCGTATAATACGGCGTCGCCGAGTGTTCTCCGCTACCCTCCTGGCTAGGCTTGCGCTCATCATCCAACGACCTCGACTTCAGATGGTGCGACTCTTCAGTCGTCATGGAAGCAAGCGTTGACCGTTTCTGCTCCTGCTGCTTATATGCATGGGCAACCGCGCCAGCCGGAGTCAAGCCAATTGGCGTTACCGGAGCCGACAAGTTCATTTCCCTGCGTTTCGTGGCTGCGACGGCCATAACCGCACTAGCTCCATGATACCGCCGTCCCGCTGCACGTCCGATACTATGGTCAGCTGGAGACCCGGGGCAATTGCCGTATGTGGGATCAATCGTCAGACTAGGGACAACTGCCCGCCGATGACTGCTTGTTGCCACCAACAAGGCGGGCATCGGCGTTGTGGGAGAGCTGGAAGGCATGGGCCGGCTACCGCTCGGCTTGCGTCGTAAAGCCGGCGCCATCTCTTCTCCGCGGTGGCCAGTGGAGGTCTCCCTCGACGAGCTGGGTCTAGGCATAGAAGCGTCGCGCTTGCGAGGAGTAAGGTGAGGCTGACCCATGGGACTGGACGCTTTGAGAATAGCTTCTCGTCCCCTGCCGTAATCGCTACTACCGGATACAGGGGAACCATCTTTGTCGTTAACGGAAACGGGGGTTTTGTCGTGTGTTGGTGATATGGGGGCGGGTTCTGTGTCAGAGGGAACGGAGATTATGGAGGAGCCAGAGTGAGATGGGGCTGCGGGTTTAGACAACAGGCGCTTCATGTCCAGACGGGAGGAAAGACCGTGTCCGCTACTATCTGGCATATTGCCAGAATAATTCACTGGGCGGCGGGAAGATGGAGAAGGGTGCATAGAAGAGGATGAGATGTTGGGCTGTGTCTGTTGGCGCATCGTGGAAGAAATTCCTGCGAGCATAGGAGGACGAGGACGAGGTGCGCTCTGAGATCGAGCCATTGCTTTCAGGTCGCTCGTCGAACCTGAGCTGGGATGGCTTATAGATGCCTGAAAGTGCTGTGTGGGTCCGTTCGGTATTGGGGACCTAGACCTGGGGGGCGTGCCTCCTCGGGTGTTGGGAGGACTGAGGCGGCTGTCCGGCTCATCGTACAAAACATAACTTGAAGGAGCGTCTGTGAGCCGTGAATATGGTGCTGATTGCGATATTGCGTCGTCGACCCGTAAATCTTTAGAACTTGACGCCGCCATGCGGCCTGCGGCATGTGAACGCTCGTTGGGAGACGAGCGATCATCGACTCGACCTAGCGCTGGTGGGTGGGGAGTGAGATCGTACGATCTCACAAGTGGCTTGTCCGTGTGTCGGGAGCCTGATCTTTGAGGTGTTTCAGGCGTAGAAGGCATGCTCGGATTACGATAGCCGTTACACTAGAAGACGTCAATATCGAGCGAAACAAATCATCTAGAGTTCATACGTTCGTCAAAGTAGAATAGTCAAGTATGTGATGCGTCTCGTGGAAATATCGAAGCTGTGGAGTGGGCGTATGAGCATATATTCGTAGAGGCGCTTGGAATCGACTCACTATGGCCCACTGAGCTTGCACGTGCCGTAAAACCAATTGCAATTACAAGTCAGAGATCAAAGAGAACCTTGCTGAGAGTCAAAAGATGAACAGAAGGAGAAGGGTGTCGAGGTCGTAAACTGACATTATCATGCAGGCAGGCCAGCAGCAAGGGAAAATCAGGGCAACACGAAGGCTATATGGACCCGTACCCGAGTGTTAGGTACGTCACCACACCCTGGACGAGCACGTGTAGGACAAATTTTACAGAGCAACGAATGCAGTAATCACAGAAACGCGAAGAAAGGAGGGCCGGGCTCCGACTAGAGACGAGAGCAAAGCAACAATTTAGGCGACAGTGCCCGAATAAAGACAGCGATGGGTCGAACGAGCGGCCGGCGTCCGACGAAACAAGCGAGAGTGGGTGCAAAGGAACGTCGATATTAGAGGCAAGTGGAATAACCTGGACAGCACAGAGACCGGAATGGGAGTGACTGCGATTTCTCGGGAAGGGCTGCAATATACGCGCACGTGATCGCTACCGCTTCCGGCGGTTGCTGGGTGCTAAATTAACTCGGCGGCCTCGATGATTTTCGTCTTGCCACCGTGATGCACTGATGGTACCGGTAATCCTCTACATACAACATAGCCGTGTATGTGTTCTTTCAACTCTTGTGTGTTTAAAACTACTGTCTTAAAATTAATGTCGTCCGCATAACCGTCCTGACGTGGTCTCCATATCCCGGCGGAAAATCAAAGTCGAGCGGCTGCTTGATGAAGCCCGGCGGTAACGGACCCATCCCTGGAGACCGTTGCCGCTTCTGTTAAGTAATTGGCAGCAAGCCACTAGTGCCTGTTCCTTCAGGGCCGTAGATATCGGTCAGGTGCAACGCCCATTCGTCACTTACATACTCCTTGCCGTTCGAGTGCCTTTTGCTTACACCGACGCTGGCACGACGTTTACCAGCCTGCTTGCTCAACAGCAGTTGGATTCTAGTTGAAACAGGCCGTCGTCGTGGACACTGGAGGGGCATCAGACTGTATAATTAGCCCCAGCCCCAGGTAAGAGGCGACTTCATTAGAACATTCGATGGTCCGATCCGTGAGCGGCCAGCCGCAGTATAGCCGGAGGCCGTTACACAGTACAGTCGACTCTCTCATAACCCATATGGGTCCGTGGATGTCCCCAAGTATGGGTTATTGCAGAGTATGGGTTGCGAGAGAGGTCATTAAAATATCATTAAAATACAAATTATATATATACAAGAATAATACTATTAGAAGGTTCTATAATATCATGAATGAATGTTTCGAGCAAAGTAATCGGTAATCTGGCATCGAGAACTGATTCCAGCTCCCTGATTTGCTCATCCACGTGACTTCCTCGTCTGATATGGTGACTTGAAGGGTGGCGAGCAGCATCCAGTCCCTTAAGCCGAGTATCATATCATATGAGTTTCAGCTGTAGAACTAATATTTCTGGTCTATTGTCGCATCAAGTATAGTAAATTCTGCCCAAAATGGAATAAATGTATGGGTTATGATTGGCTGAGAAGCCATGGGTTATGGAATATTACAGAGATATGGGTTGTCACATAAATTAATTAGGAACCAACTTGGTGGACGCAAAAATGTATGGGTTAGAGCAGAGTATGGGTTGTTAGAGAGATGGGTTATGAAAGAGTTGACTGTAGCTCATTTCATCTTTGAAGAGATTCTTACTCGCCACTCCCCACAATCCGTACATCGACGAACGGTGACCTGGATAATAAGAAATCCCTGCCCAGTATTGGTGCAAACGTTTCATCAACTGTTCTTCTCGACCTTCGCTCGCTCACTGATCGGTATGATGCAAGTAACCTAGGCCTTTATTAATTAATTATAAGAACGGAAGGAAGGCTGTGTTTCCCAGTCTCGTGTAAAACTCCTTCTGACCGCCTTATTAGCGTCCATTGTTCTAGGCATTTGACCCACAATTCATCCTACACTCCAACCAATCAGTGAATTCATTGCTTCCACCGACCTCTTCTCCACTTGTTTGAACAGTTGGATTCTTATCCTGTTGGCCGATCTGAGGTGGAGAGGCCCAAAGTACTCGCTCCACAATCCACTCCTTAAGTTATTTTGAGCTGGTTCTGTGAGGCTCCTACAGTGTCCGTTCACCCAATGCCATGTGCAGTTATTACTTATAACAGGTCTGGCCCGTTGTGTTAGGTCAAAAGTCGATGTTCGGCTCTTTTTGGGCATTCCCCGTTGCATGTTAACGAGTACGTACCAATGTTGGAGTACACGTCTTCGACTCGGAATTTCTCCAAGGGCCAGGGAAAGCATGCCTGAGCTTTCTGGAGTGCCTATCGTCCCGTCCGTATCTACCGTCTGGCCTCCTCTCGGCGCAACAATACCCCCTTTACATGTATTTCCCAGACGACAATCAAGTGAGCAATGCCGATCCTCCACCTAGCACATTGATATTCTCTCCAAAGCGATGAACTTCGCGTCACTCGCTGAGAGCGGATCCCTGCCCTTCGACCAAATCCCCGTTAACCTGGTAAGCCCTCTGCTCCCTTCTTTTACCCCTATTTACTGTCAGTCCTGTAGTACTACCACTCCCCCGCTCCCCTTTCTTAACACTCCCTTTCTTCATCTTCATCTTATTATTGCTCTTATTCTCCTCCAGCACACCTTCCATTGCCGCGCATATCCCGGGATTGCACACCTTACCATGGACAGGGCACGTCACCTTATTATCGGTGTGCTCGGTGTATCCGCCCCACAGATCGTCGTTTGGATCAACTACGACAGGCTTTGTGTGCGCCTTAACGGGGATGATATCGCCCCATTCCGAGATCGGGGAGTCAGTGTCATCAGCGGAGAGTGAAAGAGCCTCGAGAGACAGCTGAGGCGGATCTGATTGAACTGATGCTGAATGACTAGTAATGCCCTTGATTCCGACCTTTGCGGCAGAGGTGGCCGAAATAGATTGCCTCTGGGTAAGATGTGGCGTGCCACACTTGCGGGATGCTACGTCGGCTGGTTAGCAAATTAGCACAATGGAGGCGATGCCAGAACTTCACTAGTAGGTGGGCCTCTGGCCCATGCGCCACCAGCACTAGTATTGATAGCTGGACCGACATTCTTCGACTCCGACCAAGCCGCAGAGCGGACTGCAATCAGATGAGTCAACAGGAGAACCAGGTCGTAAAGACGCGACGCACCTGGCACGCACTTCGGAGCATGATAAGCACGGGAAGGAGTATCTTTGGATTCCAACCAGGCCTCTGAGCCGACTGAAAGAGGTGGCATTGGACGCAGCACTCGACATGAGGAATGCCACCTACCGGGTACGGGCCTGGGCGCCTGAACTGCAGGCAAAGGGAAGAGAGCAGTGGAGAGTGGGTGGCACAGACAGTCATGATCGACACCGGGTGTGTCGCACCTGTGGCTGAGCGGGTAGGGGTATTTGATTACCCTGTGAAATACAACGTGAGCATTTGGAAAGGCGGTGGAGGAATGAGATGTGGCGCACCTCTGGATCGACTGCCACCGCTTCTCCTGGAACCACGAGTCCTCAATGGGCCATTCTTTCCAGCCTTAGCGTTGATAGTTAGCACGAGTTAGTACTGTCGATCAGTTCATGTTTACCAAGTTTTTGCACCATACGGTTGTTATGGAGCTTGCAACGGTAGATCATACTGACACGCTCCATCTCGTCAGAGCTGGGATTCGTCAAGACGTCAGACCACTTGTGCGCTCCGAGAAGCTTCCGTGGCTCATTGAAACTCTCGGAAACTTCGAAGATGATCATGTTCGGCGCCTGTGCCACACGCCACACGATCCAAAGGAAACAATGGGTAAGTTGCAGATTACACGCCACACATATGTAGACACGTACGCTAGGCTTGGAGCGGAGAGTGATCAGGTAGTCCTGATTGTCCAGGATACACACAAGCCAGTAGGCGAGCATCTTTCGGTCCTCGAGTACTGCGATGTCCGACCCGGGATATGGGCAGTAGACGACATAGAATTTCTCCTCCCTTGCAGGAGAAGGTGACTTCTCGCGTTTCGGCATAATGCCACTGTGCAAATCCGCTGAATTATCTCTGGACGTTGAGGGTTGTTCTGGGAGTTAGCTGTAGGCGCAATAAAGCAGTACAGACATCCATTATCCCTCCGGATCAGTGTGGGCTTTATATATCGTCCAGTTTGAATGATGTGAAGCTGTGCACTTATTGTTCTAGCGAAGCCGCTGGAATGGACTGGGCCCATCGTAACCGCTGATATAGATATGTCCTGTTAAGTCTGAAAAGCAGTGACTCAGTCTTCCCTCTCGGAATTGTGCGGGTAGTACTATCTGATGAGAACTGAGGTTAGGGCTACCGCTTGCAGTGCCGCTACAATGGAAATATTGGTCAGGTCCGATGCAAGCTAGAGTTTCATGCAAATAAGTATGATACTGCTTATTTAAAACAAGGTAAATAACAAAGAAACTAACTAAGAAACATAAGTGCAATACTACGGTCCTCGCCCAGGAAAAGTGACAAAATGCACCTCTTCCTAATATAGTTGTCCATACCCCATACTTGGAAATTTGCACCAGACTATAAGGATCTATTTACATACGACGTATATTCCACTATTAAACTATCTAGTGGACAAGATATAATTGAATCCGTAAGGAGTACATATGTACGCGTTACAAGCTCCCTCGAGCCACACACCGACCCCTCACGCGTCCTTCACAGCCTTCCGAATTTCCTCCAACCCCTCATCAACCTGCCAAAATTCCAAGATCGCATTACTCTCCTCGACCCCATCCACCTTCTCCGCCTGCACAAAACTCTTCTCAATCCCCAAACTCCCGAGATACCTCTCCTTCACCTCCCTCTCCATGACTTCCGCCTGCTGTACGTCCTTATTCCTCCTCCACACCACCATCTCTACTAAATGCTTCACCAACATCCGTGCGATGATATATCCGTGCGATGCCGCCAGCGCAATCAATACCGCGGTCACCACCAGCTGGTTCGGATTCGGCCTAGTGCCGACCAGCGCAGCAGTGTGCGAGTGCTCCTTCACCAGCGTCGTACTGTTCCCGTCCTTACGCTCCGGCCGGAACAGATACACGAGCGCCGAGTTTGTCAGCGCACCCAACCAGGTGAGGAACGTCAGCGTATCCAGCCACGGCCCAATCGTATCCGTCCGCACCGGGATCGGCCGCCGATTATGCACCGTAATCTTGAACGCATCCGAGCGCTGCTCGACAACATTATTCAACCACGCCATCACTATAGCTCAATCAATCCCTGCAACATCCACCCCGCACGAGAGGAACGCTCACCAGGTGCCAGCGGCCATATCGAGCTCCACAGCACGACATACCCAAACTGCGTGACCATCTCCGCATAATCGCCAAACACATCGTACTCGCTCAGCGCCACCTCCCTCCTCACGCCCTCCAAAAACTCCCTCTCCTCTTTCCCCTCGCGTCTCTCGTCCTCAAACACCACCCGCTTCTTCGGCGACTTCTTCGAGCTACTGGCGGTCGTATGAAACGCATCCCACACCGGTCGACCGGACTTAACGGAGTCGACCGCGCGCAGCACGAACGGGAGGAAGGTTTCAAGGAAGAAGTTGATGATCTGATTCGTAACCGTGTATGCGTACATCTGGTTCTGCAGCCGTGCTGGGTTCAGCTTCTGCCGTGCGCTTTGGCTGTCCTTGACGAAGAGCGTCTTTCCTTCAGTTCCTGCAATGGCCTTGGTGCTGTTGAAGCCCCCCGATTGCCTCATGGTACTAGACACTTTCGCCGCCAGCCCCGAAACGACTCCGGTACCAGCAAGGACATCGCTCTGGATAACCTGCATGATCCGCTCGCCGAAGGGGACATACACGAATGCCGACAGCGCCAAACCCAGGTATGCCACAATAGCAGACAGCGTGAATGTCTTGATTGTGAGTGAACGGTTGTACGAGGATTGGTGCGCGTGGTTCTCCCAGTCCGTGAAACTGACCGCGTAGCGCTGGTAGAAGCTCAGGAATTGCGGGACCAGAGCTATGAACAGTATAGTCGGAACAAATCCCTAAAGTGTCTATCGTTATGGTTGTTTCCAGAACTTACACAACCGACGGCGCTCACAATCCATTTCTGCCCTGGGCCCGTATACAACTGCGATACAAACGCCTCAAATACGAATATCGCCGTCAGTAGCACTGCGAGTACGCCAGAAAAGAGACCGATAACGGGTACACTCGCCAGAGTCCGGAGTTCTCTCTTCCACCACGGAAAGTCCGCTTGATATTCCGCCCTGCGCTTCTCAACTTTGAACGAGCCGCGCGTGCCCCAACGTACAGCGAGAATGCGCTCGTGCACGCGCCAGTACTCGACAAAGGCGGTTGAGTAGAGAACGATGAGGATGGAATAGATGGGAGAGTATGGCGTGCCAAGATAGTAGAAGCCGGCACCAAGGACGGATGGGATGAGGAGGGACTTGGAGTAGGTGGAGAGGAAAGCAAAGTATAAGGCTACGGATTCACCGAACTGATGACGCTATGTGAAAAATAGACGATAATGTCGCTCGAGCCACTGACCTGCTCCCGGACTTTGTCAAGATGAATTGCACCCGACTGACGCGTCGTCCACGACCGAATCCAATGCTCATTGAATTCATGGTCGTGCAGAGACATCACAGACTCAACGCGGTCCCAGTCTTTCGATCCTGGAAGCACTCCGAGACCTCCATCTAGCGGCATAGACGTGACATGCCCATGTATCAGACGTAGTCGGTCTGCGGGAGACAGCGAAATGGTGTTAATGTCCCCCGTACGGTGTGTAACGGGGAGACCCGACAGGAAGTCGGAGTACCTAGAATCTCTTGTATATAGCGCGGATTCGTTCCGAAGACTGCGCTTACCTCTCACTGTGCACCAAACGTACGAGCGTGCTCGCAGGACACCACACCAGGACGAGCAGCTGCCCCGCGTTCTCCCCTCTCCTGCCCGCCGCCTTCAGGCCAGCATTATTGAGCGTATCAAGTAAATTCGAATACTGTCTCTCCGCGTTTTCCGCGTCTTCTCTCGCTTGAGACTTAGACAACGCGCGGGGCGAGGATGCCCGGAAGACTACCACCAAATCCACTTGTGGCGGCATAACTGTAAACTTCCAGCAGGTATAGAATGGATTCCGGCTAGACGATGGGGACTATATAGCGGGCAGGGGTGAGGTTGAGTTGCAGCCTGCAGGCATTTAAACGTTGGTTCAGACTCGAACTGGTGCCTTCCATGACGCATGATTGCCCCGCTTCGCTGCGAGCTTGACAAAGTGGCGCAGTCACGCGGGTCCGGCAAACAGACTCTTACCAAAGACTGGTTCCTAAATCAATCTCCGATATCTCTGTATCTGAATGCCTGGGATAGACGTCCCAGACTACTTCCCACGCCCATACTATGTCAAAAGTAACAGGCTTTGACTTCGACGTGAGTTCGGTACTGGCGGATGTCTGCTTCGTCCAGCCTCTCTGTGCTGCGGCAGGCACAATGTGCTCTTCATAGGTCCTCCGCAGGGCCCTCCACTCATATCCGGGCAGCCGTGCCATCGCAGCAGAGGTACTATGCGCAGAAGAGAATCATTACACAAAGTGAGGTTGGCAGCACACACTTCGATGTACATTGGTTGACGTATGCGTGCGCCTAGAGCCTGTCGTGAGCGGGAGCTACAAGGGTGGAAAGGACGGGGGTGACAAAATCAAAGATCCTAGGTCGAAGTCGAAAAGCGGACATCCTGTGGGTGATCAGCCCGTGGATTGTGCTCAGGCAGACTGACAGTGTGCACCCAGGTCTTCACGCCTCTTCCAGTGTCCCAACTCCAAGACCCTATCTTTCAATCTGACCGTCGGTCGGAGACACTCGATGTGGAGCCTTTCAACCCGGTATGTCTGCGCTTCCGATGGAAGGTCATACATGACTGAACGTATTCACCAGGACCTCACCACCTCAGCATACGTCGGGAATGTCGTAGCGTTCACTCCAACAGAGACTGACCCGATACGGATATTCGGTGTACCGACGAACGTACTCCTCGATGTACGCATACCAGGACATTCCCTCTTTTCTACTCTAACGTTATACGATATACAAGCACCGTATCGCATCGAAACCGCTCAACGTGATCCGAGATGTTACCGTGACCACGATCGACAGACTACAAGCCGCGGCTGAGACGCCGAGTTCTCAAACAAGACTCGTAATGAGTGAGTGTGCAGAACTAAGTTTCCAGGGGCTGAAATTTACTCAACGCGCTCCAGCCGGCTCCGCGGGCTGTGGAAAAAGCGTTCTCCTTCTCCAAGCAGTCGAATACGCGGAGAAGACCGGCTGGCTCGTCCTCTACATCCCGCGAGGTCAGTCCCTTCCCCTCCCTTCCCTCCCTTCCCCATCGTCCACTTACTCACCTTCCACTATCTAGCCGTTAGCATCGTCAACTCATCCACCACCCACATCTATGATCTTCGCACGCAGACCTACCACCAGCCCACCTTCGCCTACCAAACTCTCATGCGCTTCCTGACCGTCAACCGTGACCGTCTCCAAAACCTCAAAACGACTGTTGATGTTCCACTCGACAGGCGATCGACCGTGCCCGCCGGCGATGGGCTCGTTGATTTGATTGAGATAGGACTGAGAGATCCGTTCTTGGCCCCGACGGTGCTGACGGCAGTGATGGAGGAGTTGGAGAAGCAGACGAGGTCAGGATTGGCGCACCACCCGAGCATGGATATTGACGTCAATCACTTAGTTACCCTGTCTTGCTTGCTGTCGATGACTTCCAGGCTTTGTACTGCAAAACTGCGTACCGCGATCCCCACTTCATTCTCATTAAGCCGTGGCACCTCTCCATGCCACGTCTTCTGCTCGAATACGCTTCTGGCAAGAAGTCGTTTGTACGTCCCCCTTCCACCCCGTCCCATTCCATCTTTGCCCCATTAACACCACGTAGGCCCGCGGTGCTGTGCTAGGCGCCGTCTCTGCTAAGACCACGCACTTCAAGTTACCCATCGAGCTGCGGAAATCATTGGGACTTCCGGACGAGACCCCCGCCTCTCGGTACACCAAGATGAGCAAGACAGCACTGGAGTATGCGCAGGGCCTGGAAGCGCTGCCTGTGCCAGAGAAGCTGCAGATGGATGAAGCGGCGAGCTTGTTCGAGGCGTGGGCGAAGGATAAAGCTCTTAATCCAGAGGGTGTGTATGGTTGCTCGAATCTTCATCTTTATGGTACTTAGATGATGTTCATGTGGATTTAGTGTCGAAGGATGAGCTGTTTATCTCGGAGTATACAGCTGCTGCAGGGAATGCGAGGGGCTTCGTGAAGGGACTTTTGACTACGCTTACGTTGTGATTAATCGTTTCGCCATTACATTGCTATTATCCCGCTCTCGATGGCGGTACGCGTTGTCTCACCTGAACACGAGTTCATTTGCCGCGAGCGTCACAGCATTCGCTGTATCACGTGTATTGTGACGTCCCATCACACTCGTAAATAATTGCTGTCTGCACCTTCACAGCTCCTCGACCATCGACGCAGTCTTGGGACTGCACTCTTTCGCTGTTATTCCACCGGCGTGGCGAGTAACGGAGCGATGGCAGAGCACACTTAGTCTCTTCCTTCTTCTTGCTGCTGCTTATTTGTAGTGCGGTAAATATGCTTGGGTCCATCGGTGCGGACTCCGGTTCGAATGAGAGGCACATACGCTGTTCATTGATATGCTATGCTTAGTTGCTATACAATGCTGTGAGATTGAATATCGCTGTTGGTTCCAGGATGGGCGCTGAATGAAGATGCTGTAAGATAGAAGTGGGAGCTGTACAGAGCGATGACTCGACGTTTATATATTCGGAACACCAAAACTTCTATGTAGTAACGCTCAACCGCCAACTGCGATGGCTTCGCCAGCGCGGACGCTGTGGAAACGTTTCTCGTCTACCATCACAACCCGCTCGGGTCCGTCCAAGGTGCACCATCACGCGCCACTCCCTGACTCCTCCTTCCCGAAAGGCTACCTCGTTGGCGGCGTGCACTGCGGGATCAAGAAGAATGCGAGCATCCTCGACTTGGGCATAATCCTGTCTGAGAAACCGGCAAGTGCGGCGGCGTGCTTCACAAGGAATGCGTTCAAGGCGGCGCCGGTGGTGGTGAGCCAGGAGGTGCTCGAGAGGGGTGGGGGACGGGCGAGGGCGATTGTGGTGAACAGTGGGTGTGCGAACGCGGTGACGGGTAAGCAGGGGCTGGAGGATGCGTGGGCGATGGTGAGGGCGACGGACGCATTGCTCGATCCGCCGCCGCAGGAGGGGGCCAGCGAGACGCTGGTCATGTCGACAGGCGTAATTGGGCAGAATCTTCCCATATCAAAAATTGTCTCGGGCATTGAGGCGCATTCGGACAAGGCGAAGTTGGGCACCGGATTTGAGGCATGGGAGAAGGTAGCGCGGGCGTTCATGACGACGGATACGTTTCCCAAGCTCAGGTCAATGGTCTTCACGATCAAGGGCAAGGAGTACCGGATGGCCGGGATCGATAAGGGTGCGGGGATGATCCATCCCGACATGGGTCCCCCAACGTCTACTGGCCAGCTTCACGCTACCCTATTGGGATGTATCGTCACAGATGCGGCAGTCTCCTCAGAAAGCTTGCAGAGCGCTCTGACGTATGCAGTCGACAGGAGCTTCAACTCGATCAGCGTGGATGGGGATATGTCGACGAATGATACAATCATCGTTCTGGCCAATGGTGCCGCCGCCAGCAGCGAGGAAATTGACGAGAGTACTGACCCTGTGGCGTATGAGGCATTCAAGCAGGAACTCACGTCGTTCGCTATCGATCTTGCCAAGCTTGTGGTTAGGGATGGTGAGGGTGCCACAAAATTTGTTACTGTTACAGTAGAGGTATGTTTGGAAGCCACTCTACTGCCAACTATTTAACTAACTCCTTGTCTCGTAGGGTGCCCATACGTACGCCGACGCGCGCAAAATCGCATCCCGGATATCTACATCCGCACTCGTGAAAACCGCCCTCTACGGTGAGGACGCCAAGTAAGCCATCTAGCCGTCGACCCTTGACAATTGCTTAACCTTGTACATTCCAGCTGGGGCCGTATCCTTGCTGCCACCGGCTCCGTGCCCCTCTCAGCGCTTCTCGATCCCAATCGCGTTAGCGTCTCTTTCGTCCCGGCTGACGGCTCCGCGCCACTACCGGTGCTCGTCAACGGCGAGCCTGAGAAAGTTGACGAAGTTCGGGCGAAGGAGATTCTGAGCGCGGAGGACTTTGAGATGCGTGTGCAGCTTGGTCTGGGGAGCGCGAGTGCGCAATACTATACGTGTGATCTGAGCTATGTGAGTGCCTGACTGATAGTACGGTCTGGATGAATGATTGGCTAATTGATTGGGTTTGCAGGAGTACGTGCGGATCAATGGTGATTATCGAAGTTGACGGAGGTCAGTTCTGCTGATCGAGGGTTCGTCTCTTGAATTTTGGAGTATTGCCTACGGGAATAAAATGGGAGAACCTTGCGAGTAATTGTCGCAGGTTATAAAGACCTTTCACACCAGGATTTTATCTGCAATAATTCCCGAGAAACCTGAGAACGTGCGTGTGGCGTACAGCCACCGTGACCGAGCACAAGAGCGCGTTATTTATAGTTGTTGACGTGTTCCTGTCCTCTAATTTATTGTTACAATTCACTCTCATTTAAGTTACCACTGACTTAATGGGCTCAACGTCAAGTACCGTCCTCGTCGCTGGCCTCGTCGGCGCTGCAGCCCTCGCCTACGGCTACACCCAGTTCTCAAAACCTCATACGCCCCAGCCAGGCGGCAAGCGCCATCCGGATACGTCAGTTGAGAAGCTCGCCCAGACCGCGCAGCCTAGCAAGAAAAGCAAGAGGAACAAGAAGGAGAAGAAAGGCGCGTCCACGTTGACGCCAGAGCCAGAGACGAAGCACATTGTTGTGCCTTTCCCGCCTGTCGCTGTCTCTATTCCGGGCGACTTTGACTCGGGCGCCGAGCCGCTGACACCGACGTCTGAGCCTCAGGCGAAGGTAAAGAAAGCGAAGAAGAAGAAGGCAAAGAAGGTTGCCACGCCGGTGCCCGGCAACCACTCTGACTCGTCTGCTGGTTCAGGACCATCTTCACTGCAACCACTACAGCAGCTTGCTGCCGGCTCGAAACCCGAGATCTTGTCGGTGGATACAGACGGGTCGTGGACGCAGGTGAGCTCGCATTCGCGGAAGCAGAGGCAGGAGACGTCGGGGGATGCTACGGCGCTGTCGGCGGAGCATACGAGCGACGCGGGCCTCGCTGCATCGTCGGTTGGCGAGCGTTCAGATGAGGAGGTGGAGAACCGGAAGACGCTGGCGGAGAAGCTCCTTCCTAAGCCTCGGAAGACCGGGGTTGAAGAGTACGTTGATCGTCCTCAGATCTCAACTAAGTCGACTGTATCCAATATAATATTCTATATAGCATGACGGAGACACCAGACCACCCTGGCATCGCGCGTGTCATGCGCGTGCAACCGCCTCCAGGCGAGAAACCCGCAGCTGGATTCTCGTGGGGCGACTACGAGGACGTGGACGCGGACGGGGAGGACGATGGGGGTTGGGGCGTTGTCAAGAATCGCTCGCGTATGGTCCCCTTCTCCCTTTCCTGCCTCAAAACTGACTCTACTTTGCTCGTATATAGGACGCAAAGCTACCACAGGCACTCAATCCTCCACCCCCGAATTCAAGGCGCCTGAGTCGCTCACGAAGAAGCAGCGTCAGAACGCTGCCAAGCGCGAGGCGCAGAAAACTGCTAAGGCGCAGGCCGAGGCCGAGCGCCTCGCCCTCCTCGCCAAGCACAAGCGCGAGCTAGAGCGGCAGCGCATGGCCGAGCAGGCAGCGAGCCAGGGGAAGAAGACGAGTGGTGGGATGACGGCGACGGTGGATGAGAAGGGGAAATTGGTTTGGGAATAACTCGGATGTGGAGGGGGAGTGGCAATCAGAGTCAAGGTAATGAATGGGACGTTGATTAAATTCTTTCGTAGACATGTTTAATGGCTAGTATCCATACCCCGGACTTGAGTGAGGACTAAATATCCAATAGTAATATTCGTTGCTCGATGGACGATTGAGGACGTGGGCCGCCATAATAGTCGAGTTATTTCTTGCAATGCGAGGGCGCATTGCAAGTAGGGTGCATATTATTAATTGACGCATACAACAAGGGAATGGATTTTCTAACGAAAGACTCGTACAAATACGTACGTCCGTAACAATGCTTTAAGACACAAAACGCCTGCGCCCCAGAGCGCTTACGCACTGATCGACCCCACAAACGGATTGAAATTATAGTACGAGCACGACTGCGTCACAGACATCGACCCATAGCCCGACGCAACCTGTGTGCCGTTCCTCAGTATCTGTATGTAGGGGATCTGGCTGTCCTCCGTGGGGAACGGCACAGAGCCCATGGTAACGCCAGGACCAGCATTGAACTGTGAATGGCTAGACCCAATATCGAGCGAGATTGTTGCAGTGTCGGAGAGGATGGCCATGGCGAAGACGGCGTCGACAGGGAAGTCAGAGTTGCGCGGGAGGAGGCCGCCGCTAGTGAAGGAATGCGGGATTAGGCAGAGGAGGAAGAGATAAGGTGATACGACGGACCTGCAGGTGACATTCTTGGGGTGGGAGCGGTACCAGAACACTACCGTATCATTCTAAGAATAGAAGGGAGGCGTCAGTAATGATATCGAGGCCTGTAGGTGTAATAGACACGAACCGTGACAGTCGGAGCAGCATTATTCTTGTAGTACGAGATGTAGTACTGCGCGACGATCCGCCAGTCGGCGTGCACAAACCCAGGAACGTAGTTCGGCGCATAGGTCCCGAGGTCGACGTTGGAGTTAATATCCCCACTGTCCACGAAAACCAGAATCTCATCAGCACGACCTCACGACGTAGTATTTCAGGAGAAACAAGCGAGAGAATTAGACGGACATGTAATGCGATTCGCCATAATCATTCCACGTCACAATCTCCACGATATCAGGGGCAATCTGGAGCGCCTGCTGCCACCGGTAGTCCCAGAGTTGGTCGCTGAGCTCGACCCAGTCATCGTTTTGGTCGCCATTCTCCTTGAATTGCCATGGAGAGACAGCTATGAATCCACGATTGAGTACTTGAAAGAAGGGTGAGGTGAGGTCTCTAGACGCACCCATGATATAGGGACCGGTGCGACCGGCATCTTTCAGCGCCTTTTGGTAGGCGACGTCGGTGTCGGTGGTCAGTTTCTCGTCGACGTCAGCGGGCCTGGTAAGGTATAATTAGGTGGCTGGATTGACAGGCGAAAACCATGCATACCAAGACCACCAATTGAAGAATCCATCGAAGGACGGAAAGCTGGAGAACAAGCCAGTCGCGAGAGAGGGATCGCGGTAAACCGTTAACGCAGGAGCCAGTGAGATTGTAATGCCCTGGCTGGCTAAACTCGATTTGACACCCGCCCAGAAGGAGTCAGTAGTATTTGTGGGAGAGTATGTCGTCACGAGGACTTGGTTGTTCCATAGATAGGTGCTGGTGCTGGTGTGATGGGCCGCGACAAGGGACACAATGGTGTCCTGGGTCCAGGAGTATGACATGTCGAACGAGTATAGGAGCTTGAAACCCAGCGGCTCGGCAGCAGTGTAAGCGTCCGCGATGCGGTTCGTCTCGTAGTCGTCGACCGCTACGTTTAGTGCTGTATTGTGCTGAAGTCAGCATCTCTAAGCCGACGAGATTCAGAGTAGTGCAGCCCACCGAAGCCGTCAATCCCAATAGACTGGGCAGTTTTGATATCATTCGTCCAGTCAGATACAGAGTAGGAATAGGAATTTTGGGCCTTGTCATGATGAGATTTCAGTCTTCAAGACGTGGGACCGTACTGTATTCTACTCACCATAAAGTGCGCTATTACACTACGCGCATCAGCGAGAGGACATAGGGCAGCACATGCCAATGCAACGCCGAGTAGGCCTACAAGCATTACGTCTTGGATAATCTGTCAATACACTAAGGAAGTTCTGAGGCCGCGGACTACGCACCATCGACTCTTTATATATACTTTCTAATCGACCTGGACTTCCAGACCGCAAATCATTCCCAGACCACAAATCGTCCGAAACAAAGAAGTGATCACTCATGATCATATGCACGCTTTCTCGCGTTGTTGGAAACACAGCTAGCTACGCATGGCATCCGCTGGAAATAGCAAGGGTACGGTAGGAGCTGGAGAAAGATGGCTCCGAGTCCGTCGCGACCATCATGCGGGGGATGTATCTTGTGTAATGATTATTACCAGTACGTGATGGGCCTTACCCGCAGTAGTGTTGCCACGGTCCGGCACGGCGCGGCACAGCTTGGTTTTGGCGGCTTTTACCATTTGATGGTCGGCTCCGGTTCCCAGTGGTGGCTCTAGGTCTCGGTCCGCGGTCGGCTCGGCACAGCTCCAGTTCAGGCCGCAGCTCCTTGCCTGATTTGGACAGGTGAGTTGTGCTGGCATGATGGAAGCTCGTCAGTGTGTCAGTGAGGGCTGGGGGGTTTGTAGCTAAGTAAATACACATTAATATTTGGGTTTAGTTTGTCATATAAGAGTGTTTGAGCATTATATTGGGTTTTACAAACCCGAGCTCCCTTACGCAGGTGCTTACATACAAGTTTGTAGTCGTGGGAATCACGTCGATTTAGGTTCATGTGATCTGATTGGTTGATGGCTTCAGCTATAACAAGATTTGTAGTGTCAGTACAAAAGTCATTTGTAGTCTCGACTACAATATTACGTAACCCGGAAAGGAACTCAGAGCCATGGCTCGGACGGGTTCGGAACCGGTCTTCGGTGGTTAATTAGATTCAACGGACCGGTCCAAGCCATCAGCCATTGGTCCTTATTCCCGGTCCCAGTCCAGCATAGTCCGGCACGGACCGCGGTTCCGCGCCGTGCCGTGGCAACACTAACCCGCAGGGATGGTCACTCGCACGTGCCGTTTGGACGCGACGCGTAAAAGTGGCTGTGGCTGATGCTTTACATCAATCAGTCTTCAGTCAAATTCAGGTACAGTAGACGTCATTAATATTGGGACGGCTCCGGACGGAGAACAGAACTGACATGCTATCTGACCTCAGCAGTAACTTGTCATTTTCTGACTTGATTGTCTCCTTGTCATTTTGCCGCTGCAATCAATGAGAGACATAATTTAAAGGGAAGGTCAACATGTATGTCGCCTTACTCAACAAACGATTAGAGCTCTAAGACGATTGTAACAGAGGCTTGATGAATCAAAGCGATGTTGCCCTGTATAAATTGTGGTGCAGTCATTATGATCCGAATCAGGTGGTATTATCTCATCAATACAACATTTTCAGTAATATCGTCCCTTGCCAATAAAAACACAACATCAGTCGGGTGGGTCCAAGAGCAAGTAACTGACTTTCGTCGATCCATCGGTGGAACCATATCTCGGGCCCACTTTCCGCCGACGTAAGCAGAGTTACACATACGCTTATCCATCCATCACAACCCAACCTCACCACTTACTGAGCAGGCGCACTCGCACCCTCGCCAGCCTGGGGCTGCACATGCATCGCAGAAAACTGGGACACTACTCCAGGCCATCCCGGCTCGGTTCCCCCCACAGGACTTTTAGGCACGGGAGCTGGCGCATAACCTGCACCGTAAGGATCAACACCGTTCGGGTACCCTTCATGCGACGGTGATGACCCCTGATAAGGTGCCGCAACACCGTGACCATAACTGGCCTGCCGGAAGGACTGACCAGGAACATCAGCGAGCTCCTGCTGTCTCGCGAAAGTATTTACACTCGACGGTGTGTGCGGAGACTGTATCGGCACCACCGTCGATGCCACAGACGAATGCCGCGCCAACTGACTCTGAGCCTCCCCAGGACCTGTGCCATTCAAGTCCGTAACGGACTGAGCCGCAGAACCATGCGGCGACACAGACTGGGCTACTCCACTTCCGAGGCTCGTCTGGGAGCCATTAGGATGCTGTTGGCCACCATAATCCGAGGGATCACTGGGAGCGTAAGGGTTGTATAACCCGCCGTCTTGAGCCTGTGTCGTACTAGCAGGAGTCTGAGGCGGGGGCTCCTTCACACCTGGCACCGAAATGAAGTATACTGAGCCCGTCGGGTCCTTCCCGCCCTGCGCATAGTACTGCGCCCACGCTTGTACGTTCGGGTCCCCATACGTCGTGGTCGGGTCATACACGAACGGCGGGCCGGCCTGTGGCTGCTGAGGACCAGGGCCAGATTGCTGGCGTTGCGGCTCTGGGTGAGATGCAGGCTGCGCCTGGGACTGAGGTTGAGGCTGAGGCGTCGGGGCTGGTTGCTGCGGTTGCTGCTGAATCGGAGTTGCAGCGTACGGAGCTGCCTCACTCTGCGAGAGGCCAGATACGTACGACGATCCTCGAGATACATTTCCGTACGGTTGCGGGTAAGGATTGGGCTGTTGTTGTCCTGCATAAGCATTGGCCTCGGGATATGTCTGCTGATGTGGTGGCTGCTGCTGAGGAGGTGGCTGCTGTTGCTGAGGAGGTGGCTGTTGCTGCTGCTGAGGAGGGTAGCCACCATCCTGCCCGGGAGTGTATGGCGCCGCAGGGGTAGGAAACGCGTTGTACCCAGGCTGGTTGTACGTAGACGGGTTCCATCCGTAGGCTTGCGGACCGTATTCCTGCCCACCTGGAATTACATTCACTGAACCGGGATATTGCGAGGTGGGGCGGTAGCTGTCGTACACTGGAACACGATGTGAGCATTCCTTGTTGCGCTCCGAAAGTAAAGAATGATGAGATACCCTGAGTATGCCTCGCTAAGCTTTCTTCCATCATACGTTCATAGATAGTCCTGGCTTTGATGAATCCTTCATTCATCGAAATCAAATCCGCTATGGGGAGCGTCAGGGTCGACGCATCAAAAAGCAACTCTCAAGCCCCCTCACCTCTTTTCTGACTGTACTTCTCGATCAGTTTCACGATCTTTGGCCGTAGTGACATGCACTGCCTGTAGAGTTCCTGCAACCCATCCATTGAGACTAACCTGTTCAGTGCGCAAGACGAACGTGCAATTACCTGGATCTCTTCATTGTCGGCGAGATTATCTTTGGCAGGATCGAGGTGACGCAGAAGAGTAAGCAGTCGATCGACATTCATGGCCTGGTAGAACACGCCCGCCTCCTGTTCTGCCTCTCTCGCCAGTTCCGCTGAAGTCGGTTCCGGCAGCGGTTCCTACGATCCATCAGCCTGTACCAAAACAAGAAGGATGCGATGAGATAACTGACCACGTAGTTCACGGGGAAGATACCAGTGCGACCCTTGAGCTGGCCGCGCCACCAGTCTTTGTAGCCACGGTCAACGACCTTGATAATGTCCCCCTTCTCAAATGCGAGCTCGCCCTGCTCAGAGGGCTCGAAGGTGTGTAATGCACGAACACGGGTGACGATGGGCTGAGAAGAAGGTGCCGGCGGGGAGGTGCTCGGGGCAGGGCCGACGGATGAGGCGGTGGCAGTCACGGATGCGATAGCTACAGGTGTCTGGGTGCGACGAGCAGGAGCATAGTCGGAGCCATAGCTCGGAATAGCAGGCTGCTGATAGCTGTCCCTACGGTAAGTAGAAGACGAAGATGAAGCAGGGCCAGCTGACGACGAGCCTGCTGTAGAGGTTGATGAAGGGGCACCATAGCCAGGGCCAGAAGAAGAGCTACCTGCACCGCCAGCGCCGCCAGATGAGTAGGCAGAGTACTCGGCCCATTGGCCGCGACCACCCTTGTCATGGACGGACATTTCGAGAGCACGTTGAAGCTCTTCTTCCTCTTTGCGGCGGATTTCGTCGTCAACATCCGGCGGCGGAGGTTCACTGGGAGTCTCAAATTTGTAATCTAAGTAAATGTTAGTGGACTACGAGTTACAGACTAATGACTATACTTACTCTTGGCTTTCAAACTATTGTACAGATCCTCCATGATGCCAAGAGTAGGGTCACTCTCAAACTCTGCCGTCCATGTCGCTATAAGTGATAACGTCCTGCGCCTTACTTTGTCGTGCGTTGTCTGCAAACAATAATCTTAAGTTGGGGAACAGTCTAAGCATTTGGTTGTGTCACGCACTCGATCGGTCACCAACTTCTCAAGGGCCTGAGTGAAAGCACGAGAAGAAATTTCTCGATGAACAGCAATCCCGCAGTTCTTCTGCAATGACTCGACTAGAGTCAGCGAATACAACTGCACGTTGGGATTACGATGAGCGAGCCGCTTGATAACAGCTGCGATAACATTGCGGCCCCTGACATATTGTTCAATCACCAAGACCGCTTTGTCTACTTCGAGTCCACTCACCCTGTTTCCCCCTCATCCTGCACCTTATCACATAGATTCAATATTAGTTCCCAATTCTCGGACGTAAGATTCTCATCAGTGGTCTTGACTGTAGACAGATTCTCTGTCAGTGTCTGCCCTTTGATGTATCAGCGTCCGTCACTTACCGACTATGTCGTCGTAAGGGTTCGACTGGCCTGCCTTGAACATCGTCAGCGACGTGCTTGGTGGGATACAAGAGGTGTCGAGAATCGCTGCGCGTCATGGCTGTACTGCGGCGAATGCCGAGCTCGTTACGCGCTCAGATCCAGATATTGCAGTGCCCGAGGACATTGGTCACTTTCCTTTACGTTTACAAGTCCGCTCCCATGGCCAAGGGTGAAGTAGTTCCTACCAACTAATAATGTACTCGATGTTTATTACTTCTGTCTAGTACCTCGCAACTTCCGCCTTCTGGAGGAGCTCGAGAAGGGCGAGAAGGGCATCGGCGATGGGTCTTGCTCCTACGGGCTTGAGGATGGCGACGATATACTGATGAGCAACTGGAGAGGCACCATTATTGGGCCAGGCCACGTATGTCGTCTCATCACTTGCATCTAATGATAATTGACTCCGATCGTCGTTAGACTGTGCACGAGAACCGGATATACAGCCTCAAGATCCACTGTGGCGACGAATACCCCGAGCGCCCGCCCACCGTCCAATTTGTCTCGCGCGTGAACCTGCCTTTCGTCAACCAGACCGATGGCACAGTTGAAGCGTCCAAGTTGCCCGTTCTTGCGCATTGGAGCCGGAATAACAGCATCGAGACTGTCTTGGTCGAGATCAGGAAGTGCGTTCCGTCTCAATCACCATCCTCGCGCGCGCGCACTGATATAATCTCCATAGGGAGATGGCGTCCTTCAACAACAGGAAGCTCCCGCAGCCTCCTGAAGGCAGCGAGTTCTGATATGAGTGCCACTGTTTCTCGTTTTGGTTTGTTCCGAATCCTCAGCATTGTGTTATAATCAACTTGCAACATCATGTCCTATCCGTGGTTCATCGCACTGAACTTTGTATTCCTGTACACGCCACCCAATCTCATCCGTACTACATGCCATTTTATGATCTACAGTGAAAAATGCGTGAACGTACGTTCCGATTCACTTCACCATTATTGATGCCACACCGCTGTGCTTTCAAGGATGCGTAAACGACGTGAAGATCCGCATTGCAGACGTAGAGGACATTGCACTGATCTACAGATCTACAGACCCGACGAACAAGTCCAGTGGAGAACAGGCAAGCCAATAACTTAGGAGTTACAAATAAAGTTACACCACCCTCTACTTCTTCACTCAAGCCAAGGTAGCGAATCCCACCTGGGTATTGCCAACGTCGAACGCAGTGTAGACATTTTGCAAGAAGACATCGCCGACGATCCAGAAATCTACGAGAAAGAAGCCATAAGCAAGGTGCTATTAAGGAAAAATCCAGACAATTTCGGCTTACCAGCATCGTCCTGAGCAACGATACCACCGACGCACGACGATGAACCAGAGGATTCGGGGCCGAGATTGAACGTGTCAGACGAGACGTCGAACGACTTGCCGCCGAAGGTCAGGCTGATCTTCGGGATCGAGTCGCATGGAACTACATCATGTACAGTCAGTGACGCTAATAGACAAGTGACGAGCTCTATGCACCGGTGTAGTAACCCTGCCCAACGGAACTCGACGCGTCCTTCGCGCCGTCTATCGAGCCGTACAGCTGCGAGACGGAGTCTGAGTCACCAACGATGAGGGTGGTACCGGTGTCAATGATCGCAGAGAGGCTGTTGACCGCTGCCTTGCCGTTAACGTTCACTGAGTCCAAGTCGACCTGCCAGTACCCCTCCTGGGTGACTGGGACGTACGTAAAGTCGCCGGAGTATTTGGAAGAGTCGGTACCACCAAGGTAGAGCTCAGCACCGGACGACGAGAGCTGGAAAGCGAAAACTGAGTCGGAAGTTTGTCCGTCTGACGCGAGGGTTTGGAACACGGGGTTGGCGTTGTACTCGGAGAGTGACTTGAATGCCATGCCCATCAGCCCGTCAGCGGGGAAGTTGGAGGACGAGAACCCAGAGGAGTACTGTTTGGCGGCACCCAGGGTCTGCTTCTTTGCCTGTATCCGACGTCAGCCGCGTAGTGCACATGAAAGAAGACGAGACGTACAGTGAGACCAGCGATCGACACGGTGTCAGTGTATTGTTCACCAGAGACTGTCGAGCCATCGCCGTATTGCAGCGAGAACGTTTTGCCAACATCCGAGGAGGTCGAGCTGGAGCTGGGGTCGTACGCCGTATGTCCATCGCAGTTCTCAGAGCAATCGGGCCCGGGCAGGAACAAGTCGCTGCTTCCAGTGTCAAAGTCCACTACATCGCATGACACAACACAGTGAGCGACGCGGTATTAAACAATGCAATTGGTCATGGGAGCTTACCAGTGAACTTCTTGGCCGGGGTGCCGACCTCGATGGAACCGTACCACAGCTCTGAGTTGTCATCAGTAAGCGCGTCGCTTCCGGTGGCGCGCTTGCTAGCACCACTCTTGGAGGCTAGAGGGTGAGGGGAACCGGTATTCTTCAGGTAAGCGGCGAAACCGCGTTCAATTTTCCTATAGCGAAGTATTCAGTAACAAGCCACAGTGACCGTAGCAAAATCATGAGGCTAACCCAGTAGCGTAGGCCAGTTGCGAGCGCAGTGCCTGGGCGTTGACCGAACCGTCCGGGTTAGCGAGAGTAGACCTTTTCTGGATGGGAATCTTCGTGCCAATCCGAGTGTTAGAGACGGGCGAGGCAGCAACCAAAAAGGGCAGAGCAGCGAGAACGGTGGCGGATGTGAAGCGCATCTTGGCAATGGCCTGAGTGCTAGGTGAGGAAAGACCTGGAAGCGGTAAGGACAATAGTGCTCTTCGTCCTGTCCTTTATATTGTGAACATGGCCAGTGAGCCGGGCAGTCTCGTGTCCGGAATGAAAAGCACGCATGTGAGTTGTGGAGCCTGCGCGTGTGGTAGGCGTAACGTACAGCTTTAAGAATCATGCTGAGGGTGCTGTTATTTTTAAGATATCGAAGTTTGTCTCGACAACGAAGGTGCAGATTACACTCGCCTGGGGAATGGAAGCCAGCGAGAAGCGAGGCATTCCGGTCATCCAGCGGCAGGCGGGTAGTTCAAGCGCTTTTCGGAGATGCTGATGATTGATAAAGAAGTCTTGCGAAGATGCGAGAACAACATATGACACCTGCTGTTGTCAAGATCATCATTAACCGGTGATGATCGAGGATGGGTACACCCGCTGCAGAGCCGTTCTAAGCTCACTGCAACAGCGCCTGAGACACAACGGGCATGAAGACCAGAAGCCAGTTCATTACAAGTATGTACGCGTTTCTATTGTACGGCCGTAGCATATTGACGGAGATTGAAGTTCTTCGGCTTGACATATGTCAACACGCAGGACTTCAATCTTCAGCGCTCAGCTTCAGCTTCAGCCAACGCCGGGGCCCGGGACTCGTCAACGAAGTAAAGCAGTTCAAGTGCAACGCTTGCCGATACTCCTCAGCCACGCGCCGGGTAAACCCGTCCTAAGTTTAGAATGCACTTACCTCGGTGCATTACTAGGAATGAGGAAATATTCCGTTCTTCGAACAGCCTCATCTGCTGAGTAGCATATGCTACAGCTGTACGCCAAATGACTTGGCACAGTGCTCAAGACGTCACCTGCACATGCAAGACGGCCGACTCTTACAACGTCACTGAGAAGGGTGAGCATGGGGCATGTCGGTGCGATAAGAGCTCGAGAGTAAATGAGGGTACACGCTGGATACTCCATCTGGTCATTGTGACCTTCGCCTTGCTTTACCTGGGATTGCGCTTGTACACGTCCCCCCCTTCCAAAATCTTGGAGTCCCAAGCGGATGAATTCTTGTGTCAGCAAGCTGCTCCGATAACACCATCCAAGAACAAGGGACTACTGGAGGACCTGGACGACATCTTTGCTACGCGAGACTTCCAGCTGAAGGCATATGAGTCCCTTGGTGGGGCCATCAGAATCCCGTAAGCTTGCTTTGTATTATTATGAGTTAATACACTTATCTCCGTATAAACAGAACACAGACCTGGGATGATTACGGCCGTCCTGGGGAGGATTCCCGATGGGATGTTCTTGGAAAACTACACGAATATCTCGAGAGCCGTTTCCCGTTCGTGTGCGTCCGACGTAGCAGAATGTGCAGAGGGAACGAGTACACTTATCTCTGCCACCAGACACGCCAAACTCAGTAAGACAGTCGTGAACCATTATGCCCTTGTATACTCCTGGAAGGGAAAGGATGCGTCTTTGAAACCGGTTCTTCTCACGGCGCACCAAGGTTTATACCCTTTCGTAAAATACCTACCCTCTTATGTGCTTTTCCAGACATTGTAACTTATTTCCCAATGCGCAGATGTTGTACCAGTCGAGCCATTGACACTTGACCAATGGGTTCAGCCTCCTTTCTCCGGCTATTTTGACGGTACCGTGCCAAATTTCTGCAGTTTTTGGATGATTAGTGACAAGGGATACAGGCGAATGGATTTGGGGCAGGGGCTCTTGCGATGATAAATCGGGTCTCATCGGTAGTCTGTGAGTGCAAGGCCATATCGATTTAACTGCTCGAAGTGTTTAGTATATGTGGCTCCAAGAACCGCTGTTGAGGCTCTGCTCGAGCAGGGCTTCGAGCCGACCAGATCATTCGTGCTCGCATATGGCATTGACGAAGAACGAGGCGGTATCGAAGTGAGCAATGCGACGATTACTGTCTGTTTCATTGTCTAACCATCTGTAGGGAGCTACTGCTATTCGAGACCACCTGTTATCTGCCTACGGTCCCGATTCTTTCTCCCTCCTTGTGGACGAGGGCGGTCAGTGTACCTTACTTATTCTCTGAATGAGGTTTTCCTACCCCGCGATACTCAGGTGGGTATGGCGAGGAGAATGGAATAATATGGTCCCAGCCCGCCGTGGCCGAGAAAGGCCAACTAAACGTCCGGATGGAGGTTGACACCCCCGGAGGCCACTCTAGCAGACCCCCGGCACATACTGTAAGCATTTGATCCACATGAAAGCTTTAGACGCATCATGGTCACATCTGCGCGTTTTGTTTCCAGGGCATAGGCATCCTCGCATCCTTGATCACCGAACTCGAAGCTAACCCGCACATCCCGCACCTCTATCGCGACGGGACGTATTATAAGCAGCTGCAATGCCACGCTGAACACGACTCTCAGTTGCCTGCAACTATGCGCCGCATAATTAAAGAAGCCAGAGAGAACGACGTCGCGCTAAAACAGCTGGAGACTGAGCTGATTGCGTCGCTGCCAGCGTTCAAGCACATTGCAGGGACAACGCAAGCCGTGGATGTCATAGCAGGCGGTGTCAAAGTGAACGCACTGCCAGAGCAGGCGCATGTCATTGTTAACCACAGAATTGCTGACTACAGGTGCGTGAAATCAGGTGCAGCCTTGAATCGCTTTGAACCCAGGAATTCGAATAGCTCGGTGAAGGAACTTCAGGCGCACTTTGCCGACGTGGTCTGGCCGGTGGCGGAGCATTTCAACCTTTCGTTAGATGCCTTTGGCACGTTGTATGGCGACAAGTCTGCAGCTGCTGGCCACGTCCAGTTATCAGATGCATTCGGGAATGCTCTCAATCCTGCTCCGGTCACTCCCACAAGCGGAGATGCCTATGAGTTCATATCTGGCACCATTCTCGCCACTCTTAAACGCTCTTTCAGGGAGCGGGAGTCAAAGATGAGAGCAGTGGTTGCTCCAGGTTTGTCTCTGGGTGAGTAGCATGCAGCCTTTGAAAACCAGATGATTTGAACAACTCACACGTCCGGCAGGAAATACTGGTGAGTTTGCTCGCGTGCCATAATTAAATTAGCTGACACCCAGTAGACACGAGGCACTACTGGAACTTGACAAGACACATCTTCCGGTACGGTCATCAAGATTCCCGCGACTGCTACAATGGGGCGCACACAGTGAACGAAGGTTCGTTTATGGAGTTGATCTGAAACGGGATATAAATACTCATCGAAACCTGCAGCCAAGAGAGCTACTGGCTTCCTTGAAATGATACGGTTCTTTGATTTGCTTATCTTAAGCGCAGATGAATCTTCTCTGTTATGATATTTGAATGTAGTGACGCGAACAACGTTCACGTACTTCTTTACGTTCATCGATGGTGCAGTCGACAATGCTGGTAATTATGGCTCATTGGCACGAATTGCCGGAGCAAATGTGTCCCCGAAGAACACTGGTACGACGCGAAGCGTATTTACTGTGTAGGCTCGGCTTCCTCGGTTTCTCCCTCCTCGTCTGTATGAGTCGGACCGCATCCTGAGTTTCTATGACGGCCTTTTGCCTTTCGTAAAGTTTTCCCCAGCTTTCAAGGTCGAAGAAGGCGGGTAGGTGTCCTTCCAGATGGCCTCCATCGCAATCATTGCTCTCGGATGCTTGAAATTCTTTTTGGCAGGCATCGTGCAGTTGCCCGGGGTACTATAGTACGCTTAGAGTGATTGACTACTGGGAATATCACTTTTTTCAAGAGCCCACGACCTTTCTGGTCTCGCAGATAGATAGTGAGAACTCTACGACAGTGATCCCTGCATTTGAAGTCGGACGTCCGACAGGAAATAACACTCAAGTGTCGTAACCTAAATCATCAGGTGTCCTATCCTAGGGGACTTTCTACGAGAGCCTTCACAAGGCACATGCTTCCTCTGGCTCGCCCTCTTCGGGTCGGACGTTCTCTGTAAATTAAAATGACATATATCAGCTACACACTCAAGTGTCCCCTAGCCCCAGCAAATGACGGATATTATCGATGAATTGTTTGAGTGCTCAATACTCTTGAACGTTGGCGGGATTCGTAAGTGCGCCTTTGGGCGTTGAATAGGATAGTTATGTAATTACATGTAACGGTGAGATGTCTGAGAGAATGCGTTGTGGCGCCACGATCGGGCCGCTGTGACCGCGTCTGCGGGAAGACTGCTTAGAATACTTCTGTCGTGGACATGGACGCTTGGCGATATATACCGTAACCCCTGGGCTGCGCTCCAGTCTCCCAGTTTAACGTGCTTAACCGAGGAGTGCAATGGTGCTCGAAGTCTACGAAGAAACCGCACTATTATCCTGGATGTCTGGTTATCGTCAGATCATTGATCACTTGCCGACGAAACGACAATGCCATGACGGCAGAGGTGCGAAGTAATTGCTCAAGACTTTTGGGTTGGCAAGGGACATGTACATGACGCAAGCGAAAGGAACAGAAGGAACTTGAAGAGTGGATGGGGTGCGGGCGGTGGATAAGACAAGGCTCGGAAAGCAGAAAGACAAAAAAGCGAAAAAAAAAACTGGATGAGCATATGATGAGCTGGGGGTATGCGGGAGACCAAGACGTAGTGAGGACAGTTGAAAGGAAGAGAGGGCAGGGACAGTGTGAGCTTGGAGAAAGAATGTGATCAGGGAGAGATTAAGAGGAGCATCTGGTAGCGTGGAATAGTTATAACTAGGAGGGCTGCGGAGGTGGAGGACAAGGAGGTAAGTGCACAGTCAACATCTAGGAAAGGGTCGTGCTTACGAGGGTGCTACACATGTCCGTGGTACAGCAAACAAGTGGACGGTAACACGACTGAGCTGGCAGCTAAGGTAAGTATCAACGTCTGCGTCGACTCCATAATCGACAAGCATATGCCGACCTTCTTCCTTGCTCATAGTACGATTGACGTGCCATCTCCAATGGGCGCCAGAACTTCACGAGAACCTAATGCGGTGTCAGCCCAACAGTGAACACTATCAGAGACCCCCAAACCTTCTTGATCAATGTTCAGCTCCCAAAGACCCCATCCGAGTCTTGTCCCGCCAGTGGCAGCTCCGACGGGCGCCAGAGAGAACCTAATGCGGTGTCAGCCCAACAGTGAACACTATCAGAGACCCCCCAACCTTCTTGTTCAATGTTCAGCTCCCAAAGACCCCATCCGAGTCTTGTCCCGCCAGTGCTAACTCCGACGGGCGCCAGAACTTCACGAGAATCTAATGTGGCGTCAGTTTAGCAGTGTACACTACCAACAACCCCCGCACCTTTTTTCTCGATGTTCAGCTCTCAAAGACCCCATCCCAGTATTGTCCCGCCAGTGGCGCCAGAACTTTACGAGAACCTAATGCGGCGTCAGTCCAGCAGTGTACACTACCGACCACCCCCGGCACCTTTTTTCTCGATGTTCAGCTCCCAAAGATCCCATCCGCGCCTTTGGCGCACTTGTACCGCGAGTGCTAACTCCCAACGGGTGGCAGAACTTCACGAGAACCTAATGCGGTGTCAGTCCAGCAGGGTACACTACCAACAACCCCAGGCACCTTTTTCTCAATGTTCAGCTGCTAAAGATCCCATCCGAGCCTTTGGTGCACTTGTACCGCCAGTGCTACCTCCAACGGGTGGCAGAACTTCACGAGAACCTGACGCGGCGTCAGCATAGCAGTGTACACTACCAACCACCCCGGTACCTTTTTTCTCAATGTTCAGCTCCCAAATACCCCATCCCAGTCCTTGGCGCACTTGTCCTGCCAGTATAGTCGTACCAGGCTGGCCCATGGTCCTCTTGCATGGTTCCATATGCTCGCAGTGTCGTCAAGACATCGTCAAGTGCCATCACCTTCCACAGCGTCTAGAGCTGCTCCTATGCGGGGAGGTCTTCTATTTCTTCCCATGTGTCCTCCTAATCGAAGTTGACAGTGTCCAGCACAGTGCTGATGGCAGCACCGATCTCGGTCATGGGGTCACCGGTATTTGCGGTGACGACACCGCTATTACTGCTGTTCCCGACACTGAACTTGGTGGTGCCATCGACATTGTTAGTCCTTGAAGGTAAATGGAACGCATGGCAACTCCGGCTTGCCTCTGACGATGGGGAAGAGGGGATAAGTCTTCCTGCTCGTTGAAGCCAGTGTCAATGTTACTAATATTGTCGTTGCCAGAAGCGTCATCGGTGAGTGACAGCTGCCTGGCGGCTTCTAACACGCTGGCCAAGGTGACGTTAGTGCCTGCTGTGCATCCTGCCGACGAGTCTGGCGAGCTCCTCGACGAATGGATCACTGGATGGATAGATCACCCATGGCTGGTGAGTGATAGGCGTGTTGAGACAGTGGATGGATGGATGGATGGATGGATGGATGTCGAAAGTGAGAGGTGCGATGTGGTGAGAGGCAAGAGGAGGCGATTGCAGTCACCGCTTAAATATATCCGTGGCTCGCGTCGACGCGTCCCCGTGACCGTGTCGCGTCCGGCCACGCGCGACCTTGTTCTCTTTCTGGCGAACCCATTGTCCTCCATTACCACAGCCGGAAGTTTTCCGGTACTCAGGACTTTGCATTTCTCTTTTATCTGCAGCCACACTCAACTTCGACGTTCACTACCACTCTACTACCTTCGTCTACGCCCACCACCTACACCAACAATGGCACGCACCAAGCGAACCGCCCGCATGCCCACCGGTGGTATGCTTCTTTTATCCTCTCGACCTCCCTTTCTGCTCACTTGCCTCGCTCGTCTGTTCTTCCTTTTTACAGGCAGACCTCCTCGCAAATACCTCGCAACCAAGTTTGCTGGGAAGTCCAGCAAGGTGTTTACTTCTCTCTTCCTTCTTCCTTCTTCCCTCCACCCCTCTAACCCATTCTCTCGCAATTGTAGGCCGCGATCGGCGATGTAAAGAAACCTCACCGCTTCCGGCCTGGAAGGGTTGCCCTACGCCAAACTCGACGCTACCAGAAATCAATTGAACTATTGATTAGCAGACTTCCCTTCCGGCCGCTAGTGAGGCTGATTGCCCGCGATTTCACGGTGAGCTCATGGGATAATCATTTTTCCATCTTCCTTCCTGCTATTGCTCTACCCTCGCTTCTCTCGCTTTCGCTTTTCCTTGCTCTAACTTGAGTTGTGATCTGATGCTGACAGCACATGTTGAATAGGTGGATCCCCGTCTCCGAGCCTCTGCCATTGCCCACTTCCAAAAAGCTGATGAGGCGTGGCTCGACTGGCTCTTCGAAACCAACAATATTGCCTCCCTCCACGCAAAGCGTGTCATCCGATCCGAAGATCGTGCCCTCGCAAAGCGGTTGCGCGGCGAGCGGGCATAGACGGCGATTCCACATACACTTTCGGCTAGGGGATGTAAAGTATTGTATTGTAGCTTTGTTCGTTGTCTTTCTAGCATCTTGTATCTGTTTACAATTGTAATTTGTTCGAAGCCCCGTCTGTCCAGTAGCCGTGTAAATGGGCAATTGTGGACGTAAGGCATATTGTGGCTGAGGATGTGGTGATGCTACAATGATCAGATGTGGCAATGGCGCCGCTGAGCTTCTGGAACGTTCATTGGCTGACTAGCGCTGAGAATTCGAGAAGTACTGCTCTACTACTACACTACTATAGTACAGCAGGCATCGAGACACTGATGAGGCTTTTCCATCTTCGGCCTGCAGTATACCAATCCTCTTAATTTACTGGTCTTCATGGTCGAGGTTGTCTGCCGATGCATCATGCAGTACCTAGCTGTCTGCGATGTTGCTGTCTTCCGATCAAATTTAGCAGGCTTCTGACGCGGCTCTGTTACATTACCTTAGCACATCCAATCTGACTATGTTCATGTCTGCTGTGGCTCACGGACAAGTATATGTTGTTCACGTAGACGGTGAATGTCGAGCGATAGAAAGTACCCCTGGCCGCGGAGAATCCAATACTTACTCGCGTTCTGTTGTTCCCATCCCAGTGAGTGGTTTTCTGGACATAAGTTATGAATCTACTCTGAGAAGTGGGCTGTGCGTCAGGAAACTTCACTCGGCGGCTGACACCGAGTGTCTACCCTCGGTCAGCCTCCCGATCGCAGACGGTCATCGAAGCTCATGCCGCCCCGCCGAGCGCATTTGAACTCCGATGCTAGCCACCCTTCCAGGAGGATATAAACCATCCACAGCTCACCGTACGCTCTCACCACTCCTCTTCCCGCTTTACCTCTCATCTCTTCCACTTTCTTCTGCGTTGACTCTAACCCTCGCTGCAACAGTACTGAACTTGAGGTGGTCAGACGTCGAACACAGTATCAGAGCTACAAGTACCAGTGGCAGTCCACTACAAGGCAAGTGCAGTCTCCGAACCTATGATCCGAAAAAACCACCCCTGTGTGTACCCCTTCGGTTGCGTGGGCTAGTGCCCTGTCACGTCAAGAAGGCCACAAGACCTCGTGATTCATCACAGAAGCCGTTTCAGGAGCGAGGGTCGGGGGCAGGTGGTCAGAATTCAGTGGCTGACACTTGCATTATGTTAGGTTTTCTCATCGATGGATGAAGTCCAAGACGACCTTAAACGCAACGGACGGTATTTACTCTCCCATGAATGGTAATGAAGGAAACAAAGGCAAGTGCAGCTTCAGACTTGGACCTTCTTTGACGAAGATGGCTGGCGTTGGTGTAACATATAATCGCAGGAGCCGCCTCGTGGTGAACTGATCCCTCGCTCTCTTTAAAGGAGGTGGCGGGCAATGCATGACACTATCACAATCGCCGAAGCTCCTTCAGAGAGGATCAGGTTGTTTACACAGATGGTCGAGGCTGACACCTGCTTGCTTCCAGGTCTTTGCATTCATTCGCATACCCCAATATGGTCTCGTAGTCGGTGTTGAAGTGAAAGACAGAAGGTACAAAAGGCAAGTGCAGCTTCGCACCTACTCTCCCTTCAACGCAGATGGCCGTTGTTATGATGCACCATATGATCGTAGAAGCTGCCTCAGAACTCGATCACATTCAGAGGAAATCGTTCGCGTTGTAAGGTGCGATCATTTTAACGAAGGCATCTGGTTGTGAGTCAAAGGCTGAAACTTGTTTGGTTTCAGGTTCCCTGCATCTGCGTTCGGCAGCGGATGAACTTGATAGACTAGCTTCCAGGTGAGTGCAACTGTAAGCGATGATAGTTTGCTGTGCTCGTGTTGGTGAGTCAACATTATTCTCTGAAAAGTCCCGTGCAGTAGCTTGCCGGAACAAGGGGGTACCTATATCCACATGTCTAGAGAGGATAAGGCTATAGGCCGCGACCGATCATTGGATTGTAATGGATTGATGATGCCTCTCGCAGTCTATCCACTCGAATAGAATAGTAGTAATAATATTCATCACGCGTACCTAAATCTACTGTCTTTGCCCAGTATCAACTACCTAGTGGTCCACATACGTAATCAGGCGATACGACGAGCAGATCGCGCGAGCTCTGAATATTCAATCTGCGTGATCCTGCTTACATGAAGTACCATAAACGCATATATAGACAGTGGAAGATACACACGGTCGACGAAGGAAGAGGACTACCGCCCGAACTTCCTCAGCGGGTCCGACTTTTTCTTCCCACCTCTACCGAATCCACCCCGTCCTCTTCCCCTTCCCCTTCCCCTTCCCCTTCCCCGGACCCTCCCAGCATCCTTCTTGAATGGAACAAATCCGGGAGCTGCATCCTTCCCTGCGCTTTCATTCGTGGCTGCAGCGGGCTCAACCTCCGCTCCAGAAACAGGTGCTATTCTCGGGAGGAGATATTTCGGCACGTGCTTCATATGCGTCTGCACTCTCGTCGGGTGGAGTGGCTTGTCATGGCGCAAATACTCCAAATCCAACGGATTATCCTCGAAATGCGCCTATTGGTATGTTAGCACTACGCCCCTGTGGACAGGTGAATACGTCCGACCTTGAGCTTATCCGAATTCATAATCTCCGACTTCAGCTCCTTGATCCTCGCTTCCTTGACCGCACTTCTCGTCACCGCTCGGAGCGCATCCTCCATGCGGTACCTAAACGCCTCCACCTGCTTCATGTCAAATACATAATCTCTAATCTTGCTCCCCCTCGCCCCCTGCTCCTTTTCGATGCGGCCAAACACCTTCTCATCGGTTTTCGCACTCTCCACACATCCGACTACCTTGTTCTTTCCCCACTGCTCCTTAGGGACGACGAACGACAGGGCCATGCCCGTGCGCCCCGCGCGAGCGGTCCGCCCGACGCGGTGCGTGTACGAGCGCGCAGAGGCCGGGAGGTCAAAATTGAGCACGCAGGAGACGTTGATGAAATCCACGCCGCGCGTGACGCCGTATTCTTTGTCGCGGCCGCCTTTGCGCATTTTGTTGCGCTTCCGCGCCTTTGACGAAGACGATTCAGGTGCTGGGGACCCCCCCAGTCGCTTACGTTTGCGAGAGCTGTTAATGGGTCCAGTGTCCGCGTCCTCGGTAACAACTTCGGTTTGTTCCTCTCGTTGGGTCGACATAACTTTGTGTATAGGATGATGTATGAGTCACAAGGAGATTTGACATGGGAAGTAGACGCTCACATTCGTCTTCGTCTTCCTCCGCGCCGGAGTGATCTGAGGAATCTTCCTGTTCATCATCGGGGTCCCGTTCTCCTTTCCCTCCTTCATCCGCAGCTATAATATAATCGTACACACCCTTGTTGAATTCCTGTACTGTATGATACCTGGCGATGTGAGTTAAGAATGGGAGACCGCAGTATCGAATGAAAACAAGCGGACCTCGAGTTCAATGGCAGTTCCGAGTTTAGAACACAACTCTTTATTGAAAACTGTTCCAGGAACAGTTTGAGCCGATAACACCGGTCGACATCATTCACAAAGATGATGCATTTTCCTTTGATGAGCTTCAGCTTGAGGATGATGTATGTTAGGAGGAATTTGTCCACTTCGGAACATCTATGGCTGTGTCAGAATGTCTAACCCTGCTTATGAGACACGTTGAGACACGCCTGACGGAGTACTGGCTCAAGGTAGCCGCTTCGTCTTCATCCTCCTCGAGCTTAAGGATGGCCTACGAATGGAATGAGACGAGTAACTGAAACAATCGGGAAGGTGCGCACAGGATTTGTAAGTGCAAGTCCTTTCAAGGTCTCGACGTCTTCCGTCATAGTCGCACTCATTAGATATGACTGGAAGACTTTAGGAAGATACCCTCCCGAAAATATTTGTTGGACATCTTCGTCATGGCCGTAAGACAGGACGAGATCAGCCTCATCGATGACTAGAGATTCCAGAAAATTGAGGATCAGGGTCTGGATATCGGGTCAGGACAATGTGTGGTATCATGAGCTAGCCCATGTGCTCACTTTAGATTGAAGTAAACTCAGTACACGGGAAGGAGTACCAATGACAATGTCGGGTCGGTCGGCAAGTAACGTTCTGCAATGTTCATGATATAGTGCGGTTATTTTCACGAGGCAAGTGACGAAACATACCGTTGTAAATGCGTCGTAGTTCCTCCCGCTACATTCACGATGACAACATCGCTCTCGCAGTACACAAGCAAATTCCTCAGATACGCCGACACCTGCTCTGCAAGCTCCCTCGTCGGCACGCACATCATAGCCCTCGTAGCCTGCCTGCTCTCATCCTCTGCTCCCAAATTCTGCGCGTCAAACCCAAGTCAACACAAGGTCGGCCTTACAGCACGAGAGACGTACCTACAGCTTTAGCGTTTAGGATCTTTTGCACCACCGGTAAACAGTACGCTGCAGTCTTGCCACTGCCCGTGCGCGCTCGCGCAAGAATGTCGCGACTCTCGAGGGCAAGAGGGATCGCCTTGGCCTGCACTAAAGTCGGGCGGGCGAAACCCATGTCAGCGAGAGCGCGGAGAAGGCGGGCATCGAGAAGGTGAGAGAACTGAGCGAATGTAGCTTTATTGTCAACAAGGCGGCCCTCGACCATCGTGCGCTGCGTCGGGAATGCTTTGGAAGTCGTCGGACACAGCGAAGGCGAAATTTCGTCGGACTTTGAATTCACGCTTTGATCGAGTCGATCTCAGATCAGTGAGACGAACCTTCGAATCCTTTGCGCATCCTCTGCTGCTGCAGACTTTTCGAAATACCAGCATCAAGCGGAATAAGCACTGCCAAAGGATGGCCTCTTCAAGCACGCCCGGCCCTGCTGAACCGCTCAGTCAAATGCCTTGCGGAATGTATGTGCAAATCACATAGCATCGACAGAGTATTTACTGAACACCATAGCTGTCGGAGACAGTTCTCGAAATACCTCTGCCCTAAATGCAACATGCCCTACTGCTCGCTAACTTGCTTCCGCTCAGAGGTTTGATCTTCATCATTCTCGGTGGCAGAGTTTATGAAAGGCAAAACTAGGCCCATACAGACTGCTCGGAGTCCTTCTACCGTAAGGAGGTCGAGAGCGACATCAAATCCACGCCGTCCAAGACAGCTGAGGAAAGGTTGAAGATGATGGAGCTGCTCAAGCGGTTTGAGGAAAATTCTTTGGATGATGAGGCGGATATCGTGAAGGAGCTCGCCGGTGAAGATGGACAAGAAGAGGAACACGATCTTGCGAACAGGTTGGGAAATGTTGATCTTGGTCAGTGCACCGTAGGTCTTACGTGGCTTTCCACGCTTAAGCTGAAGGTTCTTGCAGACTCTGTTTCTCCTGATGAGTTGTGGTCGATGCTGACCCCGGAGGAGCGCGAGAAGTTCATCAAGACATTGGACGATCCCAATAGTGGTCTTGCGCAGCAACTCCTCGCCAGTGAAGAACTCGATAAAGTGCGGACTGGACCGTGGTGGGACAATCCTGAGGCCTCTGTCGGTCACGAAGACTCGAGTGTCCCTGGGAGCGTCTTCGACCGCTTGCAGAAGCGGTACGGCAAGAAACCAGCGATAACCATCCACGTACCCTCTAGCATGGTCAAGCCCATCCCCAGCTCTAGCTCCTCGCTTCTGTATAACGCGTGTGCATTGTGGTTAGTCATCTTGATAAAATTGGGATCTGTTTATCTGAACTTACTACTGCAATATCCAGCGTTGCCTACGCGTACACCACACGCCACCTTGCCGTCTCTCCGCTCTCCGGCTCACCCTTTGACGCCGCTGACGTCCTTTCTGCCCTCATCCCCTTCCTCGTCGAACGCAGGTCGACGGTGGTGTACCCAAACCTGAGTAATGTCGTCACGGATCTGTGGTCTCGCATCAGCCCGGTGAGTTGTCGGATCATGCATTCAGCAGAAATTAAAAGGATAACGGTTTGCGTTCTATCTCGGGGCTGACTACGTCTTGTCATATTTTTGATCCAGGAACGAACGACACCTCAGCTGTTCGGGTTACTTCTCCGGGACGCTGTCAGACTCATACGACCGAACAGGGTGGTCGAGATCCAAACACAGACACGACTGCAAATTCAGCATTCCGATGACACCGAGGATTTGGAAATCGATCTGGAGTCACACCCAAATATGGACTTGTTCCGTGTGTTTTCTGATATATCACAGGTGTTCGAAGCCAACGCAAATACGAGTAGATCCTCAAGTCGAAATTCGCAGAGGAAGCTAAAACCTAACCATATCGCACACAAACTTACGTTCTACACCGCGCATGTAATATCCACTCCTTTGTTCGTGCTGGATGCGCTCGCGAACGAGGCAATGCTCAGGGCTAGGGCGATGGACACCGATGATGTGCCACCTGGTGCTGGTGATGCTCCCAGACGGGAGATTGAAAAGATATCCGCCCCGGTGCCTGCGGCCAGCAATGAAGTGAAGAGAAACGGTGGTGGGGGACCATTGATCGAGGAGCTGCGGCACTTAGAATAGGGTCTGATGTATCGATGGTGAGTTACTGTCTATTAATTTCTATGTCGCGTGCATGTGCTCTCAGCAGCTGCATTTCAACGCTGCTCATTACCTGTGCCTTTGTCATGATTAGACTTTCAAAAGTCCTTCTCATTGTTGTCAAATTGACAGATATCTTCTCCTGGCGGTTTCAAGTATAGAACGCAGAGGCGCCTAGTGAGACGTCGGTAGGTACCTTCGCAGTCGGGCCCGACGGAGTGCGGTGGTCCTGATGTCAAGTATTGGTCTGCGTCGGGTGTCTCCGTGTGGTGTCTGCCACAAGCTCAGTCGGGCCTCCTCGCTGCCACCTAGATACATAATTGTGGCATCTTATTCGAGGAGGAACGCCTCGGAGCAAATATTTCAGTGCCAGTTGCCTTCGAATTGAGAGGCGATGCTCGAGATAAATGAGGGTGGTCATTGCCTATCCTGCACGCTGTTCCTGGTGTCGTGTCAATTCTGGTATAAATGCCGTATACTTGTAGCTGCATAGGACTAGATCTAGTGCTATGAAAGTGTCCCAAACTACCAAACGTACCTTGTGTGTGGCGGCTTCCTCTCGCGCTGTCAAACCGGATTACTATTCTAGCCGACCGCGAGGGTACTCTGCCTGATTGCCACTTTCTCACGACCTGTGATTGGCTGTATCATACTTACCATATCTGGGCGTCCCGTTGGCTTTTACGTGCTGCAAAATGCTCAAAAATACGTACGCTGCCACTGTTGCTGGCATTGTTGGCTGCCTATTTCCTGCCAATTTCCTTCAACAGCTGAGGCTACAGCGAATCTCTTGGACATCCTGAAATGCATCGCAGTGTCGGAGAAAAGGAACCGCAAGATAATTGATGAATTATTTTTGCGGGGTACCGCACCAGTCGCCACGGAATGTGCGATGACGGATGCTTTTTCCACCGTCTTTTTTGATTTGCGCCGTCCCGTATATATGCCCTTTCCGTCCCGGTCGCTTTCTGGTTCAGCGCTCCGGTTCAGGTCCCGTTTAATCGAGTAGCACCAAGTCTTTTCTGCGCCCAAGCCAAAATGTCTTCGACCGTCTCTTCAGCGACGCCCACGTCGTCGACGACGCCTTCGCCGTCGGGAACGTATGCTGCTGATGGGACCTACTGTGGTTCTGGCGGGGGCGCCAACACGTACTTCGGCCTGAGGATCGCGTCGGTGTTCATCATTATGGCTTGTTCGACGTTCGGCGCGCTTTTCCCGGTGCTCGCGAGGAGAACAAAGTGGTTGAACATCCCGAAGCCGGCATTTGAGTGAGTTGGACGCGTTGGGTGTTGGGGTCGAGGTATGAACGCGTTTCTTTCCAGATTTGCCAAGTATTTCGGTTCGGGTGTCATTGTGAGTGCAGTCATTCAACTCAGAGTCCAATAAATCTAATTCTATCCGCCGTGCAGATTGCTACTGCATTTATTCACCTACTGGACCCCGCCATGGCTGAGCTCGGAAACCCTTGTCTGCCTTCGAGCTGGGGTGAATATGTGAGTGACATCTCACTCCTTACACCGTTCACCGAAGTCATCCTCCTTCCAGCCCTACGCCCTCGCTTTCTGTCTCGTCAGCATCTTCTCCATCTTCGTCGTCGAGCTCGTCGCCTTCCGCTGGGGCAGCGCCAAGCTTGCCGAGCTCGGTATCCCTACTGGTGCGTTCTTTCCCTTTCCCTCCCTCTCATACCCCCTACCTCACACCAAATCCACAGACATGCACAGCCACGGCTTTGGCGGTCCTGGGCACACGCACACGCACGAAGACGAAAAAGCGAACGAAGAGGCCACGCGGCCCTCCGACAGCGAGTCGCAACTCTCCGACGTCGACGCGGATTACAAAGAGGGTTTGAAGGCCAGTGCCGCGAGGAACAATGTCCTCGACACACCCGCGTCGCAGATTATCGGCATCGCGATCCTTGAGTTTGGTATCATCCTGCACAGGTTCGTTTCAAGATTATTATAGTCCGGACGACGAGCTGATTCTGGTGCGGTACACAGTGTTCTAATCGGCATGACCCTTGCGGTCGACCCGTCGTTCAAGATCTTGTTCGTCGTGATCATCTTCCACCGTGCGTCCCCTTGCTCCTATTATCTCTCTACACCTACTCACCTGATACACTTTATAGAGCTCTTTGAGGGCCTCGGTCTCGGCTCGCGTCTCGCCTACATGCGCCTCCCCTCGAGCCTTAATTACGTCCCCGTTGTCGGTGGTTGCCTGTACGGGCTCACCACGCCCATCGGTATCGCCGCTGGCCTCGGTATCCGCAGCACGTACAACCCCAACACGCCCCGCGCGAGTATCGTGTCGGGCGTCATGGACGCGATCAGTGCAGGCATCTTGATCTACACTGGTCTTGTTGAGGTGCGCTTTCATCTCGGACTCTATTTCCTGAGGACGTGAGACTGATACTAGATTGGTGGCAGCTTTTGGCGCACGAGTTCCTGTTCAACCGCGAGATGGCAAACGCGTCCAAGGGGAAGCTTGCGTACTCGATCATCTGCATGTGCTTCGGATGCGGGATCATGGCTCTCCTCGGAAAATGGGCGTAATAGCCTCTTCTTAATCCTACCTCTCCCATTGTCCTTACCTTTCGGGTCTATCTTATCCGCTTCGCCCTTCACCTATCATGGACTCTTGCTACGCACTGTATTGCCTTCCTATATGCTTGTTTGCTGTCGCCATTTGTTTACGATATCGATCCGTACATGCGCGTTGTAGCTCGCGTGCTAGAAAGATGGACGTGTTGTAGGATACGTTGTTACGAATGAAACGTTGATAATGTCGAAGATGCATGTGGAAGGTCTGAAGGCTCTGAAAGATAGTGGTTCTCAGCAACCAAGAAATCAAGAACAGGATATGACCTGAATCCAGTAATCAAGTGCACACAACTTTAGAAGAGCTGTTTACGGTTCTCTTGGGCCTTTTGGTCGGCGGGACAAGTGCATGGTCATGTGGGACATAGATAATGCTGCTACTCTTGTAGAGACCGCACACACCCGTGATAAACACGGGCACCTGCAATATACTGCATCGAATTCAGAAACAAAACAGATGCTCAAGCTAGCTCCCGATCAAGTAAGGCATACCCTTCGAAGAATAACAAGGTCTTGGGTTACAGGTAGTATGAACCGCCCCTCCCATTTTTCCGCGACGGAGCTCTGAACATTTGCACACAGAGTACCGGCAGATGGGCAATGTGTTCTGGGACGATGGTCGCGGGATAGAAGGCTTGTACGACGGCGAAGAACGTCAAGAGTATATGCACCTGTGATATATTAGACGACGAAGGACAAGAAGAGTCAAGAGAATAAAGCAGCGGATACTTAACAGTAAAAATAAGAAATGTACAAAGTGCAGAGGATGCGACTTGAGAGGTACGTATTCAGAAATAGTGTCCTATCAAAGGCAGCTTCTAGGTGCGAATTCCAACAGGAGCAACTATAGTAGTGGAAGACACCTTTCACCACCTTGCAGCTGCAGGCGACACTTGGCGAGCAAGGGAAAAAGAGGAAACATGTTACGTCTGTACTAGAATTGAGAGAAGTTTAGGAGGCCACAAGGATAGACTGAGAAGCCAGTCAACAGAATTGACGAGACAGTACTCGTGTATCTGCGCCGCAACACGAAATTGTCGCTTATCAGCATTGTATTCTTGCTTGCTGTCTCCCTTGTTTACGACCAATCGTGTTGTAGCTCACCGAATGATAAACGTGTTATACGATTTCGTTACCCACAGAGGATATTGTTACTATGCAAGAAGTATATGGCGTGACTTGTAGAGCACGAGGATCCTCGGCAGGCAACCAAGAAAGCAATATATTCAGGCATCGACTGCAGCAAAGCGAGGATGCGACACGTTACTTGCTTTTTTTCTGATCTTCAGCGCTCACCCCAGCCTTGATCAGCGCGGACACGCGGGTGGCCATGTCCACTGTCATCGCAAGGGGAAGCAAGAAAAACGGGAGGTAGCTAGACAGAAGAAGTAGCCGTTGAGCGGACGTGATTGCGCCCACGGCCGCGATGGGGGCGAGCGGCGTCGCGAGGATGACCGAGAGACATGGCAGAGTGGTGGTAGTTGTGGATGCGGCGTATACGAGGAGGAGCGGGTAGATGGAGTGACTGTTGTTGTAGAGAGCACGTGCGCCGAGGACGAATGTGGGGAGTTGGAAGATCCTGGATCGGAGGTGAGATCCTCGGACATGGGGATGAACTACGTAGGACTCACGCTTCAAGAAATAAGAAGGTCTTGAACCACACAGATGTCTCTTCGGTTCCAAAGTATCCCATACCACCGCCGATCAGAGGGTCGCCGGACATCTGCACGTATAAAATGGGTAGCTGGGCGATGACTTTGGGAACCATTGCCGTAGGGTAGATGGCTTGCAGGTCAATAAGCAGAGTTGCTGGTATATGCATCTTGTTTCGGTTCATTTCAATAGGCGCAAGAGGTTTGGAAAAATACGAGAGCATCCTTACCAGGAAGAACAAGAAGTACACCAGATCCAAAGGACGCGACTTCAGAGGTACGCGTTCAGCCATCTCGAAGTTTGGGTTTAAGATTCTCAGAACTAATTTCCTAAGAGACTTATAGTTGAAACAGTGAGCAGCACCCGCCAGGTTAACCTGACACGTAGCAGGCCACAAGAGAGGTGCCGACTCGCTGCCAAGTGGTGAGCGCTATTAAAGAGGCCACTATAGCTAATTAGCGGTAACTTAGTAAGACGCCGACGTGCCTGGATTGAAGTGGATTCAGCCACAATCTGTTTCACGCAGAGGCAGTACATTGTAGCAGCTTACGTTGAAATAAACTCAGACGGTATGATTGAGCGCGCTTGCTCTAGGCAATCGCGTACTGTACAACAAGTAGATACAGGTCTTAAATACTTTTTCTTATCGGTAATATTTATCCCGATATGCAGGCACCTCCGGCTCAAGCCCTCCCCTCTTGAAATCCCGAAATTCAACACCTTAACACCTTGCTTTCCACCATCGCCTATCTTTCTGCACTTTAGCAGTCAACACAGGTCGAATAACCAATGCCATGGGAAATATACCGCGAGTTAGTAGACGGCATTTTCCCTCCCTGCCATTTATGAATGAATTTTGCGTAAAACAGGGACGGGAAGCCGGCCAGTTGCTTCACAAATACGTCAGAGTAGTGCGCTGAGTCGTCTTCGGACTGTTCGAATCCAGTCCTTATGCAGTGTGCCCGCTTGTAGACCACTGAGACCTTTACGCTGAAGAGAGAAACACTGACGTCGTCAACCTCCTCTTCTGACGGGTGGGGGAATCCTTGGTTGTCGACCTTTGATGATGACCTCATCGGAGACTAGAGGTATCGCTATGCACGAGAGATTACGAAGAGCAGCGGCCGCTTCTTCCAGAGATGACACAGACCCCGAGCGGCTAGGACAAAACATCAGCGAACTCAAAAATATCCTTCGGGGCATATTTAGTATATACTCTTCCCTGATCCAGACTGGTCACGACGTCGGTAGAGAGGAGATCCTTTCCCAACAGATGTACAGCAGGAACCGAGACATTGACGAATGTGAGCTCCCCGACTTTCAGCCAGGAACGCGCACGAGTCCTAGAAGAGTATACAGAACTTGCTTCCTTTCCGAAGTGTTTTGCTGGCCTGTACATAGGGAGGACTTGGCCATCAACATGAGCGTATGCGTTATTTTGCGTTGCAAATGTTGGTTTGGCGAACGATTGATCTATAAGATTCGGCAGATGTCGCAGCAAGGCTAGATCGCTTCATCAGTGAAATCTGAGAGTAGAAGAGAGTAGAACGTAGCATACCATATGCATCATCCACTGATATGGATCACTGCTTATCTACAACTCGATGCGGACATAAGAATATGGGAACTCGGGACAGAGATCCTACAGTGCGCTAAATTTGATAGCTGCTCCCATACGTAAGCAATGCATTTTGGTGGCCAACTTGAATCCGTAGTCGAGTTAGAAGCAAACGGGTTCAAGACTATGTGTCCCCTTGCGGTGTTGACAGGCTATGAGACATATTGAAGGAAACGTGGTCGTTTCATTGCCAGTGTGGTGGTACAATGATATTTTGCGAAGTCGAGAAGCAGAGGCAGAAGACAGAGTCCACGTCCCAGGAAGTTGTCCATGTCAGCATCGATGTCCATTCTCCTCAAGCTTCGAGGATATGATTGCAAGCACCGTAAGTAGGAGGGACGAACTTAGCGGAACATGGAATCAAGAGAGAAAGAGTTCGATGGGGATGCAGTAGCCGTGATCCTGCCCCACCTCTCGTGCGCGTGTGGAGTGGACGTCGGCTCTGCCGTGGCTTTCGGATGTGGCTATAGCTAGCCGTGGTCTAGTTCTTTTCTGGTAGGTCAGTTACTTAAACCAGTCAATTTCTCGTTGTTGTCCCGTATTTCATGAGGCTACGAATCTGATGCGCTACTTCAGCAGGAGTGGGCTGCCTACCCAAGATGTCATTATGAGGTCAGTAAGCTGCAATTTATCAATAACTCCATGTTTTGCCAACCCAGAGGTATATAGGTAATGACATTCGACTCACCAGATAATCTCGACCTCAGCCTGGCCATGCCGGAATATCGTTCTTATGGCCATGTAGCGGCCCTTTAAATTTGGTTTCGTGGGTCCGAGAGACTTGAATCTCCGGTACTCGGTATTCAATATTCATTGGCGACCGGACTTTGTGGCTTCGGCCGGATCAAACGATCGAACTGGGTATGTTTCGAATTCGAAAAACGAGTGGGTACCTGTGCCGCACCCCGGACCAACCCCGCAAATCCTGCTCACTCAAGTTGTCCCGGAGGCCTTTCAGCTCTGCGATCGTGTGATCGAACCATACGATGTGCTGGGGGATCAACATATTACAGGTCCTCAAAGCTCTAGTGGAACCCCCGAAGTGTAATGTTGTGACATATGTGTATAATTGAGTCTTCGCCATGAAATTGTGGATTCCACAACAGAATTAATGTGGCAGCACCTGAAGCTTGAAGTCGGGGACTACATCTATGGCTGAGTGCCAAATATGTACGCTGGCATGAAATATTGGTAGCGACAACCACATCAGACGTCTTTCAATTTGTGTAAATGGATAACGTTTGCAAGAAACTGAAGGATATATGAACACCAGCAACACACTAGCAAAATCGCGACCGGCCGGGTAAATATTCGGGGACTTTCGGTACCTGGTAGCCTGTTCCAATTGGCTCCCAGTTTTATTTTATTCTGTGAGGTCTGCTACATTAGTATCTAGCCGCTCCGCTCGGCGTCTACCCCCGATTAAACGTATGGTCCTCCTTTCCTGCTATCGTGCAATAGTCTTTTCCGTGCCGGTCCGGGGTAGTCCGTCGAGTGCACTGCGTCATCTGACAAACAGGAGACTCGGACCGGTACAAAAATCAGTACCTGCGGCGGCAGCGCTATCAACATCATCGTACGAATAAATACATAACCCTTCGACAATCGGCGCTGACTTTCCTCCTTTCTCCCCTTCGCATTTTGCTCTAGTCGACGCTACTCTGCCTTTGCAATGTCTAACCTGAAAAAGGGTGAATTCGTTGGGTCACTGGACTGTGGTACAACGTACGCATCCGTCTCCTACTATCTATTCGTATTATCCTAAGTTTTTCCGCAGTTCCACTCGCTTCATCGTCTTCGACAAGTATGCAGATATCGTCGCCCAGCATCAAATCGAATTCCCCCAGTATTACCCGGAGCCTGGGTGAGTACCCGCGCAAATGAAGCTGACCGACAGCGCTGACCCATAATTCCAGTTGGCATGAGCACGATGCAGTAGAGATCCAAGCAAGCTGCGATACCTGTATCAACGAGGCTTGCAAAGCTCTCGAGCAGGGCGGCTGGAGCAAAGATAGCGTCAAAGTCATCGGTTCGTCTATTCCACGGAACCCCTATCACGTGCTAATAACCTTTACCCCGCATTCTGATCTTGAAACTTCTCGGGCGCTCGGCCGATTTCATTTATGACGACATGCGCGTACAGGCATCACGAACCAGCGAGAGACAACTGTGGTCTGGAGCCGCAAGACCGGCAAGCCTTTGTGCAGAGCGATCGTCTGGGACGATGCGCGCACTAAGAACCAGGTCGTGCACTACGAGCAGTTGTTGAAGAACAAGGGCATCGAGCTTGAGGGTGGTGTGGTGAAGAAGGGCGATGAGGGTGTGAAGGCACTCCGGACGCTGTAAGGGCACATGTCACTATGATATGGATGAACACTGATTATCATTATCGATGTTAGGACCGGACTACCCATCTCTACGTACTTCTCGGCGATCAAACTGCGATGGATGTACGAACAGCACGAAGCCGTTCGCAAGGCGTACGAAGAGGATGATCTCCTCTTTGGCACAATCGAGTCCTGGCTCTCCTACGTGTGTCGATACAGTTGACGCTCGATCACGCAAGTTGCTGACCCTCCCTCAGAACCTCCTTGGCGGTGTGGAGAAGGGAATCCACATCACCGAGGTGACCAACGCCTCGCGCACGCTCTTCATGGACATCCGGACACTACAATGGTCCGACCAGCTCCTTAAGTTCTTCGGCTTCCCTAAGCGCTCGATACTGCCCAAGATCGTCAGCTCGTCGGAGGTCGTCGGCGAGATCGCGTATGGCCCGCTCAAGGGCGTGCCCCTCGGTGGGCTCATTGGTGACCAGCAAGGTGCTCTTGTTGGTAACAAGTGTCTGAAGCAGGGTGAGGCCAAGTGCACGTATGGGACTGGCGCGTTCTTGCTGTTTTGCACTGGCGAAAATATTGTGGAGAGTGAGCACGGGTTATTGAGCACTGTGAGTAATTCAGAGACGATTTAGCAGGCAGCTCTTTGACATCCTGCTGACCTCCAGGTTGCATACCAAGCCGGTCCCAATGCGAAACCGGCGTACGCGTTGGAAGGCAGTAGTAAGTGGCGCATCTTATCTCTTCTTCCCGTAATTTCCGAACTTTCGCCGAACAGTCGCTGTGGCTGGTAGCGCAATCAAGTGGCTACGCGATTCGATGTACATGATCTCCTCTGCGGCCGAAGTGAATACGCTCGCATCACAGGTGCCGAGCACGGGAGGTGTCTACTTCGTCACCGCATTTTCTGGTCTGTTGGCACCGTACTGGGACCCGGGTGCAGCCGGTCTCCTCATCGGTATGTGATATTCAGAAGCCTTTCGGTATTGGTAACGAATTCACATCTTGTTACGTAGGTATTACCGCATATACTACTCCCTGCCACATCGCCCGCGCGACTATTGAGGCGAACGCGTTCCAGACTCGTGCAGTCATCGAGTCCATGAAGCTCGACTCTAAAACCGACTTGAAGCACCTCAAGGTCGACGGGGGCATGACCAACGGCGATGTCACCATGGAGATCCTCGCGGACGTCGGCGGCTTCCGCGTCATTCGCCCCGAGATGCGTGAGTCGACGGCGTTGGGCTCGGCGCTCCTCGCTGGGTCGGCGATCAAGCTGTTCGGCTGGGACATCACGAAGCCCGAGACGCTTGCTGAGGTGAACACGAGGGGTAACACGGAGTTTGAGCCGAAGCTGGCGGAGGTGGACAGGGCGAAGAGGTGGGCCGGCTGGCAGAAGGCTGTGGAAAGGAGCAGGGGATGGGAGGAGGGCATTGACGAGTAGAGAAGCGATTTACCCGCATTCTTCAGCCTGTAATTTACCGACGTATATTTATCTACCCCGATTGTATTTTTAGTCGTATACCCTATTGGGCAAAACCTATCTTCACGTGACTCCTCAGATCACGTTATGCCGTGACATTGACAAAGGCTTTCAAGTTGCTCTCAACCACACCTACCAGTACATTATTACATTTGGCAGGCCGAATGCGATACATGACGGAGAAGAAGAGGGCTGGACTCTTTACCGTCTACTACGACATACATCACGAGATCTTTCAATATCTATCGACAGCCGACCTCGCACGGTTCAGGTTCTGTTCCAAGAGTGCGAAGGAGATAGCCACACCGTTCTTCGCGTCCGAAGCCTGCCTCAGAGGAGAAAACATTATAGAGAATATATTCAGTTTCTGCTACTTCATGCTCGCTCTAGGAGGCCCCAACTCGGAATCTCGTTGTATCCACTTACGCATCCTCAAGCTCCCGGGACCGCTCGCTTGTGACAGCAAGCGTCCACTAGCATTATCCAGGCTCGCCACCGTGTTGTTCAAGGCGGTCAACCTGCACACTCTAGAAGTCTCTGATATGAGCATCCTGTTGAAGACTGAGCCACGGATTTCTAACATTCTTGTACAATCATGTCGACGCCTTGTCAGACTGTCCATCGGCGATACGGATGGGCCGTCCTTGCGTTTGCTACGACAGCTGCCACATCTCATATCTTTCTCCATCAACCTCAGCTCTCGACGAGACCAACGGCACGCTTCAAGTTGTAGACTAAAGCAGATGCTCAAGTCAATATCTGCTTCCCCCGGGCTCTCGCATTGCTGGCCAGAAGTGGAGGAGCTTAAGCTGATTGGCGTCTCCGTGCCTGCTGTATATCTGACGAAAGCATTCCCCAATGTTCGCCGACTCTTCTGGCGATTCGGACGCTCTTTCCACCATACCGAACATGCGGCGATGGACCGCGAGGGCTTCTCTTGGAAGTACCTTGACTATCTCTACTCCGATGCCATGACGATATGCACGCAGGAAATCATCAGTCACGTGTGGCGCCTAGAGCTCCGGCAATCTGGTTCTGCTGAGCGACCGTTCCCTCTTACAGCAGAAATGGAGGAACACGCCTTGCTCTCTAGCTTTCGGTTGGCATGTCCTGTGCAGTTGTGTTTCGTCGCCCCCGCGTCGGCGCCTGTGTCTTTTTTCGAGAAGACTGCCGCTGCTCTTCCCATCCTCGCCTCCTTGACAATATCTTTGGTTCCAGAGAAGTACGTCGTTAATGGACTTTACAAACAGGGTAATGCACTTTTGTCCAGAGATGAAGTGGACAGTGCTATGGTAGGCATACATTATACGCCCCATCCACAGCTCTTACTGATCGCGGCCCAGCGCACCCTATGCTCCGGTTTGAAAGGTCTCAAAGCCGTCTGTCTCTGCATTTCCGTCAGAACCGGATTCAAGCCGGACGATGAGCAATACTTCTCTCACAGATACGTAGACTTACTGGCCAGCATTTCATCTGTGCGTTTAGCGAAGTTCTGTATAAACGATGGTGGTCAAAAGGATTGTCGCACCTGGCGGTATGGTTTCGTTGATATTGGAGGCATTCGGAGAATGGCTAGCATCAAGGGACGGGATGGTAGGATTTGGTGGGCATCTGTGGCTCGTCCTGTTAGACCAGACACTTGCTGAAACGAAGTTGTAATGAAGAGAATGGAGGGATACGGAAGAGGGTAGTGATGAGATACCGCGTATTTCGTAGTGGTATAAGAAAATTATCTGAATTATGCCTTGTCATTTGAATGTCGAACGTTGAACTTTGTGCTTGTCTTCAACGACATCAGTATCTGGTCAGACTTTCTGTCGGTGGTCACCTATACATATGTATTACTTGCTGCGACAACCGCCTATCTTATACATCAAACTCAATTGTGGGAGAGATCAGTGATATGCTTTGACCTGCAGTCCAAGCTTTCCGGGACAAGCGGCCTCGACAATGGTACATCAGATGCATCAAGTAGACCGGTATGCTGCTAGACCGACATGAAGGGGGAGTGTCTCGGTGCTTGCTGTATATATTTATTACAGCGCATGGTAGCATTTCGGGCGGCACAACATGCCCTATAATCTACTGTATGGTCATGGCCTGTAACCCTACCCCTGGAAGCTCGATAAGCGGACTAGTCTCTAAGCATCGTAGACAGAAGCGCTTTACTTATTCCGATAACCACCGTATAGGACGTCCAGAGACAAATATTGACTTACCCATTCCCGAATCACGAAGAATTTCAACCGCGCCGAAAGGTACCATCGCTAACAGATCATATGTGAACTTGCCTTACAGTTGGCCATCCTCTGTGAAGTCCCACCGTTGTCGAGCACAAACGCACAGGACCTGAAAGAAGTAAGTGTCAGCCTTGACTATCCGTGTCACGACCTAACCTCCCTCTATAGAGATACCGACGAAATGGATGAAATGATAGCACCTTAACACCGCCAGCCATTTCCTCTGAGCTCTACGGCAGCTTCCATGATCATATGGTGCATCATAACAACGGCCTTCTACGTTGAAGGGAGAGTAGGTGTGAAGCTGCACTTGCCTTCTGTCCCTTCTCTCTTTCACCCTGACACCAACTGCGAGACCATACATTCCAAAAGGAGACCATATTGTCGGATGTGAATGCAAAGACCTGGAAGCAAGCAGGTGTCAGCCTCGACCATCTCTGTCACAACCTGATCCTCTCTGAGGGGGCTTTGGCGATTGGGATAATGCCATACATTGCCAGCCATCTTCGTTAAAGAGAGCGAGGGATCAGTTCACTCGAGGCGGCTCCTGCAATTATATGGCACACCAACGCCAGCCATCTTCGTCAAAGAAGGACCAAGTCTGAAGCTGCACTTGCGTTTGTTTCCTTCATTAACTCATAGCAGAGTGAATACCGTCCGTTGCGTTTGAGGTCATCTTGAACTTTAGTCATCGATGAGAAAACCTAAAATAATGCAAGTGTCAGCCGCTGAATTCTGACCACCTGCCCCCGACCCTCGCTTCTGAAACGGCTTTTGTGATGAATCACGAGGTCTTGTGGCCTTCTTGACGTGACAGGGCACTAGCCCACGCAACCGAAGGGGTACACACAGGGGTGGTTTTTTCGGATCATAGGTTCGGAGACTGCACTTGCCTTGTAGTTGACTAACCACTGCCAACGGTACTTGTAGTTCTGATACTGTCTGATACTGTGTTCGACGGCTGACCACCTCAAGGCCATCGAGGAGAAACCTAACATAATGCAAGTGTCAGCCACTGAATTCTGACCACCTGCCCCCGACCCTCGCTTCTGAAACGGCTTTTGTGATGAATCACGAGGTCTTGTGGCCTTCTTGACGTGACAGGGCACTAGCCCACGCAACCGAAGGGGTACACACAGGGGTGGTTTTTTCGGATCATAGGTTCGGAGACTGCACTTGCCTTGTAGTGGACTGCCACTGGTACTTGTAGCTCTGATACTGTGTTCGACGTCTGACCACCTCAAGTTCAGTACTGTTGCAGCGAGGGTTAGAGTCAACGCAGAAGAAAGTGGAAGAGATGAGAGGTAAAGCGGGAAGAGGAGTGGTGAGAGCGTACGGTGAGCTGTGGATGGTTTATATCCTCCTGGAAGGGTGGCTGGCATCGGAGTTCAAACGCACTCGGCGGGGCGGCATGAGCTTCGATGACCGTCTGCGATCGGGAGGCTGACCGGAGGGTAGACACTCGGTGTCAGCCGCCGAGTGAAGTTTCCTAACGCACAGCCCACTTCTCAGAGTAGATTAACTTCTGTCCAGAAAACCACTCACTGGGATGGGAACAACAGAACGCGAGTAAGTATTGGATTCTCCGCGGCCAGGGGTACTTTCTATCGCTCGACATTCACCATCTACGTGAGCAACATATACTTGTCCGTGAGCGCTTGAGCCACAGCAGACATGAACATAATCAGATTGGATGGGCTAAGGTAATGTCCTAGAGCCGCGTCAGAAGCCTACTAAATTTGATCGGAAGACAGTAACATCCCAGACAGCTAAGTACTGTATGATGCATCGGAAGACAACCTCGACCATGAAGACCAGTAAATTAAGAGGATTGGTATACTGCAGGCCGAAGGTGGAAGAGCCTCATCAGTGTCTCGATGCCTGCTGTACTATAGTAGTACTAGTAGTATAGCAGTACTTCTCGAATTCTCAGCGCCAGCGTTCCAGAAGCTCAGCGGCGCCATTGCCACATCTGATCATTGTAGCATCACCACATCCTCAGCCACAATATGCCTTACGTCCACAATTGCCCATTTACACGGCTACTGGACAGACGGGGCTTCGAACAAATTACAATTGTAAACAGATACAAGATGCTAGAAAGACAACGAACAAAGCTACAATACAATACTTTCAACCGCTCTATTACACGTGACCACTCGTTTACACACTTGACTGTTGCTCGGTTTCTGCTGCTCGGTTTCTGCTGCTCGGTTTCTGCTCCTTTTGTGCTCATTTATTAGACAGAATACCTATGTACATTATTTGCTTTAAATAGCATGGTTTAACTCAAGTTCTGTGTTATGTGACACGAGTTTGTGCTGCATGGAAAGAGCCACTGAAACTTGAACATGGGCTAGTGCAAAGCACATGGAACACAGCTGAAAGTGGTTGGGCTCAATGAATTCTACATGTTTTTATCTTTAGCTTCAAATAAGGAATGAAAGGAATCCGTTCAGTCATTGATGAGTTATCATCCAAATACACTCTTACACGGTAGGAAGGCAGGCATCCAAATAAGGCAAGTCCCACCCCGTGAGGCTTTGCTACACAACCACTTGGATTTGATTGTGAATATATTGGTGCTTCGGGGGTGTACTGGTAATTGGAGCATTCCTAGATATCTTTGACTCTACTGCTACAGTCTATGACATCTGACTATGGTAGGGCAGGCATGATCCTGTGTAACATTGCTGTGTAAAGGACACATTCAGCCACTCACCCATCTGCCAAAAAGATTTTATTATAGCACAACGACGACACAATGTTATTGTCCATAATTTTGTCTGAATGAACTAGGCATATGTATCTTCCATTGAGCGAAAAAAGTTTGGAATTTAGTTGTTTCTTGTACTCTCCAGAGATGATCGAAGATTCGGCGTGTAAACCGCCGGTTGATGACTGTACATCCCCTAGCCGCACGCTTTGCGTGGAGGGAGGCAAGATTGTCGGTTTCGAAGAGCCAGTCGAGCCACGCCTCATCAGCTTTTTGGAAGTGGGCAATGGCAGAGGCTCGGCGACGGGGATCCACCTATTCAACATGTGCTGTCAGCATCAGGTCACAACTCAAGTTAGAGCAAGAAAAAGCGAAAGCGAGAGAAGCGAGGGTAGAGCAATAGCAGGAAGGAAGATGGAAAAATGATGATCCCATGAGCTCACCGTGACATCCCGGGCAGTCAGCCTCACTAGCGGCCGGAAGGGAAGTCTGCTAATCAATAGTTCAATTGATCTCTGGTAACGTCGAGTTTGGCGTAGGGCCACCCTTCCAGGCCGGAAGCGGTGAGGTTTCTTGACATTGCCAATCGCGGCCTACAATGACGAGAGAATGGGTTAGAGGGGTGGAGGGAAGAGGGAAGAAGGAAGAGGGAAGTAAATACCTTGCTGGACTTCCCAGCAAACTTGGTCGCGACGTGTTTGCGAGGAGGCCTGCCTGTAAAAAGAAAGAACAGATTAGCGAGGCAAGTGAGCAGAAAGGGGAGGTCGAGAGGATAAAAGAAGCATACCACCGGTGGGCATGCAGGCGGTTTGCTTGGTGCAGGCCATTGTTGGTGTAGGTGGTGGGCGTAGACGAAGGTAGGAGAGTGGTAGTGAACGTCGAAGTTGAGTGTGGCTGCAGATAAAAGAGAAATGCAAAGTCCTGAGTACCGGAAAACTTCCGGCTGTGGTAACGGAGGACAATGGGTCCGCCAGAAAGAGAACAAGGTCGCGCGTGGCCGGACGCGACACGGTCACGAGGGACGTGTCGACGCGAGTCGCGCGTAGGAAATCACGGGTATATTTAAGCGGTGGCTACAATTGCTTACTCTTGCCTCTAACCACATCGCACCTGCCGCATCCTCTCACTTTCGAGATATTTTATGTAGGGACGGCCACACCCGACGCTTTGTGAATTGCGTTATAGGCAATGATCATGGAGTCGACTGCGAGTGCTGCGACTTCGAGTTTGAGCACATTCCGCTAGCGACGAGATCAGAATGGAAATGTCGAATAATCAATACTAAAAACTCACCACCGGAAGGAGCTGAGACTCGTCGACCGGCACATACTTGGAAAATTCACCGTTCTGGTTGGTCGACTCAGTGTTGACATTCCCCACTGCTCTTGCTACGCATGTGTCAACCACCCAGACAGCATAGAGCATACCCTTCCCGATGTCTGTTACTTCGGGCATAAGACTATATAGGACAGCTATCAAGCCATGCTCATGCAACAACAATATGATGGTAGATAACTCACTCTGCGAGAACGCCCACAATCTCATGGCCAAGTATAACGAGTTAGGGAGTGGGAACGCGCCGCAAAGCAGAAAGACGTCACTGTGGCAGATCACGCATGCAGAGACCTTAAACAGGTCCATCTTCTTCGTCTGCGTGGCGACGGAGTGGTCGTCGCTCAAGACGAGAGCATTGTTGCCGGGCTGGTAGACAACGGCGAACGTCATAGAGGGTGCCATTGTTATGGAGCGGAGTAGATTGAAATAGGTAATACTGATAGTTCAGAGTGACTGCTGTTCTGTGGATGAATAGTAGTTTGAATTTTTTGTCCTTTATATGGGAGAGCAATAAATACCATTTGGACGTTGAGGACCTGTCCATCACACGCCGTAGCGGCGACTCTATCCTACGTTGAGAATGGTTGGAGTAACTGGTACATTCACAGTATATGACGGTTTGGAGACACAGCTCTTGCAAGATAATGTGGAGCAAATCCGCATATCTACGTGGCTTGTGATCAGTCCGTCGACTTGTGATTATCATTCAAAGAGGGACATACGAGTTAAAGTAAGACCCGAGAAGCCCGAAGTCGTAAGGTGAGTGCTATAGCTAATGTCTAGCAGAAACCCAAGCCAGCCGGTTGGAAGTCCATCAGGCAAAAGCTATAGCATCAGCTCGAAAAGAACATGTTACTCAATTACACCGATATAAAACACCTCGCAATGGCTGCGTTTTCGAACGATGGGGCATCCGAAGCTGGTGTCGTGGAGAAAGTGACCTTAGCACCCGCATATATTGGTGCAGTATACAGTCCCCAAGATCTTGTTCTCTTCCGACAAAAGCCAACTGGAGAATTCGAATACTTCTTGGAAAGAGCGACGGCTGTCGTCTTGACCTGAAGTACTCGCGTCTTTTTTATTCCAGTGAGTGAGGGAATCCAAGGACCCCGGCTTTCCGGTAATCATTCTGTTTACCGGTTGTTTGCCATCGCTTCCGCCACACTTCGCGGACGAAAGTCGACCCTGCTGAGCCTGACGTTGATGAAAATTTCTATCGCTTGACTTTTGTGAATGCGATATACAACTGATTATAATTGTGGGGGATATGCGTATATTATCTTGGAATATTGTGAGTCCTGTTGTTATCCACAATCATTTCTGTCGTGACATCGGGACACGACAGAACGGCGTCAGGACATTACCACAATATCACCCGTGCGTATCTGGCGTCCTTGCGAGCCACACAATTTCGCTTAGCAGAGTGCTCCAGATGGAACACGTTCAAGACCTTTGAGGGGGTGCTGGAGGAGCTAAAGGCGGATATTATATGTTTTCAGGGTGAGTGTGCCATTCCTCTACTTACGTCCCGTTCAACAACGCGAATTTTCAGAAATGAAGACCTCGCGCACTGCTATCCAGCAGACAGCCGCGATCCCGGGCCACTTTGACGCGTTCTTCTCCTTCCCTGTTCACAAAGGCGGCTACAGCGGTGTAGCAGTCTACACTGACTCGCGTACTGTCATACCCTTGAAAGCGGAAGAGGGCTTGTCAGGCCGTATCCAGCCCAAACCGCCCTTGTCCGTGGAGGAACGCATCTCCTCAACCTATCCTCAGGCTCACGAGATGGAACTTGTACCGGACGAACAAGAGAACACGCCCTCGGACTTGCTGCCTCTGGACTCAGAAGGCCGCGCTCTCGTGCTTGACTTCGGGCTGTTCGTGCTCATTAATGTCTATTGTCCCAACGAGACGAGCGATGCCCGTCTGCCCTTCAAAATGAACTATCACCTTATGCTGCAAGAGCGCGTAGCGAAATTGATCAGTGATGGTAGGGAAGTTATCGTGCTCGGGGACATGAATATCTGTGCGACGCCATTAGACCACTGCGACGGACATCTGCCCAGCCACGCAAGTATGTTCTACGATCATCCTGCGCGGCGGTGGTTCAGAGATTGGCTGGAGCCCATCGGTCCTATGATAGATGCAGTCCGTAAGTTTTGGCCAGATAGGGATGGGATGTATACATGTAGGCGTTTCCTCCGACTCGGGTTACGTCGCGCTCATGCGTTCTAGGTTGGAATATGAAGCTTTGTGCACGCGAGACGAATTACGGAACGCGTGTTGACTACATTCTCACTACTCCTGGACTCGCAAAATGGCTGAAACACGGTGATACACTTCCATCTGTCAAAGGCTCTGATCATTGTCCTCTGTACATCGACCTGCATGAAGAAATCACACGGGACTCAGGTGAAGTCGTGACGTTGCACGACGCCATGCAGTTCGGGACGAGAAAGGACCCTCCACGTCTGGCTTCAAGGTTCTGGCCCGAGTACTCAGGGAAACAGAAACTACTTTCATCTTTTTTCGCCAAGGGTGCCAACGGCACAGCAGTGGCCAAGTCTCCAAGCCCGCCAAAGATGACGGCAGAAAATACTCAGTCCTTGTCTCCTGTTTTTCCCGCTCCATCGGACGCAGTCTCTGCGGTCAGTAATCGCACAAAGTCCGCTTCATCCCCGTCTACCTCGCAACCATCCAGAAAACTAGCACCATCAAACGTGACCAAAAGAAACTCTGAGGAGGCAGTGGATGCTTCGCGAACTAAGAAGCGCTTGAAGCCAGGCCAAGCAAAGCTCTCAAGTTTCTTCGTCAGACCCGCTGGCAAACCGACACCGGCGGTGGTAGTTATAGGGGATGATAACGATGCCACGAAGCAGAATCAGGTGGAGGCTGATTACCTCCTAGCGTGCGAACTATCCGGATCACAGCAGGACTTGGTCGAGCAAAGTGAGGCTGTTTCGGAGAAGGGGAAGGGGAAAGGGAAGGAAAAAGAAGCATGGTCGCAGCTCTTTGCTCGTATTGAAGCGCCGAAGTGTACGATCCATCAGGAGCCAGCAAAGATGTTCACGGTCAACAAACCTGGACCAAACAAGGGGAAAACGTTCTTCATCTGCTCTCGGTACGTCCCTGTCCTGCGCATAGAATGTATCATCACTCACTCGACTGTAGACCCGTCGGACCAGGCTATGATAAGGGGAAGGGAGCCCGTCCGCGAGATGAGGTAGACCACCAATATCGATGTAATTTTTTCAAATGGGCAGGCGAGTTGAAGAGGGAGACGCTGCGTCAGTCGAGTTCGAAGGATTCGCCGGGTCGGACACGTTCGTTTGGATAGATGGGATTGTCGCATATTTATCTGTATATCATTGTATAATATGTCGTCCTGTTGTGTCGTTCTGCTATCAGTCACATAATACACTTTCGCTGGAATACCATCGTCATTGAAGCACACCAATCCGTCCGGCTGCCTCAAAGCATTGAGACGCACGAAAGACCTGCGAATCTAGTGGGCATACAGCAATAGGCCATGTCATATTTGCAATAACGACGTAGTATGGATGGAGACGTAGGTGGTAGGGTTACGATGCGAAAAAAAAGCGCGCCGTGATGTCATGGTACAATTAGATATTGGAGGGGTAGAGCATCTGGAGAAGCGTGAATACAATTACGAGGAAAGAAGGAAAATAGGTACGCACGACGCGGACGCTCGCACCGAAAGCGTGAGGGGGCATGTTATGCCTGAATTTTGCCTTGACAACACCGGAGTTGCCGTGCGGGCGAGACACGCGGCTATTGGACACAAGTTCAGCCTCTATGAACGAGTGACAACTCAGATTGAGACGTACCCCCAGATCACCCGGACCTTAGAACCTAGACGCTCAGTCTTTGCCCGGTAGACATACGCAACCCGCTTCCCAAGGTAGAACTGGGCATCCTCCTTCGAGCCGACGCCCTCAATCTGGAGAAGAGTGGTGTTGGGGTGGGTGTTGCGCTTGCCGCGTTTGTGCCCAAGGACACGGCCCTTGCTGTATAATCTGCATTCAGAATAGTAGTGAGCACACTGCGCATTGTGGAATGTCCATCGCCACCCAAGTCTCGTCATCCAACCCCATTTCTAGGCATCCATCCTCTATATACCCTCCATCCACCACAAAGTCGTACCCGGTGCATTCTAGGACATCCGTACGAAGGATACTCACCTTGTTGATCCCATGTTAGTCGGTCTTGAATGCGTCCCCGAGTCGATGAGATCCTTGAGTCCTGCGCTTGGGGTGTCGGGGATGTGACGTGTTACGTGAAGTCACCTACAACCGGATTTGGGCGAGCGCGTGGCGTCGGACGCTCTACCACTCTTTGACCTGACTTTCGATGCCGTCCTCAGTCGCTGCTCTTCTTGTCTTGCGCATATAGCGGGGTCTGACGCTACACTATGGCCATACGGCCTGTTCTTCCCCTCGTCTGAATGACCGGGCCTATCTGGACCGCCTTGTCTGTGAGAAAGGGCTTTTGTTTTCGTCAGTCATGACAAGACGTAGATTTCGCAACGGCTCCACCAACGCACAGTATCCTGTCATTCTGGCTGGACGTGCATAAGGCACACATGTTGGATCTTGGACTTCTGAGAACACGGTTCTTAACGCCGGTGCCGATGTCGTGTTGGGAATCTTGCAGCTTGAACCCCGTTTATTGCATCAGTTTCTGTTCAACTCACGCTCTTGCCCTCCGAATGGACCTCATGAAGATATGGACCCACGTTCTCATTCGCATGTGGCCTCTCGTACGATGTCCCCAGCGTTTCCAGTGGGAGAGATAGTTCTCATACTGTGGCTTAGACTTTCAGGAACAGTTTGTCCTACTCTCAGGAACCGTCTGTCGTCCTCTTAGGAACCATCTCAGGGTATTGTGGGAGGCCTGAATTAAACTCACTTGCTATCAGAGTTTTTCGAGATGATGAAGTGTCTTGCTTGGAGCATCGCATTGTCGACCGGGCTTCCGCATCGCGTTCTCAAGAATGGACCCTCATCATTGGTGGAAGTGGAACTCTGCCAATCGCGCGTCTCCGGGTTTCTCGGCAAGCAGAGCAATCGGTTACCGAGGAGAGGAGATGATTCATACCAGAAGTGGCCTATGTTGTGGCTTCATCTCGTTTGACGTCAGTGCATGCTTTTATTTGGTTTCTCTGCGTTGCGTGTGCCCAATAATAATTCATCAGATTAGATCAACTAGACACTACTGAGATTGTTATAGCACCATTCCAAATGTCAGTACCTTTGATGGACATACGTCTATCATTCGACGGTTCTCGTCGATCCTGCTGTTGCGTTATTGCGCTGGCGTCTCGGAAGCCTGGGAATCTGGTAGAAGTCGTATAGATCAAGTGCAATGTCTATGGCTTGTTTGGCTTACAAATTAGGATTTGGAATGAGTCGGAAGCGCGACAATTCAGCGTGAGTCATATCATGATTTATCTCACGATCCCTTACGAACTAACCGAGCTAATTCGAGGGAACACCCACCTATCGATCTTTGCGTGATGTATCCATTTTGAACATATCCATTTTGAACTGGCATTGCTGGCACCGTCAGACGTTCGCTGCCTTATCTTTCACCTGTCTCTTCAGCTTTGTTCCAGTCTAGAAGGATACCGCGACACCTTCGTGACCACACGGCCGCTATCATACCTCGTGCTACCGTCTCTATACTCAGGGCAGCATCGATCTCGGTTCGGATACCCCGGAGCCTCAGGCATGTGAGGTCAAGTTCTTTGCCACCTTGACCGTAAAGCACATCGCAGATAGCAACCACTGCGCGCCGTCCAAATGGTCAGTCAGCTCTTTGCCGGCCATTGGCCACCGGAAGCTCTTCTTTCCCGAGACAAACTCCCAATCGAATGGGAGAGAAGTGACGAACTCTCATCTGCGTAGAAGTTCAAACATAGAGCCAAGTCATTTGGTTTCGCTTACCATTTTCGTATGTGTTGATAATTAAAGTATCATTGTGCTCTATGCACGTTCGCAGGGGACATTCTCCGGTGAGTAAAAATGGCGAGCCGATGTCGTCGGATGTGTTAATTTGTAGATTTCAACTTGAACTGATAGATCCGTGTGGTCGTGATATAGTATAGAGGTACGAGGAAGCTGGCTGGAGGGCCGGTCATTGAAACAAACAAGGGGGTGGCGATGAATGACGAATTTTTACGTGAAGGTTGCCTGTCCGTCTTCGACATCAAACATCGACTTGGTGAGTAGAATACCAATACCAGCATTAATTTCTGCGAGCTACGTACTGACCTCGGGTTCATCGGTGCATTCTCCGTGATGGCGGTCTTGACGTTTCGGAACAATCCTACAAAAGGCTGTTTGCCACTCAGGGAGGTAACTCGCGGCTGGGCTCTAGGTTGCGCTCGAAATAACAATTTTGATGACTCCGAGCTCGAGTGAGAAGGGGTAAGCGGATGGTACCCACGAAGATACGCTCATGGCTTCTGGAACACCTAATTATCACAAGGCGCTGGATCCAAGATGTACGACCAACGCGGCGCTGACGTCTGGTCAGAATCGTGAGGGCCGATTTAGGCGTCACCTCGTGAAGAGGTAGCTCGTACCTGGTGTATCGCCATTTGTTGTGATAGGTGAGAATATCGCTATCTGAAAGTGGGAACGGCGTTATCAACGTTCGTCAGTTGCCAGCGGTCAATTTCCTATGTAGGTGAGCGCTCTGTTCCCGTTCGGACAGCGTTGTTTGTTATACATCTAACAATTTAAGCGTCGGCACGAGGCTGTACCCGTCACGGCCGCAAGCTTAAAATTTGGCTACCGGTAATCCAAGGTGGTTGGGCTTGGGTGGGAGGTACGGTTACCCATTGCAGCTCGTGGATTGTCTGACAACAACACTAAATGCAGTTAATTAAGGTATCAGTCGTGTGTGCTGCGACGATAACGAACAATAATAATCCCAGGACTCACGCAGTTAAATGTCGCCATCGGACAATATCCAACCCAACGAACCGCGTGCCAAGCTGATCGGGCCCTGTGGCTGTGCCCGTGGCCACCATCGACGCACGCGGATTCCCGAGCGCCAAGCCCTTCGCGAAGCACTGCTCAAGATCCACTCGATTTAGGAGGAGCCCTTCTCCGTATGGACAAACATTTGTATCCGTTGCTGGTTCATAAATCATGCAGATACTCATTAGGGCGGAAAGGTTACAGGCAGACGTGTGCTGCTGGATCAAGGCATCGCGCAATCCAAGGCGGAATGTCGGATATGTTGACAGGGAGGTCTTCTGGCAGTATTCGAACCTGACCCCAGAACAGGGATCCATGATAGCGACACATGAACTATACCTTCGGAGGGCTTATCATGCCGACGTCTCTGGGACCAAGCTCACGCCTGCCTTCGTAACCTTTTCCTCCATTGTTGAACAGATACCATCTGGCAATCTCCACTGTCTTGTGTGCGGAAGATTCGCGACCCATCCCTGTCAGCGGTTATGTCCCCTCCTCTGCGGACTGATCGCTTATTGAGATGCTATTCCTGTCCATATAGCCCGAGTCTAGGGTAGAACCGGTGCATGTGGCTCTGAGTGAGTAGCCGGTTTTAAAAGGGTTCCATGCGACGCCCGAATGTTACTCTTCACTGAGCATTCTAGCTCATACTCTAGCTCTCTAGTCAAGGGAGCTTTATTCGTCCCTCTCTGACTTATTTCTCGCTGCGTTCTTAACGGCCATGTCCATTCCGTTGGCTTTCTTGAACACGCTGCCCGCCCCGGCCCAGGGGACCTCGCTCGGTGATCAGCTAGCAGTAAGAATCGTAGAGCATGGCACGTACCACACCCTCCTCGACTGTCTCTGCAGTACGGAGAGCCCTGCACTATGGTCCCCCGATACCTCCCGCCCGGCCCTCCCCCACCGCGAATTGCATAAGTTCGTCTCCAATTTTACATTACCGACGTCGGGGCTGCATCCACAGCTCAACCCAAACGACCGGGTTATGGTAGTGCTGCCCACCGGTCCTGAAAACGCACTGGCGCTGCTAGCCGTCGCTAGCTACCACACCTGCGCTCCGGTCAACTCGAGCTGCACTGCCGCCGAGTTGAGTGAAGACGCCAAGCGGCTCAGGGCAAAGGCTGTTATTACAACTCCTGATGCAGCGGATCGGCTGGAGCTAAAAACTTTGCGGGCCGAGCTGGGTTGCGAGATCGTTTTCGTGCATGCGCGGACCGGGGGACCGGCGGGGATGTTCGATATGTCGGTGATGGACGAGAGTAATGAGGATCGAAGCTGGGATGTGGTGGAGCAACGGAGGAACACTGCATCGAGGCTACATGGGCTCGAAGATTATTCGCTCGTCTTGCACACCTCTGGTACGAGTGGAAAGAAAAAGGTAAGCGAAAGCTGCTCTCCTAAGTATGTCTTAATGAGGATGAAACATTTCCTAGGTCGTTCCGTACACACTCAAGTCGCTCATAATCGGGACGTGCGCTGTGATCAAGTCTTGGGATCTCCAGCCGGAAGATGTCAATAGTAAGTACAGTTCTTCTCGCGATCCGCACATCTGTCGAACGGAGCTGACGCACTCACCGTCTAGTGAACATGATGCCACTGTTCCACGTCGGTGGCATTATTCGCAACCTCTGGGCACCGATGTTCTCTGGAGGCAGTGCGATCATGTGTGCGGGATTCGACGCCTCCGCGTTTTGGAACGTAATCGTGGAGCGAGGGGCGACATGGTCGGTATCCTTGATAATGAATCATCATAACTACTCACACCACATACTATTTTATTGAATTGATAGGTATTATGCCGCCCCGACAATGCACCATGCCATCCTGTCGTCCCGACCAGAAACGGTAGTTCCATCGCGGGACACTCGCATGCGCATGATTGCCAACGCCGCAGGAGGTCTCCTCCCCACTCTCGCTACTGAGCTGAAGGAGACGTTTGGTGCTGCGATCCTGCCGTCATACGGGATGACCGAATGTATGCCCATCGCATCACCCCCAACCACGTACCAACTCGACCGGCCCGGCTGCTCCGGTGTCGCGTGCGGACCGTATCTTTCCATTCGCGACCCATCTAATCTTGAGAGAGAGTTGGCCCGCGGATCCACAGGCGCTGTCTGTGTCCGTGGATTGCCTACTTTCCAGGGATATGAGGTCGATCCAGACAAGCCGTTGGACACTTCCTCGTTCTCGAGCGAAGGATGGTTCGACTCGGGAGACATGGGCTATATGGACGAGGATGGCTACTTGTTCATCAATGGACGCTCCAAGGAGATCATCAACAAGGGAGGCGAGGTTATTTCGCCGTTCGAGATCGAGGAAGCTATCATGTCTGTGGCGAAGGACAAGGTCCAGGCTACCCTCGCTTTTTCAGCCGAACATGATGTGCTCCAGGAAACCATCGCCGTCGTCATCATACCAGTTCCAGGAAGACCTCGCATCAGCCTTGCGGAACTGCAAGATCATCTCAAATCAAACTTGCATCCGTCAAAGTGGCCATTTGCTGTGGTCTACATGGACGATCTGCCCAAGAACAACGCCGGCAAGCCTTTGCGGATCAAGCTTGCTCAGCGACTGGGCCTTGGCTGCTTTACCGACGATACTCCTATCCTGATGCGTCACTACGAGGCAATTGCCCCGGACAAAAACGTTCCCTTGTCGGAACCGATCTCCTGCACGAGAGTGTCGCTTGAGCTGTCCCGCGTCGAACAAGTCCTCCATAACATGATCGGTGTCCTGGAAGTAGCTGTTAGGGTCAAAAAAGATGGCATGCTCGAGGCATTCGTATCTGTTGCTCCCGAATCGGGACTTGAGAGCACCGTCCTTACAACTTCTCTCCTCGACACAGTAGATGGCTACTGTGTCCCCAGCCCTCTGTACGTTCTGTCTGAGGCGCTCTCGAAAACTGCGGAGGGTAACGTAGACTTCGACCGCATGGAGGACGAGATCCAAAAGCGCAATGCCTCCGCACTCTCCAGCACGGCTCTGGTCGTGCGCGATACTATTGCCCACCTCCTTGATATCGAACCAGGTGTCATCACATACGACTCGGATTTCTTCCTCCTTGGCGGTAACTCGCTGCTCCTCGGCCGCCTTGCTCATCACTTGCGGAAGGAAACAGGCATATTGATCCAAGTTTCTGGTATCTTCACGAACAGCACTGTGCGAGGTATCACCAGCCTCATAGAAGAAGAGGAGGCAAACATGTCCAAGACGACGCTCAACTCAGCACAGGCATCCGTCGCTGGGGACAAGAAAAGAAAGTACGAGGATGATGGCAGCGACGGCGGCAGTATAGACCTTGAATCGCTCTCTTACGGCAATTCGCGATCGCGTAGGAGTCAGACACACCCCATCCCATTGATTGTCCAGGCTCTCCCGCTCATCTTCTTCTACCCACTCAAAGCTGCCTGGACGTGGACAATCATCGTATTCGTACTCTCCGTATTGGGAGGTATTGCCAACACCGAGTATTGGGTGCGACTGGGATGCCTGCTCTGCGCGATAGTTGTTGCCAGGCTTTCCGCCCGTGTCTTGTGTCCCGTGGCGGCTATTTTGTTCAAATGGGTTGTGATTGGCAGGTATAAGCCTGGAACGTATCCAATGTGGGGATCGTACCACCTACGGTGGTGGATTGTCAACCAGAGCTTGCGCATTGGGGGCCGCGGAATCTTTGCTATGCACCCTTCCCTCGAGATACTTTACTACCGCTTACTCGGTGCGCATATAGGGTGGGATGTGAAGATAGACAAGATGGCAAAACTGGGCGAGTACGATCTGATCACATTGCATCGCGGGTGCCGCATCGACAAGGCGCTCATCCGTGGGTTCTGCGTCGAACGCGACGGGTTTTTCCGCTTAGACAGGATTGTCATTGGAGAGGGTGCCGTGATTAACACGTACACCCAGATTTCGCCTGGTGCCCAGATACCCGCTGGCGCAGTCTATGGACCTCATGCTTCGTCACACGAGGAGGCTGCAGCGGACAGTAATGCAAATTCCAACCGGACCATGTTGCGCAAGCCGCATTGGGCGCTGCAGTGGTTCTTCTGCAATCCGTTAATTGCTCTCGTCAAGTTTGTCTGCTACGTGCCGTGGTTCGCCGCGTTGGTTGCGCTTCTTTCTCAGACTCTCCACGCCCCAGGTTTAAACCCGCTCGAACTTGTCATCCTATGGTTTGCCTCTCCTCGACGGATTATGTGGCATACCCTTGCTCGTATAATTCGTGTTGTCTTCCCTCCAGTAATCCAGCTCGTCCTTGGAATCGCTCTCAAGCGCCTCATGGGATTAAATAGAGGGGGTCCGATGAAGACTGCTTCTCAGTGGGCGTTGGCGCGGTGGCACATCAACCATGCACTTCTGTCGCAGCGTGACCTCAGTCGAGCCTTTGATATATTGGGTACTCACTACGAGATGACATCTTGCGTGTACCGCGCGATGGGTGCCAAGATTGGCCGTCGGGTGTACTGGCCCGGGTCAGGTGTGTACTGTCCGGACCCGGAACTGCTGGAAGTTGGGGATGATGTGGTATTTGGCTCGCGTTCGGAGCTTTTTACGTCAGATTGCATCAGCTCCGAGAAGATTATCATTAAGAGCGGCGCTATGATCGCGGATCGGGTCGTATTGCTGCCTGGGACGACAGTTGGACGACGCGCCATCATGGGTTCCGGAGCGCTAGGGAGACGAAACGGCACCTACGAGGATGGATCGGTGTGGATGGGTTGCGACCGCGGAGAGGCTGTGTGTTTCGGCAAAGGTAACAAGGATATGAGCGGGGATACGATGACTCCCTTCGGAAGGGCCTTCTACAAGCGCGAAGCGCCGTTTTTTGTGTTTCCATATCTGATGCTACTCCTGATCAATCTGCTTATTGCCGGTATATGCGCTGGATTCTGGTCCATGGGTGCGATCGCTGTCACGCAGGCACTTAATCAGCTGCGGATTCACTTTCACCACACACGGCTTTTTGCGGATACATGGTACCGGTTCTTCGTGCTATTCGGCATGATCAGCATGTTCTTCGTTCTGGCGCTGAACATCCAGGCATACATAGCCTTGTCATGGGTTATCTTGACCAAGTGGCTCGTCATCGGTAGGAGGAAGGAGGGACAATACGACTGGGACAAGAGCAGCTATTGCCAGCGCTGGCAACTCCATCTCGTGCTATCTCGCGTCCTCCATCGCAGCTATGGCAATGGAGGGGTCCTTGGGAACCTGACGGGCTCGGCCTATATCGTATGGTTCTACCGGGCGCAAGGAGCGAAAATCGGGAAGGACGTCGCGCTCTTTGCTGGTGGACGTGTCGGCTTGATGACTGAGCCAGACTTGGTCGAACTCGGAGATCGTGTTTGTCTTGATGATTGCTCTGTGGTGGCGCACATCAACTCTCGCGGGAACTTTTCTCTCAATCGCTTGAAGATCGCTGACTCGTAAGTTTCGCATTTCCTCCTAATTCTTGATCGTTTACTTAAGTACGCCTGAAGGTGTGCCATGCGTTCTGGCTCCCGTCTACTGTCCGGAGCGTCCATGGAAGCGAACTCGATGCTTCTGGAGCATACACTTTTAACTTCGGGTGAGATCGCAGAGAAGGACTGCGTGTATGCTGGCTGGCCCGCGAAGCCGATCGACTACTTCCACCTGGCCAAGTTTTTGTCGTCGATGCGACAAGGCGGCAAAGACTGGCCCAGCTATAAGGAGCTGAAGAAACACCACTACCAGCTAGAAGAGGAGAAGCGGAGACTAGAGGAAATGTTACAGAAGACGGAGAAGATGATGGCGAGAGTGCGACGAGGGATGCAGAATAGTAAGGACGATCACCGTAGAGCAAGGAAATCTTCAGCTCAGTCGCACCAATGAGCATTAATATAGATTATCGCTTACATTTTAGAGTATACGATTGTATTTTTATACTTCCCTCTTTATACCCTTTTTGTATATGGTTTCGTCCTTCTCCAGCTGTACTGCAGAGCATCAGCATGGGCGAAAATGTAGCGCTAATTCAATGTACTCCTGAGACCTTCTACATACCTAGGATGGTTGAAGTCTGTAGGATCAGGAGTAACGTACTTGACCGACTGCGCATGGAATAGTATATGTATTGTGCAATAATAGATGATAATAGATGTGCAGCTAACACACTACGTGAAGTCTATGACAGCTTCGCGAACCCAACCTGGTTCTGCCCCATATCAAACGCAGTGTAGACGTTTCGCAGGAAGACATCACCAACGATCCAGAAGTCTACATACCGAAGAACTCAGTTAGCGGCCTGTGAGAACATGGTTGGGGCATGGCTTACTGTCTAGGCTAGATTGACCTACAACTCCGCCTACGCATCGGTTAGATCCTGATTCGACGGGACCCAAGTTGAATGTCTCTGGCGAGATGTCGAACGTACGGCCCCCAAATGTCAGCCCAATAGTTGGGATGGCGTTGCAAGGAACTATCAGACCTCCATCAGTGGCCTGAGCCTGTGTGACAGAAAATATGTACCCACCAGTGAAGAATCCCATGCCCACTTGAAGCGTTGCGTCCTGAGAGCCTGGAATGGCGTCGTACAACTCGCGCACGCGCCCTTCGTCGCCGACGATCAAGGTCGTACCGGTGTCGATGATAGAGTCGATCTGGCCAAGCACTTGCCGCCCCCTGAACTCCACGCTCTGCAAGTTCACCTGCCAGTAACCCTTTGCGAAGTGAGAAGATATCCAGAAGATAGTCGTAGCTATAATCTACCTGATTCGTGACGGGAGTATAAGTGAGGCCCCCGGTATACTTACTCCCGTCCGTACCGCCGATGAACAGTTCGGAGCCGGTACTTGCGAGGTTGAAAGCGAAGACCGGCTCAGTGGTTTGGCCTTGGGCGACCAACGACGCGAAGACGGGGTCGGCGTCGTATTCGGAGATGCTCTTGTAGCCCATACCCATGAGCCCATCCGCTGGGAAATTATCCTTCGAGAAACCTGAGGAATAGGTCGAGGCAGCGCCCAGCCTCTGCTGCTTAGCCTAGAGATAATATGTATCAATAAACATGGCAGGCATGACATAGGCGGAATCTTACAGTCAAACCAGCAATAGTCACCGTGTCATTATACTGCTCGCCAGACACGGACGAGCCATCACCATACATCAAGCTGAACGTCTCGTGCACGTCCACCGATGTGGAACTCTGGCTTGGATTGTACACCTTGTGGCCTGCGCAATTCGTGTCGTCACAGTTTGGACCGGGGAGAAACAGGTCGCTACTACCGGTGTCAAAGTCCACTAAATATGACAGAAGCGAAGTTTAGAATGTAAAGAGTGAAAGAATACAAGAGAAGCTGACCGGTATAGGTCTTGGGAGGCGTTCCCACGCTGATCTGACCGTACCATAGCTCTGAAGAGGACGGGTAATTAGAACTCTGTTCGTGCAAGCTTGGGGGAGCACAAACCTTGATCATAATCTGTAAGACGAACCGAACCTGTCTTGCGCTTCGAATGGCTGTCAGTGGCGGTGTCTAGAGGATGCTTCATTCCCGTGTTCTTTTCGTATGCGGCGAAGCCTCTCTTCATTTTCCTGCACAAGAGGATCAGTTCCGCCAACAAAATAGGTTTCGCTAAGACGGCATGCTACGCACGCCATGGAATCGTCTACCCCTCTACGAAGCGCAGGCGCGTTGACTGTGCCGTCTGGGTTCGTCATTGTTGATCGCTTCTTCAGAGGAATCCGGTAACCATTACTTGGGGCGGGGGACGCCGCCGCAAGTAAGGGTAGAAGTTCCAGGATAGCGTTAATAGGCAGATGCATCTCGAATGTTCTGAGGATGTGATATGGAGGAGAGAATGCGATGAGGATACTTTCGGTGAGGAGCCCGCCTTAAATGGTCCAGATGTCACTGCGGCTGGCATTGAAACTCGGACTATTGCCAGCCACAGATCTTCCGCATCGAATGGACTCCATGGACTAATTCCCGTTGCGCGGCAATGATCATCCATATTTTTTATGAATGCATCCACAGACAAGGACAGAATCTGCGTCATTCAGGCTGAACTTGGAAGTTGCATGACCAAGCATCAACATCCCTTCTGCGCCTGACTTCTGAAGCCTGTCACTAGCCTGATTTTGAGTAAGGACCACCCAGGAGAGAATACTGTAACATGTGGAGCAGCTCCTGTGGCAAGCAAGTGGCAAGAGAGCAAGAACGCGTCCGCATTTCGGCTTCCGCCACAATCGCCGTGTTCTACTTCAGCTTACTGACGGCGACTACCACCGCCTGCACATTCATCCGCTAGACTTCAATACATGCATCTCTGCCTTCACCACTCGTGAAACCCCAGCCTTCAGTTGTGTCGCATGTGCCTAGCGCCCAAGAGCATCCTGTAATAATACAGCATCAGGATCCCATACGGCGCTCATCAAGAATATCATTCCGTTCCAGAGACGTGGCTGCAAGGAGACAGTGATCTTATTTGTCGCGGTGTAATATTGGTATTTGTTAGTAAAACTATTGCTGATCTCACTGAGCTCACTAGCAGCCAGAGGGAAACATGTCGAGCAGAGACCCCCTCTTCCCTTCAGCCTCTATCGGACGAGGGCAAGGTCTACACATCCAACGCATACCATCCCATGAGAGCCTCACAGCGCATCCCCTTCTTTCTCCTAACTCCCCGAAGCATCATTCACCGTCACCATCCAGTTCATCTTTAGAACTGCCCGCCGGTGGTCAGCTGAGCAATACCGCCCCTCGATATGTGCCATATACTCCAAGGCAACGAGTAGCTCCGACATCTGCGACGACTGGAGCAACTATGCACCCTGTACCCCCTCAGCAACCGAGCCAGGGCGGCGCGACCACGAAGTTGCAGCTCATGAATCTGAAAGCAGCCGCTCAGAACATTGGTCTGGATGGTGTAAGTGTTGGATGGGCTATTCTAGAGAAGTTAGAGAGTTTAAACGATGGCGACACGGAATGGAACGAGATCTGGAGTGCCGTTTCCACCGGCAAGGTGTGTTGTACTCAAGTACGCTTGCATCAGTGTCTAAGTGGATAAACGTAGGCTACCCTCCTCCTCCCTCTTGAGCAAACTTCGAATCATGATCCCATAACTGTCGACCTAATCAAAGACCACATTGTCCTCTGTGAAGGCCCTTCCCGAAACGATGCACCCATAGTTTTCCTATCCGGTCTCCGCGGGACCCTCACAGAGTATGCTCAACTCAATCATATTATAAGTCCTCATCCAAACCGCGTGACTCTATTAACAGCGAAACCCTGACCATTCGCTCTTCCCTTACACCAACCTCACAACCCTTCCAATCAATCCTCGACCCCTCCTCTCGTTCCTCCGCCCTCTCTTCTCTTCCACCCCTCCCTGCGTTCCCCTCCTCCCCTAGCATCTTCTACCCATCCTTCTCCGTCCCGTCCTATGCACCCGCCCTCCCTATTCCACCTCGCGCCGCCGCCCCCTCCAAACCGGCCCTCCCACCTCGTCCAGGCGCCCGCACTGTGTCTGGCGCTGCGACCTCCAGACTCAGCATTCCCTTCGCCTCACTGTTTGGCAAGACGACCGCACCGTCTAGTCCACCTGTCTCCTCCCCTCTCACCAGTTCTCCGACCTCCGTAATCCCCCCTGCAGCGGAAAGTGAACATGTCATTGAAGTTCCTACATTCACGATCGACCGCCGGATCGACCGTAAGGACCTCGGCAGAGCGCTCACGAAGGCGGTCAAGTCCGAGGTGGAGGAAACGCTGGCTGTCGCTAACGCCCCAGGCTGGGTGACCACCCGTGTGCATAACTTCACGGCGGAGTGGTACCCACTGACCAAGTCTACTAGAAAGTCTGCTACTATACCGAGTCCGAACACGAGTACAACGAGTCTTCCTTACCTGGTGAGTGGCGGGAAGGAGGGCGAGACGCCCGAGGATATAGCGGCAAGGTTGCAGGACTTCTATGATGCGTTGGAGGAGGATCTGAGAGCGATGGGGCGTAAGAAGGCCGACAAGGAGAGAGAGGCGGGTGGTGAGGAAGATGAGAACGAGAAGGAGAAAGGGAAGGGTTTGAACGAGGCAAGGAGGCGGGAGATCATGGAGGCTGTCGAGCGGACAATTTGCGAGGTCTTTTATGACAGGTCAGGATTACTCTCAAACAGGAGAACAGCGTGCTGAAAGTGGGCTTGCAGGTTGTTCCGCCAACCAAACTCCGACGACGCACAGCACGACGAAGCTCTGTCAAGTCGGATCGCCGCGCTCAATATGTTAGATCTCGGCCTAGAACATCTTGGGGTTGACGCAGGTGGAGGCAGCGCAGATGTTCATGTCATTGTCAAGGCCTGTGGCGAAAGTGAGTAATTGTATGCTTTTGCGCGAGTCAGCAAGGGTGATGCTGATGGGGCTTATATTTGACATTGCCAGCACTGTCGGGCCTGGAGCTCTCGGGTTGCCGCAGTCCTGCGAACAAGGCTGCGGTTTTAGTTGCGGCGCATAAGATGGTCGTTGGTATGTCTATCTTTTCTGGTCGCTCTACAGCGTCATCTAACCTTACGTCTGGATGGTTGTAGATGGATTGTCGAGACTTCCCCCAATACATCTCAAGTCGGAAGAGGAGATTGAGGACCAGAAGACCCCGCGAGTGTCAACATTTGGGCATCAGAGAACTGCAGACGACGAGGACGAGGAAGAGGAAGAGGACGAGGACGACGTGCTCAAATTCTCAACGACATCAACGGTGACAACGGCGGTTGAGCCTCCTACGTCGTCTGCATCAACAGCGGTCGATTCAACATCTTCCCAGCTAGTTCCATCACCTGAGCCAGTGCCCACAGTCGAGTTTCCGGCCGAGGATGGGGCGGCAGACTCTGCGAAGTCAGCCACCCTGGCTGAGCCGCCTGCTTCCCCCATTCTCACCATCTCGCCCCCACCTGAGGCAGAGAAACCTACGCCTGTCAGCGGAGACGTCCTTTTGCCACTCATAATATATGCTGTTGTGAAAGCTAACCCACCTCGTCTGGTGTCCCATCTGCTATATACACAGCGGTTCAGGAATCACAGCGTCGGTGGCGAGGAGAGTTACTGTCTAATCAACCTCATGGCCGTAGCGGAATTTCTGGAAAACGTCGACCTTGGAGCCTTGGGTCTCAAGGAGGATGAGAAGAAGGTTCTTAGGTACATCCCCTCGTATTTGGTATCTGAGCTGCCGTTAATGGTGTTTTCAGTGCCGCAGACCTCAAACCCATCCCTGTTGCACGCGACGCTCTTGGCAACTCGCCCACGTTGCCGCAGCAACAGCTGGGCGCGAACCTGCGCGGGCGTGTGGAGCAGCAAGTAGACGCCATCACTGGCTCTGCGAACAGGATGCTCTCTGGCGTCGTCAACTCCGTCGACACGTCCTTTGGCGTTCTTCGTTCTCTACTCCCTGGAGGGTCGGAACAGCCGCTACCTTCTCCGACGAATTCCTTACAAGAGGCGGCGCCATGGAACAGACCTGGGTTCGGTCTGCTTAGACGGGAGAGCGGGTTTTCGATTGCGAGTCTAGCTGCAAGTTTGCCGAGGAGTAGAGCAAGGTCGGTGACTTCTCCTGACGAGGAAAAGGGACAGCAGATGGTCGAAGTGTCGAGTCGACCTGGTTCGGTGCGATCGCTCTATGTCAATGACGACGGCTCGGAGTCGGGCACGTCAGAAACGGGAACTGACGATGAGAGTGAAGGGGAGGGGGAGGAGGAACTGGAAGTCGAGCACGACACACGCAGTATACGGAGCTTCGAGAGTATGATGAGTGAAAGGAGAAAGAAGGCTCAGCCAGGCAGGAGGAGTCTAGCAGACCGTTTGGCACAGGTCCCCGGATTATCGAGATTGGGTCATGCAGGAGAAGCAGAGTCGTCATCTCTCGCGTCGAAAGCCAAGGTACGTCTGCAACATATTTGTCTTGTCGTCGGTGCTCAAGCAGTGTATCGTAGACGTCGCCACCGCCGTCGAGACGCTCCTCTCTACTTCCCTCGGCGCCAACTCGGTTCGATACACCCGTCTCCTCTCGCCCAACGTCGCCGGGGCCAGGTCCCGGCCGCTTGGCACCTCCGAAGCAGCGTTTCATGGAATGCGCGGAGGACGACCTCAAGCTCTCTGAAGTTGCTGAACTATTGCGGGACTACAGGCGATTGGTCGAGGGTATCAGGGCGATGGGCGGGTTTGAGTAGGCCCGTAGTCGAGATTTCTAGCATCACACATATTTTGAATTATGATGACCTCGCCCCACAAATTATTCGAGCTTGCCTATGCCCCTCGGAGCTCATTGCATGGATAGGTTTCGTAACAATACATCCGGCTAATAAATATTATACAGCACACGGATGGATTATCGAGGTACGCAAGACAGTCCGGCATGATGTCCAGAACCGAGGATGATATACATATATACCAAAACACGTACTTGCTCCTTCACGAGTCAACATCCATATCACCGCGAGTCCGCCCCCGGTCCTCGTAGCGACTCGGACCCTCTTCGTCATAGCGGCTCGGACTCTCTTCGTCCAGCGTCCGCACGCTCACTTTCGGGGTTGAGTGCGCAGAGGCCAGCGAGAGCGCGCCCAAGGACGAGGCCATGTGCGACGGCGCGTCGGCGGGTACGGGGAACGGCGGATAGGTGTCCGCAAGGTTGAGCGGGGACGGCAACGGCGGCGGACCACCCCCTTCGCTCGACGGCGACCAAGGAGCGCTCTCAGCCTGGCCCTGCCGCTGGATCCCGACGACCCTCAGTCGGTCCACCCACCTACACCACCACAACGTCAGAAAACCAAAACCAAACAAGGGAAAGGGGGGAGGGGGGACGTACGCATCAGCGCGATCGAGACTCTCCTTCACCACCGCGGTCACCCCGCGCATCATATCCAGGCTCTCCGTCGCGAGCGTCAGTATCCGCTGCGCCGCCGCCGTCGCCGAGCCCGCAGTTGGTGTCGCGCTGTGTCCACTCCCTTGTCGCGAGTGGACGCTAGATCTCGATAAGCGGGGGCTCGAGGGCACAGAGCCGACCGGCGAGCTTGGGCGCGAGGGCTCGCGGGAGTAGGGCTTCGCGCCCCGGCGTGAGTGGGAGGGGAGGGGAAGGGGCAAAGCGGACGTGCTCGCGACAGGGGAGGTGTTCGCAGAGGATAGGGCGGAGGACGGGTGCGGGTGCGGGTAGTCGTGCCGCTGCCGGTTCGTCGCGTTCGCCCACCGCTGAGGGAGTGTGAGGATGAACCCACGCACGCGATTGCGCGCCGGTTCGGGGAGGGCGCCGCCGGCGTATTTGCTGACCTAGATAGATAGATCAGATACATGTAAGTGGGAGATAGGAGGCTGGGAACGCACGACATCGACGACCTGCCGGACGGTGTGCACTACGTCCTGCTTGACGTCGTTCAGCGTTTTCATGTGGTGTGGGCTGATCGAGGATACGCTGCCCATGGGTTGTAACGAAGCGATGAAATCGCGTATCACCAAGATTTGCGCGTCGATGTGCGCGGTTGCATACTAATATGATTGATATGCCATGTGAGTGCGAGACTTTGCTGATAAAAATTGTGAAATGCAGTGAGCGCACCATCAGCCATTGTAAAACGTATTTCAGCCGCCGCATACTCTCCTCGCTCACGGCGGCGCCGAGCCCGCCGGCTTCGAGCAGCACGGTGTGCCATCGACTGCGCTGCGCCACCTGTGTCTCGTTTTCGCGTTCGCGTTCCTCGCGTCTGGGAGAGTGAGACTGTGTCGGGGTCCCCTGTCGACTTCGAGATTCTCTTGCCATGGACACGTCCCGGTCTCTCGCGGACCAAGAGTCCAGGCGCCGTCCCCGGGGCGGGGATACGCCGCGTTCGGGGCTGCGGGTGCGCGAGGGGGAGGTGGTTTGCATGCGTTCGGGGTGGGGAGAGGAGAGGCGGCGCTGATACCGGCCCAGCTATGCGAATCATTGTCAGGACGAGAGTGGTCTTGGTGGTGGGGTGTAGATAATAAGAGGGAGACTCACTCTGTCAAGCTGCCTGCACGCAAACTCGTCGAGCTGGTTCACCGGCAATCTGTCTATCACCGGCCGTGATATGGATTTGACGGACGACTCCATCATTTCTGCGCCGAACTAGTACATCCAAGGCATCGTCGACGCCACGACATGGAAATCAAGTGAATGACGTACTTTCACAACGCGGGAGCTAGCTTTGCTCTGCTCGTACGCGCTCAAGGCTGTGTTAACAATAGGAAGCCTAGCGACGCGCGAAACAAAGTCGGGTGAATTCACGTCCTCTGCCGGCAAAGACGACTGCTCCGTCGAAGGGCTGCTCGAAGAGGACGCCACACTAAGTGCCGGTGTCGGCTGGAAGGCTGGGAACCCCAATCAAATGCTGGATCCGATGAAAAGACTGTCACGTACAAGTAGAGGCGTAGGACGTCGATGGCGGGGACTGAGAGCGCACTGTGCGATATCGCATGTCGTCGAGAGCGCGCGCGGCAATCCTGACGGACTCGTCGCGGTCTTCGAGGGACATGGACTCTGCGGGAGACATCACGGAGGGAGGTGTGGCTGCGAGTTTATGTGCGCGAATGAGCAGCGGTAGCGGTAGCTATACATTTCGTTGGGGAAGCTGCTTGCATGTGATTGTGACATCACGTGTCCTACATAATCGCCTATAAAAGGTAAGTAAGTTCGTTAAGCGCTGGCTTCTTTGAATCACCGTGTGGGTGTGTATATATATTCGACTGCTGTATATCCGTATCTCAAGCAGCCCCGCGTTCGCTGCGCTGTTGTCCACATGACTATCTGCAGGCGCTTCTTGTCCCCAACGGATTCGATTTCACATGTTCTCTGCATGGATTCCCTGCTCATCTTTGTCTGATAAGATGCCGGCTTTCCCTGGTGCGAGAACGTGCCGCCGGGAAGGCCTCGATCACGATCTTTGTTTCCGAAGAAACTATTCAACAGCACCTGGTTCCATGTCAGCCACAGCATCTAGTTCCATGTTCGTAGTTCTCGATAAATCTGGATCATTTACCAGCCCGTGTAATTCCAAACCGGAGCTCACTAAATCCCAAGAGATCTTCAAAGCGACTATCACCTTGTCACCCATGTTCTTTGGATCTAAATCTTAACTCTCTTGTCCCACATACACATCTAATATCTATGCAATCCAGAAACTTCTGCCGCCTTTTTATGCATTGACGCCGAGCGTTTGCGATGTAACGGAAGGGGCTCTCGTTTGTCAGGATCGTAGGTGAGTCTCACGTTCTTCGCATGATGGAAGTCGTGATTATCTGAATACTGAGGCTGCGATGCCGGAGATTGGTCGTGGCCGCCATCCATCCTCCACTGAAACGCCCGAACTTGAAGGACGGTGGAGCGGTATGCGTGTTGGCCATTGTCATCACTAGTGCTGTCAATTGAGTGTCAGATCGGTCATGCAAAGCCTATGTCAATGTGACAATCTCGCTGGAGATTGACCATCCGGAATCGGGATTGCGCCTGACTTTTTTGTTATCATGCCTTACCCGCAGACGCGAGTTGTGGCCTGCAGGCTCGTTGAGACCAGCAGGCACTCAATTGATAACTGAGCCACACCATGTTGCATTAGTGCTGCTGATGGATGCGAGACAATGTAACAGATCCCAACAGCACGGTGATAAGACAAGCATAGTCGACACGTTGAGATCATCATCATCTAAGACGAGAAAGGAATAGTCACCGTGACTTCCGATGTGGTGAGAGAGCGATCGGGTTGCTTCGGGTCGTCCGACTCACAAACGCTATCCTGCATTTTGTGGCAGAGGGTATGGAGCATGCTCAGCTGATATATTGTCGTGCAAGCACAGGATACACGAACGTTGGGAAAGCTCCGAGCGCTTCGGAAGGAACGATCGTTCATTTTTCTGAGGATAAAGCGAAAAGAGCGCAATCAGGATTAACCAGCCGACGTGAATATTAATCGCAAGTCTCGGCGGAAACTAGGGCGAAGGGGACTCGGAGCATCGCGCTGCAAGATGGTGAAGAAAGAGGAGAGTATGCAGAGATGAAACAGTGATCTCTCGTAATGAACGCAGCGACACCATAAGGCGGCGTCAATCGGAGGCTTTGCGTTTCTTCAGCTGCGCGCAAAGTGGACTTACCGATCAATACGTTCGAGCAGCAGGTTTGCTATGCCGTAGTGATTAGAGTAAACCGGGTATACTGCACGTAAGGGCTCGCGCGCCTGAACGAGCTATCTGATGTGGACGTGGGTAGTGGTGTTCAGGTGACCAAGCGTTGTACGGCACCGGACGCTGACTAGGCCCTCCGAACTCGGCGTTCTGTGAAGACAGGCGGGATGGTGAACAGTGGGGCTTTCGTACGTACAGAATGGCAGGCAGTATTTGTCAGGAGGTGAAGAGATACGTACCTGCAGGGAAGAAGAGATGTATATTACCCAAAAGTAACAACGCAAAGGAAAGACCTGGCACAAGTTTGGTTACCACAGCGCCTAGATCGGCGGGGTGCTTGGCGTTGGCCGCCATTGAAATATTGATACGGGGCGATGCTTGCGGATGTCGAGTTATGAACACCAACAGCTAAGCACCAACGATGGATCATACGCCACTCATCGCCTGTCTTCATCTCCTAAGACAGGGATATCGGAAGCAGGAGATCCGCTTCCTGCGTCTGAAATCCTGAGCAGGAAACACAGATAGATGCATCCAGGACGAGACAAATAGATTTCTAGTGCGAGACGGAACTCGTCTAGACCCCAGAATCATCTCCTAAAACAGGGATATCAGATATCAGAAGCAACAACGCCTGAAATCCCTAGCAGGAAACACAGACTATCACAATCACTGGCAGCTTGCAGTTTCCATTCAAAGCTGCCTAAAGCTTCTCGTCGCGAGGTACTGATAATCTCCCCGGTACGTTGGTCAGTACCATCGATATATTCGAGCTTCCAGTCCTCGAAACATGCGAGAGCAGGTTCCAAAAGCACCGGTGATCAGATCGCTGAGGAATTCCCGAATATATATCCGAGTCCGAGGATCCAGAGAGTTAGTGAGCCACGGACCTGGTCTGCGGAACACAGGCTGTCCAGGCTCTTGCTGATGCCGACAACTAGGGACAGGGTCCAGTGCTTAGTAGTGGAGAGAGATGAATGATGACGAGGAAATGGTGCCAATCGTCGTGGGGTAAAAAGATGAGAACGCGTTTGGTGATGGAAATCAGTCCAGATACGAATGAGCGATGGGCATATAATTTTATTATAAACACCGACTCTAACCAGCCGCGAATATCTCTATAGTAAAATAATGACAAAAGATAAACAAGCAGCCCGAATAGTACTATGCACATTTTGTTGGACACAGGCATCCGTCGTATATAAGTAGTAAAATAGACAGGCTACGATATCCAGCGAGAGAGATCGAGACGAACAACACGCAGACAAAACAAAGCGAACACACAGTTCATGAAGAATAGTTCGTGAACCGACAAATAAAACGCGATAGGATAGGACTTCGAGGGGGCGGATGGGCTGAACATATGAACAAGAAAAAAAAGATTGTCCGGATGCCTGATGCGAAAAAGGCGACTCGTAAAACGTCGTTGCCGTGAAGACTTGAAGATCGTAGAAGGCGGCAGGCACGAGCCGCATGCATAACTCGAACACGTTATCACCTGGATGGTTGGTATACTTGATCACTCCCGCGCGGCCGACTCGGACGACACAACAGGCCAAATCGATTCCCGCCTGCCCTCTCCCCGCGCCCCCGACAATGGTACAGCAAGCGCCTGCCTCTGCTCCGAAGCGCGCTGCTCCTCCATGCCTCTCCTCACCCTCTCCATCATCCGTTCTGTCTTCTCCAGCATATCAGTGATCCTCCTCCTCTCCTGGCTCAGCTCGTGATAGTGCGCCTCCAGCTCCGCGGCGGTCGGGATGGCAGACGAAAACGGCATATTAACAGACATTGGCATATTTCCCATATTCATGTTATTCGGCACACTAGACGCAGGTCCACTGAGACTCATCGAGCCGCCATGGTGCTGGTGCACATTTCCCGGGGCGGGCGACCTGGTTCCCGCAGGCGGAGAAACCGACATGCCCCTCCCGGGCTGGCCAGAATAGAATTGACTTGGATGTTGATGCATAGACGAGTGTCCAGACGGCAGTCCCAGACTGTGCGGCGGCGGCAGCATAGTAGTCACCTGCGAGAGCGGACTGTGCGTCCGACTCGGGGTCGACCCGGAGCGGAGGTAGCTGCTCATGCTTCCATGATACGTCCCGTAGGGAGGTCCGCCCAGAGCGTGAGTCAATGGCGGCAGGTCGAGCCCACTCGACGGGTGAACACCAAACTGCATCGGCGTACCACGCGCATGGTCGAACTCGCCTTGTCTGGGACTCTGACCCCGACCAGCTTCGCCCATCCGTGGCGACACACCAGACCCCTCAACCCCCATCGGCATACCCATGGCCCCCATCTCCCATCCAACACCAGGCCCAACACCCGCACCCGCCTCCCTACTATCTCTGCGCCTCTTAATCGAGCGTCCACTGACATCATCCTCTCCCTCCTCCTCCTCCATCGGCACCGCGCCCTCCTCAAGCTTCTTGCCCCTCCCCTTCCCCCCTCTCGCACTCCCGCCCTTCGCAGCAGTCCTCCTCTTCTTTTTCGGCGCCTCACTCTCCTCCTCGCTCTCATCCCCCTCGCCGCCGCTCATACCACGCTCGCCCGATTGGGCACCACTCGTCCCAGTCTGCAGCCTCCCCACACTAACAAGCGCCTCCGCCGCAGCCTGATCGCTGAGTCTTCCCGAGGAGGTAGTACTCGGCCCAGCCGCCGGAACGCGCTTCCGCCTCTTGATCACCGTCTTCTTCATCGAATTGGGGCGATGCGTCCCGTGGAGCTTGTAGTACAGACCTAGATTCCGAATCACGCGCCCAAAGAGGTTTGTGTTCGTGTTTCAGGGTGGGCGAGAAGATCGATTTTGAGTTCCGCACAGAGGATTGGCAGTGCGTTTTTGGGCAAGGCACCAGCGAGTAATCGCAAGTCGGTCAGCGAGGTCGAAGCGATAACAGAACAGGATAACGCCCAACAAGGCAGTGAACGCACAAAAAGAGGCAAAACAAACAAATGATCAGTAACCACGTTCCAGCACGGATGAATAAGCAAAACGGAAAATCCAAACAGCGCAAACGACTAACAAGTCAACCCGCACCCGATGCCAGAGCAACCGTAGACCCGAACCTCGGATACGACAATCCAACCCAAAAACTTCCGGTATCTGATAAGACAAGATAGCAACAGCAACCTCTACTCAGCCCCGTCATCTGCTTCCGCACCCAGGGCCACGTGAGTTCGACCCCGACCCCGTGCAAAATCTGGCACGCCCACCACAAAAATAGGTAGTCCATGGGCAAAGAGGCAACAGATCCCGAAAACGCCCGAGCCACGTCGGGTCCAGGCGCAGACAGCCCCCGACGCGAAGGCGAAGACAGGCAGAATTGCCTCGCGCAACAGCCTCCGGTAGACTAACAGGCGTTAACCTCGGCCGTACCGCCCGCCACCAGAAAGCCCCGCCCAACAACATCGAAACAGAAACACCGTCACAGCAAAACAAACACTCACCGCAAGCATTACAAATATTATTCCCCACATCGTCCCTCCTCCACAGCGGCGTCGTGCTCGTCCCGCAGTTCGCGCACGCGAGCGCGCCCACCGGGCCCTTGGGGGCTTTGGGCGGGGGCGCAGGAACAGGCGGGGGCGGCGGTTGCTGCTGCTGCTGCGCGCTCAAGCTCTGCGCGTTGTTGTACGTCGGGCACCCCGAGCAGGCGGTGCTGCCCCCCGTCCCGTCGCACCGCCCGTCGCCGGGGCAGGTGCCGCTGTGGTGCGGGTCCGCATTCGCAGGCAAAGTCGGTTTGGGCGACTGGGGCGCCTGGCGTGCGCGATCGTCAGCCACCGAAAGTCAAAGGAATGCGACGGGACCCACCGAACGCGCTGCGATGGGGCTCTTCGCCTCATCAATCTCCTTGTCCTTGTCCCTCTCCTTGCTTTCTCGGAGTTGGTTCGTATTTTGATTATCGCTGCTCAGCCTGGGGCTGGCGACTTGATTATCGGCGCGCTTCTGCTGCATCACGTGCTGCCTGGACGGCGTCGGGGTGCGAGCGAGCGAGGGCGGGCGGGGCATATGCCGAGCTTTGAGGTACAGGCCTAATAAGATAGGATAAAGAACAGAATCGTGTCAGTGTGAGTGCTCTATAATGTCCGCCGATGGAGGAGAATGGAGAATGAGGAGCTCGTTATATGAATAGGATAATGATGAGGAGCCCGGGAGTGCCTGTCAGTGCAAGACCAGCATGCACTTGTACGAGGATCTGATACTATTTTTCTGGCATATATATGCTGCCCGCCCGCAGTGGGATCAACCAAGAGATGTGGCCAGGAGGAAGCGAGGAGGATCCCTTGCCTCGTTGCGACCTCATGCAGAGTGAATCGCTAGCCCGGTCCCTTTGTGTCGACACCGAGTGCCGATTCGCGCAAGCAAAGCGACAGATGCACAGACTGAGCGTGCACGCACGAGCAAATCTCTAGCCGCATGCCGGATCGGATGCAGTGGTACGAGAACAGGGCGCGCGGACTGCAGTATATCTGTCGACGCGTGTGCACAAAAAGCGGAAAGGAAGATCTGCGTGGTCTATGCCACAAGGCTAGATGCTGGCATCCGGCAGGGTGATATGAAAGAAGGGCTGCTGCTTGGCCACGTGGGCGCCAGTGGATGGGTAGAAGAGACCGGGAGATAGGACCGCTCGTGCGATGGAATGGAGGACCGCAAAAAAGGGACAAACAAGAGCGGAGAGAAAGGAGTGCTCACCGCAGGCGTTGCAGATGAGCTTGCCGTCGCCGTCGCGTCTCCATAGGGGGGTGTTGGTGGTACCGCAATTGGAGCACGACGGGGAGTTGTTCTGCTGTTGCTGGGTCCCGTTCGTATTATGATTATTGGAATTACCGTTCGCGCTGTGGCTGTGGCCGTTGGAGTGGGCGTGGTTGTGGTTGGCGGCAGAGTCGTCAAGGATGCGGATAGAAGAGGTGTACGCCGTCGGCGACGCTGTCCGCTGAATAGGAGATGCGGCGGGGGAGGAATGGTCGTGCTGATGTCGCTGGTGGTCGGCAGTGGGCGACGACGGAGAGTACTGAGACTGGATACGAGACAGCGGTGACATGGAGGGGTGATGCATGTTCATAATGGGCGGCTCGAGCACGACGGGGGACATAGTATTATTATTTGTATTATTTTTGCGGGGCCAACGGTGTCGAGGTGTGGCGGAGAGCGAGAGTCGTGTTGGTAAGAGACAGAAAGAAAAGCGCAGAGAGTCGAGAGGGAAATCCAAACGAGATAAAACCAGATAACGCCCGATGGCCCGTTCCAGCCAATCACGCACGCGATAATTCAAATTCCCACCTTCCAGATAACTTGGTAATCATTTTATATTTATCGTTATTTAATTTCCACAGCCCATTCATAGTCCTGGGCAAACACAGGCTATAGTCCAGGTTTCGGATCTAAAAGAACAAAACCGAGTCAGTAGTCCTGTCTCGGGCGATTGGCGCCACCCTGTCCCAGTCAAAAGTAATTATAATTCTCTCCCGCGCGAAGCACACTCGTTCCGACAACCAGGAAACATCCTCCCAACTCTAACTTCTCAGTACTGCCCCCGCGCACCCACCCCTTCTCCGGCCCTCTTACCTCTTACTGCCAGTGCTACCAGCCACTCTTATCCAATCAAGCCGTGCCACAACGACACTTCTGCCGTCTGGACGGCCCCATTTTCGGATTTAATTATGTCGTTTTGCCATTTCCATTTTCCGTTTCCGTCGCTGTCGCCATCACCGCCGCGCACGATAAGATAAGTGCCTGCAGCGATTCCAGCTCGCATTAATGTGGCACGAGGCACCGCGACCCTGGGTGGCTGCAACGGCGTCCATGCCGAATCTCCCAGCCACCCTCGCAGTCGGAGGATCATCATAGCGACATGTCTCACCATCTCCCACCATCAGTCATGATACCCGCGATCAATCCCGCGCTGTCTTCAAAATTCAAACCGGAACATGAAACAGATAACTTCACTTTGGTCCCGCAATCTTATCGCCCGATGCGCACATCTCGCGACACTCGTTTCTTCTGAATCTTCCATCTCCTTGATATCGCTGCGCGAGTGCGATCTTATCGCCCCGCAACCCTTCCAAGTTACCGGCAGCACAGTATTACTTATCGCAATATTCTCAAAATAATAGAAATCCAGTTATTCTTGGCCCATCCCAGGTGAGTCAGCAGTACTAGTCTCGCAAATCTTTTCCAATTGCATGACACCGCTCTGATCTTCACCGGCACCCCTAACGCTTACCGTACCCTATAAGAACCCCGCTGTCGCAATCGGTTTAGCGTCCAGACGGCACAGATTGCCGCATAAACACCGAGCGACAATCAGTCCTCAAGCGAGCGGCCTAGACATTGTACATGAACGTGAACACCTTGCCTATCACTATCAATTGAAGGGTACTGTAAAATCCATGGTTTTTACACAACTACTTGAGCAGCTAGTGATCTCCAAGCTTCAGACACCACCAGCACTGTTCAGCTTGTGTGAGACATCATTTGATACGACGGTATTCTACAGTGTACACATCCGCAACGGTGATCAGATCCATGACTAAATTGGCCCGCGCGTGATGGCCTCCATCAATGCGACTTGATTTGGGCTTCGACGCCGGCATCGTTCTGTATCCTCTTCCACCCAAAGTATGGTCTTCAATCTCTGCCAGAAGGGAGACAATAGTCATATGAATGCTGCCTAAAAGAGAACATGCCCCTGGCTCGTTCTCCCGCTACGAACTATCCTGTAAATTTTTACAGAACCCCTCAAATGATAGCAGCTGCGAGCTGCATCACTTTGACTGATCATGAGTGCAGAGTTCCGCATGATCTCCCAAGATACGAAGCCCTTCCATTCCATAGCTCGCGCCACATAACCTTACTCGCCCCTCACACGTACGAGGTAATGGCATAGCATAGCATACTATCATGTATTCTGAAATGCAGTAAAAACACAGCAGCAGCGAGACCTCATAAGCTACAACACGCGGGCAGGCAAGCTTACGCCTCCGTCGTCGCCCGCGTACGCTTCTTCGCGACGGTATTCTCCCTGCATCTTTCGTCAGCAAACTTCACGTATAATACACAGTCTCGGCCAAGACGAACCGGAACCCGTTCTTGAACCGCCGGGAGACGGTCTTGAGGTAGCGCATCCGCCCGGAGCCCGTCGTCTTTCTGCGCTTGGCCTTCTGCCCCCACTCGTACGACCGGATCTTGGCGGAGGGGTAGCCGCATTGCGCGCAAGCTGCAGATATCCAGGCCAATGTGAGCTTGGGAACGGAAAAGGAGCAAGAGGGAAACAGGGAAGGAAGAAACGCACTTTTGTGCTGCTTGTGGAAGGCGCGGTTGCCGCAGCGGCGGCAGATCGTGTGCGACTTTGTGTGCCGCTTACTGTGAGCATAAGATCACCAGCAAAGTCGGTAATGAGAGGGTAGTCGGGGGAATATAGGTATTGGGACCGGTTCATGTTGAAGTTCGTTCGAGCGGGGAGAATCAATAGATATAGGAGCAGAGGGAAGTCAGAAACACAGAGTACAAGCGAAATAACGTATAAACGCACCCGAAAGACGAGGTACCTATATGGCGTCAGTACAGAACATGTCCCAAGATCAGTTCCCTTTAGGCCATCCGCTTAGACCACCCAAACGAACCTTTAGTCTAACAAACGAAACAAAACCGTCGTCAGCATCCGTCTGCGAAGGGTACGATACACCTTGACAGGAAACGAGACCCAATCCCACAACGCCCAATCCCACATCCAAGTCATCCGACCCAACCAAAGTCCATCCACCCCATCCACCCATTCCCTCCCATCCTCCTCTCCCCCAACACATCCCACCCCTCTTACAGAGCGTTCAGAGGCGAATAAACTGGCACAGACTCACCATCTTGACGTCTTGAGGATTTTGGGTGTCGTTTTGCTGCTCCTCCGCGCGAGATTGGGTGCAGTGGATTTGAATGGCGTGTGAATATGCTCGCGTGGCCTCCTGTTGAGTAGATCCGTAGCGCTTTGGAGAACTGCGACATGCGTGCGTCCAACGGACAGTATTGATTCAACAAGCACACCGGTACAAGCCTATGGATATAGATATCGTAAGGTCTTTCTTCTCATTCAACTTTCACCAACAGGATCCGTGACGCATTCGGGATCGTGGGTCGAGTATAGTCCTCCTTGCGAATAATCGTCTCCTTGCTCAGTTCCCGCCCGCCAAATATCATCTTATCATCAAATGCGGTATACGCAGCCCCCTTTTCATCTGACAAAAGGCCTTTCCAGTGTCTCGAGGCCTTTGACCGTCAAATCTTGTTACTAAATTTCCCTGTTCGTATGGCCCCTCGTTAGTCTGACAGAAAGAGGCACTCATCCCAGGTTTGGCTCGACCAGCTGATTCAGGTTGCACAAACTGGCTATCGGTAATATTTGTCAGACTGCGATTGGGAGTAATCACACTTTCCGCTGACGCTATATCACTATGAGAGGTCTGAATTGTTGGATAGATGGTTCGTCTCGCCCTACGGAAGCTGTATCATTCCGGCGAAATTTGTGCTACGGTCACGGTTGTACACAATGCTCTCAGGTGTGTGACATTAATTGCTTCTCTCCCTTCTGGATCCCGGAATAGCGGACAACGAATACAAGGATTATTCTAACCATACAGAGACTCAACCCTAGGTTTGGCGAGACCAGCAGATTCAGGTTGTACAAGCTGGCTATATCGGTGATGTCGGTAGACTGCGATTGAAAGTAATCTCACTGTCTGTTGACGCTATATCACTATGAATTTAAAGGTCTGCATTGCTGGACAGACGTCTCGTTCGCCTGGCTTCGCTTACGATAGCGTCCTTCCAGCGAAATCTGTGCTACGGTCAGGGTTGTACACAGTACCCTCAAGTGTGTTGCGTTCTGGTACCCGGAATAGTGGATAGCGAATGCAAGGGATAACGTTATCCTGGCCATACGGAGAGGATCGTCGCTCATGCGCGTATCCAATAATATTGGGATACATGCGTATGCATCATCTACACGAGGCAGCCGCCCATTGGTACGATCGGTGTCGAGTCTTAGGGAAAATGGAACGCCTCAATAAACGGTCAAGAAACAGTTCTCGACGCTCTCTCATCACTGATTATGCACTTCAACAATTCAGTGATCAATAGTAACAACAGAATCAGCGAGATGAAGCAGCTCTTCACGTGAAAGCTCAAGGCAAAGGAATGCGATCGCCGGCACCCATGTATTCACATTGATCGAATACACCTTCAACCCCATGCCATACTCTGATCAGCGAGGTTAAGCCGTGCACCATCTAAAATGAAGGGCGAGCACAACACCCATTCGTCACCGATCTAGAAGCATAATCATAATTGAATCACAACGTACCAAGCAGATCGAATTGAGTCGTGTCGCCCACCCGCAGGAGGATATCAGCCAGGCTCATGCTATTTCCTTCATACTGCTGATCCTCGTCAGATTCGCCATTGTCTGGGGCAGGGCGATCCTCATCGTCGGTCCACTCAGCATCGCCCCCAGCATCCGGAGCCTTAGGCAGCAAAACGTCCGGTTCGTCATCCACTTTGTCTGGGTGGAGGGACCGACGGGCTGGCGCAACCTTCTTTGTCTTCACGGCAGACCTTGTCATGAGTGTTATCGCACTACCAGATTTCTGTTTCGGCGTCGCATATATAGGATTATCGATATCGTCCGGACAGGAGGTCGATATATTCTGGATATCGTCCACAATCTTGACACAGACAAAGGATCAGTTATATCACTTCGATGTCCTGGAAGCATGTTATTCACCTTGTCTGATTCGTCATTGTGCGTCTTCCTTTGTGTGAGAGCCAGATTAACCTTAGATTTCCGTCGAGAATGTTTGCCATCTGTCCATGGCTGAACCGCTCGTGAGTGGGAGGACTTAGTAGCCTTTTTTGTCGCTGCCTTCTGCACACGTGTGGATTTGGATATGACAGGCTTCGGCGGAGTAGACGTTACATACGCCTCGTGAGGTGTCCGAAGTGATTTAGTGGACGACGGTTGGGTCGCTGAGTTACGAGTCGCTGGTGGGTCCCGTACTTCCACTGAGACGTTCCCATACAATTTCTCGATCGGCATTGGACTACTACTTTGTTCAGTGCTTTGGTTGATCCTTGGGACGTCAGGAAATGGGGGAAGAAGGCTCCCGCGGATGTGTCTGATTCTATCTTCCAATACGTCTTGAGAAGAAGGAATCGGTGCCAAAGAAAGTGTCGCTAACAGTTCCGACGACAAAGGAGACTATCAATAAGAGCGTGAGATCCAGATCACTTCATTGTGAAGAGACGGAGTCGAGACACCAACATTGAAATCAATAGCAGAGGCCTCCACCGACGCTGCAGTCCACAACTCAAAACGGGAATCGCTGATCTCTCTCGTCGGCCAATTGATTCGTTTTCGAAGCTCTTGCATACCCTCGCCGAGTTCATTTCCGACCCTTCGCGTTCTCGCAAGCGCATCTTGTAAAGCACGTTGTATCCGTTTCTCTGTGTCTAGTGGCTCGGCCATGGTGATCAGTGCGTGCGATCCAGTCGACGGCCTGCCCTCCTCCAGTCGATCTTGAACCGGGTTTGTTTGCGTCGCTAGTTTCCTTGGCTTGTCGAACACGGATTTCTCCAGTTTGCGCATATGAACAGGGTGGTGGGCAGCGGCTATCGGCAGTGATTGCGGCGCAAGATGAGATCCCTGTTTGAGTCTGTCAGACACGAGGCCACAATGTGATTGCATTGCTCACCAAATTGTTAGAAATACCCTTATTTTCCGAGGTTGCACCAGGTATATTGCCACGTCCTTCCACATCATTGACAGGGGTGGGACATCGTCGGACACCAGCAGCGTCTACAACATTGTTGAGTGCACTCTGTCCAAGCTCACTTTTCCAGTAGCTCTTCAACAGATCTTGCTGCCTCGAATCAGCTAGCATCAATAAACGATCGGTGGTGAGCCTGTCGTATTTCATTTCAGTGCCTTGGCCTGAGACAGCAAGGCGATCCTGTATATTGGGAATGATGCACCCGTTAAGCATTAGCAGGTATCCGCCGAGTGTAGATGTGTACGGACACGCAACGACTTCAGATCAGCCTGCTGCCGCAGAAGCTCCGCAGCTGAACGCTCCCATGCGCGCCGGCTTGATTGAATAGATGCCAGCAGCTCAGAATACTCTATCATCTCAGGACCCAACATCTTTATCGGGCGAATAAGACACTTTTCCAGAGCAGTGAGCGGGTACGGGATACTCACAGAAGCTGCCGCTGATGAGTCAGACCCAGACCCAGCGGTCAACTCCTTCAACATCTTGGCAAAGGCATGTGTTGATAGCGCAAGCATCAGTCGCTCAAATCTGACTAGCATCAACAATGTGTGGGCACAGTCGCTTTCGGAACCCTTACTTGTCACCGGAGCACTCCTCCAACAACGATTTCCGGACCATCACGTCCTTCCACCACCACTCTAGCTTTCTCTCGTAGTCCCTGTCCGTGCTCTTGCCAATTGTATCCTTGGCTGATGAAACGGCATTACTGCCACCGGGCTTCACGTCTATAGCTCTGTGTCGAACGCTTTCCAAGTACTTAGTGAGAGATGTCCGAAAAGCAGTAGAGTCTGCGGGTTGCAAACATGGATATACAGAGAATATCTTCAAGAAGGGACTCAGCCGCCATTAATTTATGCGCATGAACTCATTACTCACAGATCTAGCATTTCCTTCAATCTTTCCTACTAAGAAATGGCATATGTCCTCCATGGTCTTTGCGCGTTCACGGATCCCTCTCGACTGTCCATTGAAGATGTTTTCGTCATATTCTAGATTATTCGCATAAGGGTAATTTAGAAGATGGAGATGTAATAGGAGAAGAAGAGGAATAGGCAAGGCGGGGATGTCCATGACATAGGAAGACGCGACGGACGGACTTAGCCATGGTAGGGTTCGAACGCGCGCGTGGGATGGAAGCACGTGGAGTTCGCCTTGTTTACGGTGGCTATGCAGTGGCAGTGCAACCACATACTGAACGCCCGCGCTGCCGATCCCGCTGTTTATCCTTCCGTTCCGTCTGCTTATCCTTGTATTCCGTGGATGACCGGACGGCAACGGCTAATTTTTCATACAATTCACTGTGAGGCTACTCTTTTGGATCCGACAAAGTCGGGAAGTCATTCAATGTTTCGCACTCGCCAGCGAAACATGCACTTCGCCATCCGAACTCCGTCTACCGTGCGGGTGCAAAGTCTTGACTTCTGCAGCGAGCACAGAGACATCCGTGTTCGATGTGTATAAATATGCGACCCTCTGAGCCTATCTCTCTCCAAGTTACATCCACGACAACGAACGCCTAGCTAGTCTAACGTCAACACTTCAACGACTCTACAAGATGCATTTGCCTATCACTGCAGGCGTGGTACTCTGCGCTCTTCCTTTCATCACATACTCTTCTCCGCTACCCTCAGAAAATATGACTTCGTCTGGCACGAAGATTCATATATACAAACGGTCGACCGGGACCAACGCTGACGGAGTAGCCAACATGGATGCACTTAAAGCACAACTATCCGCATCAATATTGTGAGTTCTATTCGATCTCTAAATTGCACGTTGATAACAGATATTACCATAGCAAATTCCAACGTGGCATTGATGCTTACGTGAGAAACACCGGCCGCGCACACCCTCTGGCATCGAACAGCTTCGAGAAGCGCGCGACGGTCAGCGACGCTCTGACCGATGCGGATAACAACCTTTGGTACGGCCAGATTTCCGTGGGCACTCCACCACAAACTTATACTGGTGCGGAACAATCAAATAATAAGTCTCCTGTCCAGCAAGCTGACTTGGCTTTCTTCAGTCGATTTCGATACAGGCAGCAGTGATCTCTTCCTACCTGGTCCCACCTGTACAACCAACTGCCAAGGGCACCATATCTATGACCCGAGCAAGAGCTCTACTTCTTCCGATGTCCACCGGACGTTCAGCCTCATGTACGGTGATGGCTCGTCTGTCCAAGGCGAGCAATACATCGATACGGTAGCTATTGCCGGATTAGTTGTACGTTGACCCGATTCAATGCGCTTCTCTATCTCATATCGTTGATTGTTTAGGCAAAGAAGCAACGTCTCGGCGCTGCTAATCAGTACTCGAACGGATTCTCGTCGGACAACTTCCCCGCCGATGGTTTGCTGGGCATGGGCTTCCGGGCTATCTCGCAATACAACGCCAATCCCGTGTTCCAGAATCTTATATCTTCACACCGAGTCGACCAGCCCGTCTTTGCTTTCAAGTTAGCGGAAAGTGGCTCGGAGCTGACGCTGGGCGGTACGGATGGCAATGCGTATTCCGGGAGCTTCGCATACACTGATGTGACGGACGAGGTATGAGGAAGGATGTCGATACTTTGCTCGCAGTGACTGAGATTTTTTAGGGCTACTGGCAGGTCCAGATGGACGGCGCAACGGTGGACAATCAAAATGCGGTTGGCGAGGTTGCCGCCATCATCGACACCGGCACGACCCTTGTCGTCGTCGATCCGTCATCCGCCCAACAGATATACGCAGCCATTCCCGGCTCCCAGGACGCCAGCACCACCGTCGGTAAAGGTTTCTACACCTGTAAGCAGCTGGCCAATCACACTCTATACACTCTCGTGCTCATGCAATGTTTTGCAGTCCCTTGCGATAGTGCTCCGACCGTCAGTCTCAAATTCGGTGGCAGAGCGTTCAGCATATCGCCGAGTATATTCAACCTCGGGCGCGTATCGCAGGATTCGTCGCAGTGTGTCGGGGGTATTGTGGATTCTGGGATGACCGGACGTGAGTCTGATATGGTTTGCCACCCGTGACCACTCACTGATTTTTACGGCGCTTCTAGTTCAATTCTGGATCGTCGGTGACATATTCTTGCGGAATGTGTACACAGTTTTTGATGTCGGCCAGTCGAGAGTGGGATTCGCACCGCTGAAGTAGAACTATACGGTCCCTGCCTACAAAATATGTTCTTGTCGTGATATGTTATAAAATTATTTGCACATAATCCAGGTGATTGGCACCGAGTGAGTGCGAATGGCCGAGGTGAGGTGAAGGGAGATGCGTCGAGCGCGTTGTGGCCATCTCATGAGTCGTGCGCTTTAATCCAATCAACTAGAATTATTCCACGCCTCTAGTCTTGATGATCTATTATTATCAGTACTGACTGGGATCTAGTTCCGTATTATGATGATACTGCAAAAGTAGCGCCTAGATCACTATACTTACTTTACCTAAAATAGTATGCAGCGTACAGGACAGAAGTCAGCAACGATTCATGCTCGGAGCAGCCTGCGAAGTCCAGTATGGCAAAGGGCGGCACGCGGTGTTCTTTCTTGGAGTCAATATCGCGGAGGAGCTAGCAGCATGTAGGCGTCGCGAGGAAGACCACCGAGCAGAGAGAGAAGGGCGCAGGGGACTCGCCGCCATGCCAGTGGATGTGCGTGCGACAGTCTGCTGTGGGTCTGTGAGCTCGAGGCCTGAGGGTTCGAGCGCGACTTCGGGATCAGGCTCGCGTATAAGGAGAGGAAACGGGCTAGCCGATTCCAACGTGTGCGCAATGACGCTGAATTCGGGAGACCGATGTTCGCGAGCGCGCGATGGTGGATGAAATGAGATCTGGGATTTGGTCGCGGTGGTGGTGGTGTGATCAACAGCAAGATACGGGCGTAGCGGGAGGAGGACCGATGCTCGAGGTCGTTTCTGCTGCGATGTTGACCTGGTCCGGCGCAAGTTGGTGTTTTGTCTCGGGGCGCCGAAGTCACAGTCCGTCATGGTCAACCCTGCGCAACAAGAGTTCAAGTTATATCGCACCGCTGAACCAAGCAACCAGAATTCGTTTGTAAAAAAATTAGCTGTCAGATTGGCGTGCTAGCAAACTTGGAGACGTTCTGAGATACCTGAAACGCCTGCGCTGCGGGCGCTAGTTTCGAGTTTGCAAGTTGACCCAACGCCGAACGGAACCAACTCCAAGATGCTCTCAGGCGGCAGATGGGTAGCATCGTAGCAGGGACATTGATCATGATAATTTAAAAGCCTTTTTTTTGTTTGGGACTTGGAGGATACGTTCGGCATTCGCAAAAGATTTACGGCCCGAGAGTGCAGCAGATTTTCCAGTGCCAAAACAAAAAATGATTAGATGAAAGGTGCCAGGCACACCAAGGGTAATCGGATTAGATCACTTTTATTAGGATCGATCAATCAAAAATTTATCAGATAATTCCAGGCGGTACTCACTCAGAGGTCTGCTCCTCCAGCCCGTGGCGCCACTGCAAAAGCCAGCCCAGGACAAGACTGTACGGTTAGACTGACAGAGTAGCTGGAGAAGGCAAGAGCCAGGCCAGGATCCCTTTGCACCTTGAGAGTCAAAAGGCACGGAGGCTAATAGTAATGGGTCGCACAGGCGTTAAAACAGCCGGTCCATCAATCTTTGCGGCGTCAATTACTTGGCTGCCAGTGTATATATAACCCGTAAACCTCCCGCGGTAATCCCAGCTCGCTATGGCTTCTCCGAGCATCACCAAGAACGGCTCCAACCACAGCCTTGACCGCTCTTTCCATCTCTACGATGCCGAGCCAGTGTCCCAGCGCGGAGACATCGTCGCTGATGCAGCGTTGGGCGAGGAGAAGAGCCCCGGTGTCAAGCGCGTCGAGGCTATTGCTTCGACCCTCACAAAGCTCGACCTCGTCGTTCTTTTTGGCGGCATTTTCTTGATCGCCTATGCCTATGGCCTCGGTACGACTCTCACCTTTCACTTGATTCCCAGAATTTCCTCGACTGACTTGTCCGCAGACCAGCAGACCCGGTCTGTCTACCAGACGTATGCGACCAACTCCTACTCATCACACTCTCTCCTGTCCACCCTCAACGTCGTCAAGGCTGTTATTGCCGCTGCTGCTCAGCCGCCCATGTCCAAGGTTGCTGACATCTTTGGCCGTCTCGAGCTCATCTCCTTCTCAGTCTTCTTCTACGTACTCGGCACCATCATCGAGGCCGCCTCTCACAATGTCCAGACGTATGCTGGTGGACAGGTGCGTCGCCAGTATATCTTGATACATACTCCCAGATATGTATTGTACCTGCTCAGGTTCTCTATCAAATCGGCTTGACGGGCATCCAACTCCTTATTGAGGTCTTGATTGCGGATATCACTTCTCTCCGGAACCGTGTCTTCTTCTCCTACATCCCCTCACTCCCCTTCATCATCAACACCTGGATATCCGGAAATGTCACCTCCGCTGTCATCGCGCACTCGACCTGGCAATGGGGTAACCCCTCCTTTCTCATGCTCCTCCTTATTTAACTCATTCTTCTCTAACTAAGGCGTCGGCATGTGGACAATCATCGTCCCCGCCACATCCATTCCGATCCTCCTCTCCCTCTACCTCGGCCAGCGGCGCGCTAAAAAAGCAGGCAAACTGTCACACATCCTCCCCTCCACGCCCTCCTCCCGCCTGCGCACCCTAGTCCAGCTCTTCCACACGCTCGACCTTCTCGGCACCGTCCTCCTCGCGCTCCTCCTCTCGCTGATCCTCATCCCACTCACCATCGCCGGCGGCACCTCCTCCCGCTGGGCGCACGCAGACGTTATCGTCATGCTCGTCATCGGCTTCGTCCTCATCCCCTTCTTCGTCCTTTGGGAGCTCAAGGGCGCGCGGCACCCCATCGTCCCCTTCGGCCTGCTCCGCGACAGGAGCATCCTCGCCGGCCTCTGGGTTGCGCTGAGCCTCAACCTCTGCTGGTACCTCCAAGGCGCGTACCTCTACACGCTCCTCCTCGTCTCCTTCAACACCTCCGTCACCACCGCCACGCGCATCACCTCGCTCTACTCCTTCTGCTCCGTCGTCGTCGGCGTCGCCCTCGGCGGCGTCTTCCGCTACGTGCGCTACATCAAGTGGGTCGCGGTCGCGGGGACGCTGCTCTTCGCCATGGCGCTCGGCCTGATGGTGCGCTACCGCTCGGGCGCGCACGGCGGGCGCGCGGGCTTGATCGGCGCGCAGGTCGCGCTGGGCGTCGCGGGCGGGTTCTTCCCGTACCCCGTGCAGGCGCTCGTGCAGGCAGCGACGAAGCACGAGCACGTTGCGGTCATCACCGCTTTGTACCTCACGATGTACCAAATTGGCAGCGCGTTCGGCAGTACGTCCCGCCCCCGCCCCTTCCTCTTTCTTTCCTACTTACTTACCTACCCGCAGACACGATCTCCGGCGCGATCTGGTCAAACACCCTCCCCTCAAAACTCGCGACGTACCTCGCGCCGATCAACGGCACGCTCGCCGCGGCTGCGTACGACGCGCCGCTCACGTTCATCCTCTCGTACCCCGTAGGCACACCCGAGCGCACCGCGGTCGTGCGCGCGTACGACGAGACGCAGCGGTACCTCGCGATCGCGGGCGTGTGCCTCGCGGTGCCGCTGTTCGCCGCGGCGTGCTGCTTGAAGAACCCGCGGCTGGGCGATTTGCAGGCGCTGCCCGAGGCGGAGAGGAAGCTCGGCGCCGCGCCTGTGGTGGAGGCGGATGAGAAGGCGGATGGGAACATCGATGAGAAGAACGTCGATGAGACTGCGTGATTTTGATTTTAATTGAGGTGGTATTGGGTCGAGCGTTGGCATGCACATTCACGATGCTGTGACGAACTTTATCAAAATCTAGACATTCTAGAACCCCCGTGGGCTGCCTGCGTGCCCTCTCATATTTATTTATTACTGTTTACGATATTTTGACGACAATTGGCTAGGTATTATTGTTATTGATGTTTCTTCGTGTGTATGGTGGACGGGTCTGGCGCGTATAGCTATCTGTGCCTGATGAAATGCAATGTGGATCGTGGATGACTTACCGCATCTTAAGCTTGAGGCTTTTGTGCATCTCGACGGTTACCTTGTCCGATCAAAGCGGCGTGCAGCCCAGCTGCAAGTACTCGTCGCGTCTCACATCCACCGCCCATGTTTCTGTGTCACAGTCGTGGCTCACTGAGGATACACACTGCGTCTTGCTATGCACCAGTTATCCCCGCAGGTGTTTCGAGTCGCACATTGGATGCTACCGCGTAGGGCATTTCCACCGAAGAACAGTACAAATATCGCTGTCAGACAATATCGCACTACCGTACCATGCGTCCAACATGCTTTGACGGAAGAGGAGGCGTGCTAGGCCCTGTCGCTCGATCTGAATAGTTCCTCAAATGATAATAATGATAATTTTCTAATATACCATGACAAAGGCGTAGTTGGTGGCAGGGACCGTATAGTTCTACTTCAGCGGTGCGAACCCTACTCTTTTCTGGCCTACATCAAACACTGTGTACACATTCCGTAGGAATATGTCACCGATAATCCAGAATTCCACTAGAACAGCCGTAAGAATCCGAGAATTGATACGAGTGGTAAACCATATCAGACTCACTTCCGTTCTGCCCAGAGTTCACAATACCCCCAACACACTGCGATGAACCCCGCGATACTCGCCCGAGGTTGAATATGCTCGGCGATATGCTGAACGCTTTGCCGTTAAATCTGAGACTAATACTCGGGACATTATCGCAAGGGACTATACAAGATTGTGTAAGCACGAGAGAGTATCGAGTGTGATTGGCCAGCTGCTTACAGGTATAGAAACCGTTACCGACAGTGGTGCTAGCATCCTGCGCGCCGGGAACGGATGCATATATCTGACGTGCGGATGTTGGATCGACGACAATAAGGGTTGTTCCGGTGTCAATGATGGCGTCCATCAGGGTGACCGCGACTTGATTATTCACAGTTGCACCGTCCATCTTGACTTGCCAGTAGCCCTAAACAAATCTCGGTCACTGCCATCCAAGTGGAGACATCTTTTCCCATACCTCATGGGTCACCGCAGTGTATGTGAAGCTACCAGAATACAAATTGCCGTTCGTCCCGCCCAGTGTCAGCTCCGAGCCGCTGTTCGCTAACTTAAAAGCGAAGACTGGCTGGTCGACTCGGTGTGAAGATATAAGATTCTGGAAGACAGGATTGGCGTTGTATTGCGAGATAGACCGGAAGCCCATGCCCAGCAAACCATCGGCGGGGAAGTTGTCCGACGAGAATCCGGTTGAGTATTGATTAGCAGCGCCAAGACGTTGCTTCTTTGCCTGAACAATGATATGAGATAGAGCAGCACATCGAGATAGGTAAGCGTACAACTAATCCGGCAATAGCTACAGTGTCGTTGTACTGCTCGCCTTGGACAGTCGAGCCATCACCATACATGAGGCGGAACGTCCGGTGGACATCGGAAGAAGTAGAACTCTTGCTTGGGTTGTAGATTTTGTGACCTTGACAGTTGGTTGTACATGTGGGACCAGGCAGGAAGAGGTCACTGCTGCCTGTATCGAAATCGACTGAAGAAAGCCAAGTCAGCTCACTGAACAAAAGACTTTCGATTGCTCCGCACCAGTATAAGTCTGCGGTGGAGTGCCCACGGAAATCTGGCCATACCAAAGGTTGTTATCCGCGTCTGTAAGAGCATCGCGTGCCGTGGCGCGCTTCGCCACATCGTTCAATAACAATGGGTGTTGTTGGCCGGTATTTTTCAAGTAAGCATCGGCACCACGCTGGAATTTGCTATTAAAATAATTGTTATTAACCCAAAATTTATAGATAGAATGGAACCCACTCTATAGATGCCGATAGCTGTGCTTTAAGTGCATCAATGTCGACCACTCCATCAGCGTCGGTCCCGTTCGACCGTTTGTATATACGAATGTTCGTGCCAGACGAATCCATGTTTTCTGAGGGTAGCGGAGAAGAGTGTGTGATGAAAGGAAGAGCGCAGAGTACCACGCCTGCAGTGATAGGCAAATGCATCTTGCAGAGTCCTTGGAATTTTGACGTTAGACGAGCTGGACGTTCGTTGTCGTGGATGTAACTTGGAGAGAAATATGCTCAGAGGGTCGCATATTTATATACATCGAATACGGATGTCTCTGTTCTCATCGTAGAAGTCAAGACTTTGCACCCGCACGGTAGACGGAGTCCGGATGGTGAAGTGCATGTTTCGCTGGCGAGTGCGAAACATTGAATGATTTTCCGACTTTCCCAGATCCGACAGAGTAGCCTCAGAATGCATTGTATGAAAATTTTGCCGTTTCCGTCCGGTAATCCACGGAAAACAGGATAAGCAGACGGAACGGAAGGATAAATAGCGGGATCGGCAGCGCGGGCGTTCAGTATGTGGATGCACTGCCACTGCATAGCCACCGTAAGCAAAGCGGACATCACGTGCTTTCACCCACACGCGCGTTCGAACCCTACCGTGGCTAAGTCCGTCTGTCGCGTCTTCCTTTGTCGTGGACATCCCCGCCTTGCCTGTTCCTCTTCTTCTCATATTACATCTGCATCTCCTAAATTGTCTGTATGCTAATAAATGAGATCATGACGAAGACATCTTCGGTGGGCAGTCGCGAGGGATCCGTGAACGTGCCAAGTCCACGGAGGACATATGTTATTTCTTGGTAGGAAAGATTGAAGAGAATGCTAGATCCGTGAGTAATGGGTCACTGCGCGTAATATAACAGCGTTTTAGTTTTTTCTTGAAGATATTATCTGTATATTCATGTTTGCAACCCGCAGACGCTACTGCTTTTCGGACATCTCTTGCTAGCTATTAATGTGAAGTCCGGCGCCAGTGATGTTTCTTCATCAGTCAAGGATAAGGTTGGCAAGAGCACGGGCAGGGACTACGAGAGAAAGCTAGGGTGGTGGTGGAATGATGCTGAAATCGTTACTGGAGGAGTGCTCTGGTGACGAGTAAGGGTTCCCAAAGCGACTGTTCCAACGCATTGTTGATGTTGGACAGATTTGAGCGACTGATGCTTGCACTAGTGTTTGTCGAGATGTTGAAAGATTTGGTTGCTGGCTTTGGGTTTGATTCGTCGTCAGGAGCCTTTGTGAGTATCGCGTAGCCGCCCGCTGCTCTGAAAATCTCTGATTCACGCGATAAAGATGTTGCGTCCTGATATGATACGGTATTCTGAGCTTCTGACATTTATTTAATCAAGCTGTCGCGCATGGGAGCGTTCAGCTGCGGAACTTCTGATCCAGCAGGCTGATATGAAGTCCTCTGCAATCCGTACACATCTACACTCGGTGGATACCTGCTAATGCTTAACGGATACATCATTCCCAATATACAGGATCGCCTTGCTCTCTCAGGCCAAAGCGTTGCAGAAATGAACTACGACAGGCTCAGCACCGAATCGTTTATTGATGCTAGCTGAGTTGAGGCAGCCCGATCTGTTGAAGAGCTACTAGAAAACATACGGTTGGATAGAGCGCACTCAACAATGTTGTAGGCGTTGCTGGCGTCCAACGATGTCCCACATCTGTCAATGATGTGGAAGGGCCACATAATATACCTGGTACAACCTCGCAAAACAAGGGTATTTCTAATGATTTGGTGAGCAATGCAATCACGTCATAGCCTCGTATCTGACAGACTAAAACAGGGATCTCATCTTGTGCCGCATCCACTGCCTATAGCTGCTACCCACTGCCTGTGTTTTTCGCCCTGACTCACGGCCAAGACGTTGATATCAAAATGTGAAAGCACTCCCAAACATGGATGGTACTGAAGGGAAGAAAAGGTAAGTGCGAAGAGTGCAGACACGAGTCGAAAGTTAGAGCCAAAGGTACTTTCAGTTAATGTCCCCTATGTTCTCACTCAGTCTCTTTACCGATGGTGACCTACTTAGCTAAGTCCCCGTCTTCCCAAGTGATTGCAGGGATGCTAAACGCTAACGATCATACAAGGTACGTCCATGGCGAGTTCATGGCATATATGCAACGCGTTGCAGTGTTTACGACTCATTAAGTTCATTACAGAAAGCCAGTATTCAGAACTTGGCCTCGAGTCCCGACCGTACGATGCTTCTGACCTTCCGCTGTTCTGGCTGCTGCATCTAGCTGATTCGTGTTTTGCTGCAAGCAGCTCCAAGACATTTGCCAGTCCTCTCACAAGTAAGTGCTGCTGCAGTTCTCTTTTCAGGTCACCGTTGCGTCTAGCTCGCAATATATTACATATCCATTCCGAGTCTAACAGAGAGATCCTGGAGATGAAGGACCTCTCTACTATGGCTGCTACGGTCTTGAGATCATCTTGCATCCATCCAACCGGGCGATGATTTGAGCAACAAGTGACCCGCCGTCTACTATCCTCACCGACTTATTATGGTGTCCTACCACACCTGGGCTTCTTTATGGACCTGAACTACGTCACACAGTCCGACGTAGTGCCCCGCTGTTCCTGGTGGACTCTGTGAAAAGCGCTGTCTGTCTCTCGGTCGTTCTATTCGTTGGTAGTCCCGAAACTCTGCGACAGTATAAGGTGGTGCTACAAAGCAGCTCTTCGTTGAGATATCCTTCGCGAATACTCCTTGTCAAGTTCATCTCTTATGGGTGAGGGCAATACACCCGTTATCTCAATGAACGACGATTGGAAAGCCAGTGCATTCTTTGTAGCCTTGAGATAGCTTGGAGGCCACTTCTCAGACGTTCTATCCATTCCTATCCCAAAGCTGGGAGCGCATCTGGTCAGTCCCGTGCCCGGAGGAGTCAAGCAGGTCTTCTGCGCCTTTCAACGTCGACAGTGGCGACTCTCCCATCGCATCTCCCTTCATTGCGATTTCGTAGCGATCCTGGGGACCCTGCAGGACATGCTGGAGGTGTTGCACCTCCAGCCACCCGACAAGCATAGACCAAAGCGCATACCTTTCTCGCCTGCAAAGGGACTGAGGCAACCTCTCGCACGGGCGCTGGCTCAGACCGCGAGGACCGTCGATCGTACATCATGACGAGAATCAACGTTCTTTCGCACGTATCAGACGTATCCACACTAAAGGCCATTCTTTGACTGTATTTCAACGACCGCTGCCACGGATGATACCTTCGTGGTCCAGAAGCTATGATCACCTCGAGAGCGTACCAGTGGGACACCCGAGCACTCCTCATCTTGGGATTGCCCGAGTTTGCAAATAGGTGGCATTCACAGCAGACCCAGGCAGTCTGATCGAATACAATTTTACCTCACGACCGTACAAGGACCTGTGGGTAGTCGCAAATACGGTCACGAAGCATATAGGAAGAGATGAGTACTAAAATTGCCAATATGGGATCCTTGTGGAACCGCTCAGGTAAGGGTTGGCATGTTACCTTCTCGAAATCAGTTCTCAACATCGCTGTTCCAAACCGGTTGCAAATCAGTCTAGTTCGAGCTCGAACATCTAAGTCGAGGCTAAGGTGGACGAATAACTAGTGGGAACGACAAGCCTGTTGTACGTCATTATCTTCGTGATTGAATATTATATTACGAATTCAGACCGTCTACGACCTCATGTTGTCTGCTGCCGCGGTGCTTCATCTCACGTAGCCCAACTGAAGTGGCACGAGGTCTTCATCCATAACAATATGTTCAGTGTGGGTGGCCACAAAATGTGCATGGCGAGTGCAATTCATGCCTCAGTCCTGAGGATACTTCGGACCTTCGATGCGGCGACAACTGGGCTGCAGCTCTCTTGATCTGCTCACAGGAGCTATTGTCGCACGAGCATCGGACGTATAGTGGTGACATGGCGACTCTCGAAACGCTGATGTTCGTTCAGTTCGCAGGCCACGTCCCTGCGTGTTGGAACTACATAGGCTCTGCATGGACGTACTGCATCAGCTATCGCGGACTTTGCGTGCCGCTGAGTATCCCAACTCCGACCAAGTCTGTCGCAACTTAGAATTCTCCCCTTCCGCGATGTCTACGCCACTATGCCACTGATGGCTAAATTGTCATCTGTTGACGCCGGAGGATATACCCTCGGATGTTTTCTCCGCGTCGTCAGATTAAATTACGCAAGAGGCGAAGCGCCTGTTCACACTCCAAGTTGTCAGATAATAGAGAACTCGTTGCACTAGCATGGGATGCTCGCTCATTCGTTTCGCGTCTGCATGCCGCATACCCGCTTATGCACTAGAAGGCGGGACGAGTCCTGGCAACCTATCAGATTAGATGCATTGTCGAGCCTTCTTTCTTGCGAGCCTCGGAGCCGAGAGGCTCCATGTCGACGATAATGATCGTTTGTGTCACGACCGTGATCCTGACGCCATTGCAAGGGTCGGTCCACATGCCAAAGCATATTTCACCAAGCCCAGAGAATCGTCAGTTGGAGGATTTGGGTCCGCCAATTCGTCGGCATGGCATCGTGGCATCGTCTCCGTCTCGAGAAGTGCAGTTCATAATGCAGAGAACTCTTAGTGCTCCGTCGATGCACGGTAGAATTCAGTCCCGCCTTGGGGACCCAAATGGTGAGCTCGCTATGCACATGGGCCTCGGTCGTGGAGAATGGCTTCTACGACTAGACAAAGTTCAACTCGTGATCGACCTTGAGCTTGAAGGTTGCCCACAATGACATACCATCACGGCGACCAGTTGGAAGGGAGGTCCCATTCGCATGCCACACACACCTTGCGACCATGGCTTCTCCAGAACCGAAGCGCCTTCAGTACGCACGTCGATTTCAATTCCGATACCGCGACGGGTGTATACACCTAATTTGCGCTCAGTGCGCATCAAGAACTTGAATTTTACTTTTTTCTACGGTGTCTCTGCACAGCCAGTGAGAGCGAAATACCCCATAGAAAGCAACGATATGCAAGAGCGCCGTCTTCCTTTCTCCGTTCCTCGGTACGTGAACCCGGATTCTCCCACACAGTCGATATCGAACCTTGAAGGTTATTTTGCAGCCGGCGTGGTGCAGGACAAAGGGCCGCTTCGACCTATCAATATGCCGCTTCTTCTACTTGTGACTCTTGAGCATCAAGGGCCTGGATTATGATGAGTATGCCCCTGATTTTCGTGGGGGTGAAATAGTGGTGAACGCGGTCGTCACCATATCAAGATCGTAGTAATCACATGAGACGGTGGGATGAAAGGCTCGATGCCAAACACAGCGACCATCGTGCGAGCACCGGTAGAGAGCAATCACCTATCGCAACAACCTGGAGAAAAGCAGGAACGAAACATTAGTATGCGAAGGAGTGAGGCGTACGAATGCAGTGATGTCGAGCCAAATGACTCGCGCAACACAGCGTCCAATGAGCGATGAATGTTCTTGTCCGGGGTTTCTTCTTCCTCGGTGGAGCCGAATCCTTTCTCTGAGTCTGTTGTGAAGAGTGGGCGTATATGGAATGCTGTATACTCTGAGAGCTCGGCGGGATTGGCGCGGCGCGCCTCATTCCCAGTACGGTTGCCGACGACACGATCCCTCCTGTGGGAGTGAATGGTTCATTACCACACTTTGCGTTTTGTACCTTCGCAGTCTCCGCGGATATGAGATGCTCGATACGATATCATGTACGGACCTTACAAAAGAGTCCGATGGGTAACCTAGCTGAAAAGGCACAGAAGAGACCAACAAAGAATTCGTTTTGCGGTGAGAAGAACGGGGGTGGCATGACCAGCCCCTGTGCCAAGGAAAGACACCATCGCTTGTCAGGTTATTTTTGTCACAAAGGTCGACTGCAGGCAGGCGGAATCAAAGTGGTAACTGGTTTGAATGCGGCTGTCATTCATTCCAAGGATGGCTCTAGGTAATATAGCACGAATAGCATGAGAAAGAGGCGGAACGAAGGATGGGTTCCATACTCTTGACATTGAATTCAGCGCCATAGGAAAGTTTCCTATAGGAATTGGTGGATATGTTCAGCGTGGTTTGTGGTACGATCATCTATGGTGGCCTCCGATCGAGCTCTTGTATGGAAACGTTCAGCGGCGAATCAATGGCAGTTCAACGTTCAACGTTCAACGTTCAGAACCAGGTCACGCATTATGCCCGCTGCTACTGGCAGGCTCGCAGAGACGATCTGCAAGATAGCGGGGTAACATGAAGGTATATGATTCCATGTGAAGTAGTGGTCAGGCGATGCAGTAATCTTCAAAAACGCATTCATTAACCCCGCATTATCGGCTTACGTAAGTCATATACAAGTTGGTTGTCCGACTCTTAGGCTGTATACGGCGACGGCGACAGCTCAGCTTTACGGACTGCAAACTACGATGACGATTAAGCACTTTGATAGTAAGTTTGGCCCTGATTAGTCGAGGTTGCTCATTTCGTGTAAACGCACAAAGTTGTTGACCGCTCGAACCGTGAACGTCCGTCGCAGGCTACCTCAATGAGCGCAATCGCTTCCACAGTCTCCCCCTCTCTGTTTTATCGGATTCACGTCTAGGGATTGATGCGTCAAACTATCTGCAAACTCTTATGGAAAACCCGCCGACGCGGGAGCCCCTTATTGCTGCGACTGGAGGTCTTCCGCTAGCGCTGACAACACGCGTAGAGGCGGACTTGCGTGTTCTGGAGAAGTACCGCATCAAACCTGTCTTCGTGTTCCCTGGTCTGCTGCCTAACAGGCGCGGAAGGAACCACCAGCTGCACCAAGAGCAGAATGCCGCATGTCGGGAGCGGCAGGAGGCTTGGGCAAAGTACGAGGCTGGCCAGGAAGATGCCGCCACCAAACTATTTGAAGCGCGAAGCCCGCTTCACCAGTGGGACATATGGAGAATGATTCTGAGAATATTCAAGCACAGGAATGTGGAGTTTGTGGTTGCACCTTATGTGTCTTGGGCCCAGGTACGCATCCACAGTGTATCGTGATTTCACTTCTGAATCCGATTACTCAAACAGCTTATTTATCTACAACGCCATACTAAATCATACATTCACGCGATCTTTGGACCTACAGATACATTGTTGTATCCAAGCGTGGACAAGCTGATCACTTCCCTCGACCTCACCTCATCAAACCCGTCATTCACTTACGTCTCGAAACGGAACATCTTGACAGAGCTGGGCCTGACAGAAGACCAATTCCTGGATGTTGGTCTTCTTGTTGGTTGCGAGTACTCTGCCCCCTTCCCTCCCACGACCCATGAACAAGCCTTGAAGGCGACCGTCGACATGCTGAAGTACTACAAGTCAGGTCACGCTTGTGTCTCTGCATTCGCGGAACAACCTAATGTAAAGTCATCGCAGTATCAAGACAACTTTGCTCGCACTCGATCCATGATCAAGTATTCCCTGATCCTCTCATCGGAAGGAACTGTTATGCCTCTGCCTTTGGCCATTAGCACACCCACGGCGCAGAATCATGGAAATCATCACCCGCATCATCCAACTGCTGCCGACATCCCATCTGACCTGCACGAGATATTCACTCACAGACTCCCTGACGAGATCTATTTCTATTTATCTCGTGGGCTTATGGGCCCTCAGGCTCTTGTCTGGCTCACCACGGGCCAGATCATCGAGACGCCGCCGCTTGACACGGGTGAGACGACGGAGTACAGGCGTTTCGTGAAGGAGGTTATCACGGATGGCCAGACTGGGCCTCGAGCGACTTCGTTGGCGCTTATAAGCAGCGTCGCCCACAATTTCTGGTCCAATCGGCGCGTTACGCCGAATTTCTGGTTCGAACCGAATGTTCCCAGTAATCAGCAAAAATACATCCAACACAACTCGCAACAGACTGCGCAGTTGGCGGAGAGGGTCGCGGGATGGAACGTCCCTTACCTGATTGTCGAAGAGGAGCTACGGAGGCAGAATGTGAGTCTAGTCCTCTGACACGAGAGCTGTTCTTGGCACTGATATATCGTACAAGTCTTCCACGATTGACTTTGCTCTATGTTTGGGCGCGACAGCCTCTGAGAAACTCGCTACCCGGACTCGAGTAAAGAGCGGCACCAATTCTAGCCCGCTAGACAAGAAAGATGAGATAGTGGCGAATGTTATTTGGCGTTTCCTTGAGTTGCGAGGGTGCGTCGTGTTTCTCACTCTAGTGCATTATCGGTGGCTTGATTTCATGATCGTGATAATCAATTGTTCTGCCGGAATTGAACAGATTCCTGCTGAATACCCATGCGCACTCGCCTTTGGCTCGCGCTATGTACACAGCTCTCAGACCAGCGCGTGTGAACGACAAATTCCAGGATCCTCTCTACCTGTTCCTGGAATTGGTTCGGGCAGGCGTTATGCATGGCAACCTCTGGTCTGGCCGGGCATTTAGCGGGGGTCCTAGTTTCGGCACCGGTGGGTGTTATTTTTTCACACGTTTCCAACGGCGATGATGTCGCTCACCGTCGCGTGGTTCGCGCTATCCTTGGCCCACAGACGATGAGAAATCTTGCATGCTCTTGGTTATGCGGGTGCTCAGCATCGTTCCATTGAACTTTAAGGTGAGATAGCTCTATTCATGCCGGTGTCCAAGCTGTGCGATGTATCAGGGGCGTGATATTCGTGCTGACCATCTGTTTGGGGGCAGTCCCAGCCATGGTCGGCTCCGCTGTCACGAGAACTGTTAGTCTTCAACTCGTTTGTTCGTTCCCTCACACGAGCACTCCGGACCTTACTTGAAGTTACATCGCTCAATATGCTTCTCCGCCATGATGCCCGGCGTGCCAGAGATGACCTTCTGGACATCACGTTATCGCTTCCTTTCCAGTCGGAGGTGAACACCGGGTTCGGTATCCTCGCCAAAGTGTACTTGGATGCGCTCACGCACATAAACAACCGCACACGGGTGCGGGATCCCAATGCGGAAGGTGTGAGAGAGGCCAAGATAATGGCTCTGGAAATCTGTGAGGAAACCTTCCCCGGCGTCAAGGACCCGAAGGGCGAGGTCGAGCGGGGCTTCCGGTTTTGGGATGTGGTAAGTGGAGGCATCCTGTCACCTTAATGCAACTGAGTTGGGGCCTAATAATACGCCTTTTTTCCCTTTGTTAGACGCTGACGGCCATGAGGCAGCTTCATTCTGAGGGAGCAGTTATCCGTGACCTGATCGACCAGTTTGAGGCGGCGGAAGCGTGGCTGGCACCTATGAGGCCGTAGAAGGGGCTCCATTTAGGACTGAACCGAAGGCACCGGTGTTAGCATGGTTCTGAAAATTCCAAGGGTTGTCAGATTCGCTCGTGTCACTCTTGTATTCCCAGCGTGTAGTGTGGCAGCGGCAGAGGAAGGTTGGGCGGCGGTGTGGCTTGGTATAGGTCTTAGTTCCTACGTGTGGGTATTTTAGGCAGGGAGAACGTGTATTGACGGGAGAAAACGATGAGAACACGAGCGGGATACGATGAGAACGGCTGGGAACGCGAGGATGCACGATTTCCCATTTTGGGGACGCTGCAAAGCGACCGCCAAATCTCCGATGCGATGAGAGATTTGATCTCGCTAGCTTCAGATTTCCTGGCTGCGGATCTGTGCCACTTGAACATACTCCTCCTATAAGAATGCATCCTCCAACCGTGGCACCCCTCCAACAGTCATGTTGTCCTCGCCCTACCTCGACCCCATCGCCATCCGCGACGACAACAAACACTCGGCCCACGACGGCCATGTCTTTCTGCGCCGCCAGTACACCGTCGAGATTGTCCAGCTCGAAGAAGTTCCGCCCCCGTCACCACAGTCCAGTTCATCATCATCTCCATCCGAGTCTTCTTCATCATATTACGACGAATCCGACGACGACGAGGATGAAGAGTCGGCGTGCACATCGTACTGCTCCTCCGACTGCCCCATGGGAGAGGACAGTCCAGAGACAAACGAGTCGGCGGCGGGCGGGTACGCAGACGACACATTCTCGATACGGATGACTCGGATACATGCCTGGAGAGAAACGTTTACGAAAGAAGCAGTTTCCGGTACGTCAATCTCCATTACCTCCAGACGAAAGCTGAGCCGCGCCTCCCAGGCATTGCACCTTTGGCACCCTCACAGCCAGTTTCATGGAGAGAGGATCCGGACGCGAGCGGCGAAGAAGTAAAGGTCGGTTCCAAAACGGTCCGCGCATCTTCCCGATACGTTTGCTCATCCCTGCTGCTGCAGACGTCTTGCTCGGAACCTCAGCGGGTGTACGTCCAGCAGAAGGGTCGCCTATCGACGTTTAGCCTGCACTCCTGTCCCGCATGCGACGCGCCCTTTGATACCCCACAGAGCCTGCGCCGACATGGCCGCGGTCCCCAAGCTGACGAAGCCTGCCGCATAGCGGTAGAATACGATTTCGAGTGATCCGCTTTTCCTCGCAAGGAACTTCAGCACACACGATCTGCACGAGCCCCCATCCAATTGCATTAACTTTATCCTATCTGATATTCTACACCACCTACTTCGCATTGCACGTTGGTATCGTACATAGCATCTTCTATTACTCTCATATTATGTATTAATTATTCTAACATTTCCCCTACTACCTTGGCGTGGCTCCACGCCTCTGTTCATACATCTGTACATACCGCATTGTAATAACATCGTGCGCATTGGTCCATCTGCAAAGCTTGAGCTTGAGAAGCCGCCGAAGCACGTAGCTTGCGCTTAATGGTGCGTAACCAAACCAGCATGGTCACCGGGCCACGAGAGACTACTCAAGACATCATCGCAGCAACTGATGTCTCGCCGGGTTCGCACCAACGTTTAACGGAGAACAGCCGCGCTAACCATATTCGCACCAGCGTCTGACCCTCCGTCGCAGCCAGGGCCCTGATTCCGTGAGAGTCTGTCAACACAAAATCGGCATCAACGCTGGACAGGAGGATGGGTAGCGTATGCTCCGAATGTACTGAATCCGAGTAATGAACGGGGCGACCTCTTTGCGGCGAACTTGAGGCCTGAGCTAGCGTTGCCGCGGCCAGCCAGGATCAAAACCAAGCAGCAGCCACGGTTTCCCATATCCGTCCCCACCACTCCCATGCCCTCGACGTGGCGGCCGTTTCAAGGTGTCATTGCGCCGCCTTCTCCGTCCCGAGGAGCGCACTGGCGACGGTAGCGCTATCAGATAATCAAATAAAATATCTCCAAATCCCCAGCCATCCCACACCATCGCTCGGAGCATACTTTCCGTATTGTTCTCGCAAGATCATCCGATCCAGGCTTGACCGACCCTGGAACACGATCGGGCCCAATAACCTCATCCCACGCCGGCGCCTGCTATTTTTCTCCACAGTCAGGCGCAATCCGATATCGTCACATATCGTCACTGAAATTTACACCCGGGCAATGCAGCGCGAGAAGACAATCCACGCAGATCAAGGACACATCAGTTAATCATAGGTGGAGAGGCAAAAATACACAATCACAATCCTCGCTGGAGCCCAACACGCTGCAGCGTGAGTGTCATGATCGCCGCTGTGACCTCAATTGTTCACATCGATGGCGGAGGTTAACACGTCCAACGCCGCGAGCTGGCCCCACGAGGTGAACGCTTGAGGGGGTCCTGTCCAGCTGGACGAGTACGTACTACCATTCGCCGCCAACTCGAGAAGCGCGTTGTACTATAATTGTCCACAAAATCAACAAAAATAAGGTGGCGAGTGACCCGAAATACGTACTTGGACATCGATATAGCTCTCGACCAAGCTACGGAGATCCGTGTTTGATGCGCTTCTACTGAACGCTTCGTGCAGCCCACGTATGAGAACAGCTACGGCCCGATTCCGAGAAAGGAGTGCGCAAATGCGTAGATGAGATGATCAGCGATCGTTGTTCAAACTTCGAAAGAGGTACTGAAGTACTCACCCTTGAACCCGACGCTATCATTGTCAGTAGTCGTGCTCACCCCTTCAGTAATGACACCGTCATCTCCCTGCCAGGCGCTCGTGTGCGTCGCAGCTGCGAGCACATTGACAAGGCTGTGAAAACCGAAAAGAAGATTGCTCAGCAATGAGTCCGATTCACATGGAGACACAGGGATCTCACAGACTCACAGAGTTGTCCATGTTGAATCACCGGTGACGTCGGCGAGGACACTGAGACCCTCGATAAATTTGCCGGTATTGTAGGTGAAGAGCCACGAACTCGGAGATGTCCTGCCATCGCCCAAGCGTGAGCAAGTTCACAAAGGAACGCAGCAATGTCGGTGTATCTTACGAGCAATCGTTAGCGTTGACCGTGTCGAGAACAATGTCGCCAGAATTGAGGTTGTGTGAGTTTATCCAGGAAGCTGCAGCCGTGGCTGCGCTAGAATACTGCCCATCTCCTGTGGCTTCCGCGAGATAGGATCCCAGGCTATATATGGGGCGATCTTCAGGCCCAGTCTGAAGTCACTATACGCGAAGATACATACGTCATGAACAATCTAGAGGATATTACTCCGACGTCAGTCATATGGCATACGATTATTTTATGAAAGCCACAGATCGCTTTCTTACCCTGTAGTGATAGAGTTGATGCCCTGGTCGTCGCTTGTAGGACGCTGTGGATGAATAGACATCTCAACAAGCCATTACTTCGCATAGTCTATTCTGGCTACTCACCCAGAATACACCACCTGCCATCGTAGCTATGTGGATGAGAACGGTCAGTATTCTTGCCCCACCCAGGCCGTTCGGGTGCCCGATATTAATTTACGGACCTCCGTTGCACGTCGATTCGAGTGAGAAGCTCTTCACAGATGTACTGCCACTCGAAGCTTGGGCCGCGGTGACTTGGCTATTTTCAAGACATCCAGGACATCGAATTTCTCATCTGAGATTGGAACGAAGAGACGGATGCAGAGGGAAGCTTACTATGCCGAGACGTGGCTCCACGTATCGATGGCATGCTGCAGCAGATTGGTATCCCCATACGCTCTGTAAGCGTAGTATGCGGCCGTCGCCCACCACCTGGATGACACAAAGGGTAGGTTGTCAGCCAGTTCACATCTATTCGTAGAGACAACGTACAAAGCATCGTCGTTGTACTTCGAAGAAGAGTTTCACTGAAATTATTACACGTTCGCATTCCCATGACCAGCAAGCACACACCCTAACCCGGGTCAATAAGCTACGGTTCCTTGATAAATGAGTGTGTCACGGCGTACTGGTATTGATCATAATTGGCAAACAGACTCCAGCCGGTATTCAAACCGTTCACAACGGCCGCCTGATTGGTGGTGGTCCCCGTGATGTTGTCTTGGTTCGCCATCACGGACCATACATTGCCGGACTGCCACCAGCCTAGACCTGTCCATATACGATGCCGAATATGCATAAATATCACTGATGAGTTTAATATTGACATTGCCATGAAGCTGGCTGACCGTTGAACTGGGCATTGGCCGAGTTGAGCTGCCCTGTCATGACGTCGATAGCATTTTGGGCAATGGACACCCGATCTGAGTAGGAACGACTATTCGTAGGCTCCTAGATATTGTTAGATGAGGATACCGCTTCTCAAGATGAAACTTATACTCACTCTCCAGGATGAAGGGACGCTCAAGTCCTGGGCCCACGCCAGACCACAAATACCCAGGAAAAGGAGAGAACGATGTTGCATGATGGTTGTAGTGAGATGAATCGAGGAGAGGGAACGTGAAATAAATTTTGTGTGTTACTATCATTACACGGGAGTTGCAAAAAGTCCTGCAAATCGCCATACAGCGTCGGCTATGCTCAACATTTTCATGATCGGTCTCCATGGGATCATGAAATGTCATCCTGCAAACATAATTATCATTTTTTTGTGATTTAATATCTAACGCTACGAGTGCAGGAGAGATGCCAGGTTGTGCTCGGGAGTTGCAAAAGTTTTGTCACACATCAGTCACACGGCACATTCAGACTCCGATCCGGCAAAGGCTCAACTTGACGTACTCCGCTTGACTGTCGAAAAGCGGAGTTTGAATCTCGCGTCAGGCAATGTCACGCCCTGCGCTTCAGGAGCTGCAACTCGACATCCTTAAAGGTCCTCAAGCACTTTTATGCTTATCGGGTAGGTTATTTAGAAAGAATAACAGTAGTTAAAACTATCCCAGACTTGATTTTGAGGTAAATGCTCATTTTACCTGAGAGATCTCTTGTTTACATGCTGCAATCAGTATTGAGGCATAGATATCTTGACCAGCAATCCTTACCACACATATTTTTCTTTGATTTTACTCCATGAACAGTATATCCTAGTCTATATCTATGCATCTGTGGTGGTCCCAATTTTTTTCATTCAGTGTGGATGGCATAGTAGGGGTTGCTTGGGAGTTGCAAAATTTGCAACTCCCGTCTAATGATAGTATATGAGCACGGATCCCTGGAGGAATGATGCAAACACTGACTACGATCAGACAGTTAGGCCACGAGAACTACGCTGATGCGGGCACATATGAGGGCTTGGCATGCTCGTTGGTGTCACACCCGAAAAATTGAATGTTATATGTCATGCCAGACCAATGGTTGCTGCAGTGGTTTGTTACGGCCTCAACGTCCGATGGGAATGGCCACGATAGCTACCAGGACTATCAAAATCACTAAGAAAAGGCCATACCAGATCACAGCGACCAGCGACGCAAGGGAACGACGCATGTGATGCTAAATCAACTATTCCAAGTCGACCACACGATGGCCTACGATGCCTCGGCCGAGACGTTCGCCACCTTGCAACGTGCGTTTCTCAGAGTACCGAGTCGAAAGGATTTCACCAGCAACAATATCCAGAGGATGCATGACCCTTAGTTCTTGGACATACGGGCAACAAGCAAAGAATTCCGGCCAGCAGCTGCTGGCTACAGATGGTTACTGCAAAAGAGTTCGCGTGACAAAGTAAGTACAGCACAGCGTGACATTGAATAACTGTCTAACTTCTCGTGCACCAACTTCTAGCTTGGCTGCGGTCTATACAGCAATATTGGTTTCACGCTCTTGTATATTCGAAATGAGCGGAAGCATCAAGAGAGGCGCTTTCATAGTCATCGAAGGACTAGACAGGTCCGGGAAGAGCTCGCAGGCTGCGAAACTACTGGTCCGCCTGCAGAACGCGAATATACCAGTCAAACTCCTCAAGTTTCCTGGTTAGTCGGCACGACATGCTCTATGGAGAGTCAGCGCAGGAATGATCTTGCGATAGACCGAACAACCGCCATCGGAAAGACGATTGACTCCTACTTGCGTTCCGAATCCGACCTGGACGACCGCGCGATCCACCTCCTCTTCTCTGCCAACCGATGGGAGCTGGCGTACGTCGCTCCTCATTCATCTTGTTTATTATTTCTCTTGCCCGACTCCTGTCCTGCCACGAGTTGTCTTGGGCCTGAATTAGTCTGATATTAGTCTGATTATATGATAGGTCCTCGATCGAGGAGTCGCTGCGGTCAGGGACGACTATCCTTTGTGATCGCTATGCCTTCTCGGGCATCGCATTCTCCGCCGCCAAAGGGCTGCCCTACGAGTGGTGTCGCTCCCCAGATATCTCCCTCCCTGCTCCCGATGTCACCTTATTTCTAGACATCCCCCCTGAGGAAGCTAGAGAGCGCGGCGGGTATGGCCAGGAACGGTACGAGAAGGAGGAAATGCAGAAGAAAGTGCGGGCGATGTTCCAGAGACTTGGGAAGGAGACAGATGGGAGGGGCCAGCAAAGGTGGGTCACTATAGACGCGGGCAAGAGTATGGACACTGTCGCGGAGGATATTTGGAGGCACGTAAAGCTGTTCATGAAGGGGGTAGATGGGCCTGTAGAGAGATTATGGGAAGCAGATGCCGCTCCCTTGAATACCCCACCATGATAGTGAATCGGTTCTGACCCTGGAATACAATTTAGCATACACATTCGACGTGGTATCCAACAAGTCCTTATAGCCAGAAAGGAGTGGCGATATACTGGTAACAGGTATGAGTAACAAAGAAGATATGAACTGAACTAATGACAGTGGTAATAATACTAATCAGGATCGCACAACCATACTATGCCACCGACAAACAAACCAGAAAACAAGTCAAGTCCCTCAAGCCCACCTTGCGTCAGTCACTGGGCCCTACGCCCGGGCCATAATGCTCGGATGGGTCCTCTCCCCGGGTCAGTTGCTCGTGGACACTCTTGAAACGACGACTGCAAGCGCGATGAGCAAACCCCATCGCCATTTCTCCCAGATAACCTGGCGCCAGGCCTCGGCCCACCCGGCCCCGGTCCCTGTACCTTTGGGTTTCTCCCCGCCCTGAGACGCCCGGACGGCACTCGACTGTGGCGTGGATTCCGCAACAATGGCGTCTGTGACATGTGAGAGTTGGGGTGGCAGGGTGGATGCTGATGGTGTAGGATCGGGTGTCACGACCTTCCCTCGCTCCTTCTCCCCCATATTAGGTAGATCCCGAAGCTCCGGTGTGCAGAACTACATAGAGATATATGAAAAGAAGGGTCATCAGCGATCAGAACATCAGCACAGGAAAGCAAGGAGCAGGCGGCTGAAACATCGTCGCGGGGAAATCGGTGATGGATTTAGAGTCGATCCCGGCCGGGGAGCAGATCCCCGCAGACAACAGACAAATACGAATAAAAACGAGTGGATGATACTCACGTCTGAAAACGCCTCTTTGAACTTGCGCTGACTAAGATTCCATGCATGACTTCGTGCTGCATACACCCGCTTATCCGAGTCTGAGGAGGTAACAGAGCCGGTAGTGAGTTCGTCGGAGAGCATGAATGAGAGGAGACCTGTCAGACTGAAGCAGATCTCAATGTCAATCACATGAAATCAGACCATGTTATTATGGTATAGCACCGGGTTCTCACATTGTTGCGACGCTCCAGGCAGGATTCCACTGTACAAGTATAAGGAAGCTTCAGGAGAGGATAAAAGTGAAACGCACGCTGCCGGGGTGGAAGTCAGACATGGAGAAACAGATCTTCTTATCTGGCTGGAAGCGCCCTGATGGTGTGTACATCTGCACTCATAAGACTCCCTCTCTTGTAATTTCAATGCATGAGGGATTCACCTTAATCCCAGGGGGCTTGAACGGATACTCTGAGGGAAACATTAGGACTCCATGATACTCTCCGCCCGCGAAAAGAGAATCTGGGGGTCCGCGCTGAAGTGGCGTTATGTATTCGTTGAGAAAGCCTGAGCGCTATTGAAGTGTGCCAGTGATCGCTTACGATGATATAGTTCCCTGCACCAGAATCAATGCGTAGACCGACCGTGATAGAGAATGTACACGCACATGTCAGGATGTTCTTCTCGTCTGGTACCGCCCATACGAATGGCGGGGGCTCTTTCTGCATGTTCACGTACTCTTTTGTCAACTGCGGTTCAGAGGTATCAGTTTCAGCACTAGCCAGTGAATGCAGAATACGCACTCGTTTGTAGGCGGCTTTGCTGGCCATGGTGGAGAGGTGCGAAGGAGATACTAGCTACTGGCGCTCTACGACGGCCGAAGACCGTTCCGCTGGAAGCTGGGTCGTAACGTGATCGGCTGCTCCTGCCCACGTGATAGAGACGCGCTCATGTGGCGTCAGCCCAGCGTACGTTGTCAGGCTGCAACTCGCCATTATGGCTTCACATAGAAGACAAGAGATACAGGCCTTTAGCATGATAGCCGGAAATATCATAGTGCTCAGATTAACTGCGATCGTGGTGCGGGGTATTCAAGAACAGACCGGTTGTGGGTGAGCGCGAACAGCAATTGAGGCGATACCGAGTGGCGCCTGATAACGATATCCCGATTGGATAGGCGGTTACATCGGACTCTTGTAGTTCCCTTCTGGGATAGTCTGAGGACTGCGCTGTCTCTAGTACTCCAAGCAGAATTCAAATACATATATTCTGAAGCCCGGTCTCCGGCTTGGAAACTAGTGAAACACTATCTGCTTCATCTCTGCTGTGTTATTCTCACATTAAATTTTTCTGTAGACAGTGCAGCTGTTCCGTCACCTGCACTGCTTTTCATATATCCCCGATTGTCCTCCGAAGGTGATTAAACAAAGAGGACGTTGTCAGCTCGTCAAGGTAGCCACTCCAGGTCAGTTTCACGATCCTACCAAGTGAAAGTACATAAAAGTAACAAGACAGACGACAATAAACGGGCTATCTCCTGTATCCCCTGCCTCCATGGCCACTGCCCTTCGACTTCGTAGCCCTCCGCTTCTCCCTCTCCTCCTCCTTCGCACGTGCATTTCGCTGTCTCGGATCAATAACCTCATAATCTCTCTCCGCTTTATTCACCTCCTCCGTATTATCCTTGGGGAAGTACAGCTTGTGGGATAGAAAACCGAAGTCGTCATCCACTTCCATCCCAAGGTCCTCTGCCGTTCTGCCAATATCACCGTTCTCGGCACCTTGCTCCTTTGCGTTGGCTGTTTGTTCTTCGGCTTCATTATCAGTGAACGATCCCTTCAGCTTACTACGGAAGCTGCTAAGTGCTGCCAGCACATCTCCCTCGTCCTTCTTCTTTCCATCCCTTTTACTATGCAGACCGCGTCCTTTGGAGTATTTCGACAGCTCTTCCTCCAGGTAGGACTTACTCTTGGCTTTCTTTCTTGCCCGTTCTTCATCACTGTCTTCTTCCCCGTTTCGCCGCCTAGATAGTTTCCGGATCTCGGCCTCCATCTTCTCGATTTCGGCTTGGCGGGAATCGCTACATTTTCACCCGGGATCGATTGCCAATAAGCATAGGATTCTGAGATTGACTTACCCTTTTGCTGTCTTCTCTTTTTCGTGTCGCTCCCTGATTTTGGTGACATCGTCGTTATCTTTCTTGGATGACATCTCGGCCTTATCCAAATAATCCACATCAGATACCCGGGCGAATGAATTGGCCATACCTTAGGTTCGTTTCGAGATTTCTCTGTTGATTCCTGGACCTTTGAAGGGGCACGCTGGAGCAAGTGGATCACATCGGGTATCGTGGTGGGGAACTCAGGATTTTCAACCACTTACGACGCAACTCACTATCAGTCTCAAATTCCCCAGCACACAAGACTACTCACAGTCAGGCCGAACTATAGGTTTCTTCTTAATCACCAGAGGCTCTTCCTCCCCTTGCTCTTCCTCCGCGCCAAAGCTCAACAATTTATTATCCCTGGGAAGGATGAAGAACGTTAATAAGGCGACACTAACAAGTTGCTCCAATCCTGAGTCATCATTCTACGTACTTCTTTGCGCCTTTACGACGCTCTCGTTCCTCCCGTTCACGCTGAGCCTCTTCTTTCGCACGCTGTTGGACGCGTTTCTCCTCTGCTGTGATGCGAGGCACAATGTCGTCGAATGGATTGTCTATTATTCGAACGCGCTTAATCTTTGGTGGGCTACACGAAATGATCAGTCTTGGCCAAAACCTAGGGAGCATGGATAGAACCTACTACAGAGGTTTCTCGTTCGCGTCCAGTTCTTGACTCCATTAGCAAGCAGAACGATCTCAAACATAGAGAGCGGACATACCCGATGCACCAATCTTTAGCACATCTATAAGACATGGGCGTTATTGAGTGTATTGCATTAGCCACATGAACATGAACAACACATACTAAAGATCGTATCTCCCACACACCGGCCCCACAGTGTATGTTTCCCATTCAACTCGTCCGCTCGATCTGTACCACATCATCAGTCATCCCGCCTTCCTGCAATGAAACATACACTCTCACCCAGCGTAATAAAGAACTGTGAATCATTTGAGTTTTTCGATCCATTATTTGCACAACCTACGAGGCCTCTGTGTACGAACCGCAGTCTTGGATGGATCTCGTCCTCAAAGGGCTCTGAATGGGGCTAGTATGTCGTTGGAGGTCGGGAGCGGGTGTGAAAGGAGAGAACTCACCGCCGAAGAACGATTCACCGCCCGCGCCTGTGCCCGTGCGGTCACCGGTTTGGACTAGAAAGTCTGGGACAACTCTGTGCAATGGGGTTTGGTGTGGGTTGTTTCGGGAGGGTGAAGAGGGCGCACCTGTGAAACATGACACCATCATAGTAACCTGATACAACTTGTAAGCCCGCTTTGCAAAGCACAACCCGACGAATATATGCTCGCCTTCCATAGCCAATGCAATGAAGTTCCGGCATGCTTTCGGCGCTTCCTGCAACAAAACCATTGACTTCCCTCTGGTCCCCACAGCAGAAACTGCACATACCCGTGACCATAGCTCAATGTCGATCTCTCCAACAGTCGTTTCAATGATAACACGACCCCTGGTAGGTAGAGCCATAGTCTTTCACAGGGAGGATGGACTCAGACGACGTTAGTGGCGTCGAGGAGCAGTCGGAAAACACGTGATCAAATATGGAAATCTCATAACTATATCAGATTTCTTCCACACCACACCAACGTTGCAATGCAATGGTTGTACGGCATGTCGAAACGAGAGAAACAACTACAGATATATTGACATTCCCCAATCACCACTCCTGCCTCTCCCGTTTCTCTCCAAACTTACGAGTCTCGACATCGTATTATATACCATACCCATGCAGCCCAGCGCATGTGGACATCCTGCCCATCTTGGGCTACATAACTTTCAGTACGTTCAAGAGATTGACTAGTTGGTTACTTATATATATGTAATTGCAGGATAGATGATTTCTCCTCGCGACCGTTGACGGCCTCAGGTTGGAAGTATGCAGCTTGCTGTGAAACTTTATCTCGAGTTACGAGGGACTGAAGACGGAGCATTGACCGGCGTATACTCTCTTTGGATAACCTTTGGGCATTAATCCCCGTCTCGAGCAACGTGAGTCGAAATGCCTTCCGGCACGAGAGCTGGCTCGGGTGAAGAATATCATCTCTCTGGTGACCCTATATTGCGCAGTAACAGATAAACGTTTCTGCACGGTGCATCCGAAAGCTGCCGTGAGTGTACGTTAGCGCTGATCATCGCTGAGGCCGATCTTACCGTCAGATTTTGAAGGGGTATGAGGTATGACTGAACAGTCATCACGGATGGAGAGTGATTCGGATCATGGAGTGCCTTCAGGCTCGTTGGGAGCATCCCCATCTTTCTACTATTGTCAGACTATTCATATCTCTGCCGCGGATCATCGCCAATCTACATTCAATTCTCTACCAATAACACCTGGCATCACCATCGCAAGCCTGCGCTTTAACGGTTGTGTCAAATGTGATTCGACCGCCACCGCCTCTATTAGCGAACATCCTCTCCACTCTACAGGTAGGAAAAGACCTCTAGGGAAGACACCAGGCGGGATTGCCCGAACACCCATTATCTAAACGTTCCTGGCTGGTGATGATACAAGGATCTACATCTGCTCAAACGAGGTATGTGGTCATATAGTATCAAATACGGTTATCACCTGTGGGAACCTCCATCGACAAAAGCTTATTGCACACGGCTTCGTGCAACGAAGTACGTTTGACCGCATTGACTATGGGTTCCTAGCGATCACTCCAGATGGACCCGTCTCGGCAGGCCGCACTGTCTACTGTCTCTTCCCTCTGTCCTATTTCATCAAGAAACATTTCATTTATTCGGTAAAAATACTACCTTGTCGCCTTGGAGCGAAGCTATGGTGCGTATATCATTCTATTCTCCTTTCCTTCTGATCAAGCTTATGCCGTCTCGGATTGGTAGCATGACAACTTCAACCCTTGGGTCACTCCTAAGAGGCTAAGGTAAAATCCAGCAGTTTCGTTGGAATGACGATGAAATATGCTGACCTCACGTCTTCGTTGAAGGCGTGAATAGCAAACCCGAGATCATATGAGGGATCGGGTGCCCAGGGCGTACCCTTATACGCTGTATTATCTACAACAATAGTTCCTCCATGTGCGAGGAGGTTATTGTCAAGGACCTTGCGAAAGTAAGTTGAGTAGCCAGCTTTGTCCGCATCGATAAAGACCTTTGTGCACCCGACAATGGTCAGTTCGATAGCTCGGACCTTGCAGGAATACCTACCATATCAAAAACCATGCCCTCGTTTGCTAATTGATCGAGGGATTCGCGCGCATCCCCAACCCTGATGTCTATCTTTTCAGCCACACCTGCCTCCTCAAAATATGGGCTGTTGAAGTCCACGAGGAAGCCTTCCAGCTCAAGGGTTACCACCGCAATAACCGAGGGTAGAAGAGCGAAGGACACAGTGCTCGTCCCTGTAAACATGCCTATCTCGAGGATGGTCTTTGCCTGTCACACGTGGCCCACAATTCAATCTCGGAGGAAATGCGAGAGGTATTTCACTCACCTTTGCCGTCTTGGCAAGCTGCTGAAGCACGACGGCTTCGTACGAACCAGCAGTCATTTCGGGAATAAGTTCGTGTTTTGTTTTGCCTTGTTCATGTAATTGTTTCCAATCTGTTTCGTTGCCAGCTTTGATCATCTTGTCTACGATGGGCGGGTGTGGCGAAGTCATGAGCGTCATGTATGGATCCAAGCCATTGACGATGCGAGTAGCTTCTTCGATCAGTTGCCGCGTCTCAGGAGAAAGGGGTGATTCAGAGAGGATAGTGTTTGTGCGCAGGTCATTGATAACGCATGCAAGACGACCGAGGGGTGTGTCATGAGCTTGGACGAAGCCCATCGGTATGTTCTCTACAGCGAACATAGTGTACTCCTCGAATACCTGGAAGACGGTTGCGCAAGGATCGAAGGGAAGCCTCAAGGAGTCGCAGACGAACTCTTCGGAATGGGCTGAGCGAACTTATCCTTCAAACGTATTCCAATTCAATTGACTGACTTCCGACTCCAGGACATCCTATTCGATTTATGTGTGAAGCGAAACTCATATGCAGATTTATGGCTCCGATTTGGGAATTCCTAGCGCATTCTGTGAAAGAGTCGACTGCAGGACGTAGCGATCGGGGATTCGCCACCACATACTCTGCTACTGGGTGGTTTCTTATCTTTCGCATGCGCTTATTACTTGCCAATGTGGACACTTGAACGACAGATCCGTTCTCATTTCCAAGACTTTAGGGCATGGTCTCTGCCAAGGAACTCCGAACCTCATTTTAGGCCGGTGCTGAAGTATGCTTTGGAGGTCTCCACGTTCAGATTCTCATGCCCTAACTCCCCGGTCCCCGATCTTTTGAGACACTTCTGCTACCACGGTTTAGGTGCCGTGTACGTTGCCATCTGATTCGCGATCGGCTCTATTTGCTTCCGCATACTCAAGGTCAAGGATGGTCATTCTGTTTATCGTCTTGGTCTACGAATCTGGATACGAGTTAACTGGAGTCGAAAGACAGACGCTAAGCTATTTCCAATATGACAGAACCTCTTCGATAACGTTGCCTTCAGGAAATCCGCTGCCGCGGACACTCCGGCTCATTGTGCCGCACGGAGGAGAGAGAGGGAAAAAACACTCCTAATTTGAATAGCAGAGCTTGCAAGGTGCTGATATTATACTGAGTGGTCGAACGTTTCTGATCCGCTGGTAAATCGACCTTCGAACAGGTGATTCGTCGTACTCGTCCAACGTCCACGGTCGTGCGATGTATGAATGGCGTCACCCATATGCTCGATTCACCCTGTCACGGGTCCTCGTCAGCGCGATGTCTGTCAGTAGGATATCCTTTTGAATCGACGCCGGTCTTTTCCACGATGGGCCACTGTCTGTTCATAAAGCATACTAGATTACCAGTGTGTCTAGGAGACTGTTCGCTCCATCTCGTCGTTCCGAACAACGGTTCTGATCCTCAAGTGCACTTGACCCACTTCTACTATGAGCGACTTGAAAGCTACCGTCAACACCACAGAGAATGGTTTTTCCGTCACCGGCAACGAAGAAATCAAGTACTGTGAGCTTAACACTTGATTTGCTGATTGCGTCGAGTTGTTCTTGAAACTTCATCCTGCAGCCTTTCAGTTTGTAGATAACATTTTTGACGTCGCCCACGATCATCTCGCGAAGATATACGCCACCTGGAAGAGAGTCCTTCTCGTCACGGACGAGAATGTAAGCAGGCTCTACTCCAATCAATGGTCCGCTTACTTCGAGCATCATGGCATACCTCTTACGACTTTCGTAATGGCGGGTGGAGAGAAGAATAAGACTATGACAACAATGCTCTCGATAGTGGATGCCATGGACGCGTTTGGACTTGTCCGCAAGGAGCCCGTTCTGGTAGTTGGAGGTGGTCTTTGTACCGATGTCGCCGGGTTTGCCTGTGCATCTTACAGGCGCAACTCCAACTTCATTCGTGTGCCCACCACTCTCATTGGGCTAATCGATGCAAGCGTCAGCATTAAAGGTATGTCTCTAGTCATGCATACCTGCATTTCATGCGCATGAGTTTGATGGCCGATTTTGACAGTTGCTGTCAACCACGGGAATCTTAAGAACCGTAGGTTCAGCTCGATCATGCGTGTTGACCGGTCCCTTAGTGGCGCTGTCTTGTCTTGCAGGTCTCGGAGCCTACCATGCGCCCTTGATTACCTTCTTGGATTTCAATATGCTGAAGACCCTTCCTGAGGGCCAGGTCCGGAACGGCTTTGCTGGTAAGCCAATTCTGATTTGGAGATGACCGTTCAGTGCCGATAATGTATACTGGTGCCCATTAATCTAGAGTTGATGAAAATCTCGTCTTGCGCCGACAAGAGAATCTGGGATCTATTGGTACAGAACGGCCCGGCCCTGATCGAGACGAGGTTCGGTCGCCTTGACGGCGCTGATCCTAGTCTCAAGACCATTGCAGACGAGATTTGCTGGAGAGGGATCAAGGTGATGCTTGACGTGAGTGCTGCTCACTCACATTCAAGTTTGCGTCTCTAACCGTTGGTCTGTCGCTGCAGCTGGAGTCTCCTAACCTGCATGAATTGGGTCTCGACAGGTATGAATCCTGGAATGTCGGGCTTGCCACACATTGCACTGATTCCCACATTTTCTGCGAATCATAGGGTGATCGCGTTCGGCCATAGTCTTTCACCTACTCTGGAGCTGGCTCCCGTTGTTCCTCTTCGCCATGGGCATGCTGTGAAGGTCCCTGTTTATTTTTGCTTAGCGTGGATCTGACCCTTCGGCTCGATCAGATCAATATTGACATGGCCTTCTTCGTGTAAGATATCTCAACCTGCTCACCTCAACTGTAGCTGATAGCAGCCAATGCGGAAAGGACATTCGCGTGGATCCGCGGCTTGCTCACCGAGGCCGAGAGAGACGAATACCATCAGCTCTCACATTCCGTCGGACTGACCCTGGATCACGAGTTGTTCACCGAGGACATGATCGTCAAGGGGACCAGCGCTATCTTGTGAGGTCAACTCTATGGTGAAACCAGCACAGAGGCTAACAGACCATTTTGCACAACCTACAGGAAGACACGCGATAACAAGCAAAGGTTTGCCATTCCCAACCCATACGGCACCTGCGTCTTTATCAACGGCGCCTCGTACGACGAGCTGTTCAATGCCCTGAAGGTCCACAAAGAACTGATCCAGCAGAAGTACGGAGGCGGGGAGGGTCAGGATGTGAGTGCCTGATAAAAATGTGCCGCCAATGGCTCAACTCAGTTTTTCAGGCCTTCGTGGACTCTGGAGACCTCGGCATGGATCCCGAGCTTCTGCGGAAGCGTGCCCGCATACCCCTTACCGAGACTAACGGATTGAACAGTGATGCTGCGGTCAAAGTAGGTGTGCATTTCGCTAGCAAAGTAGCAGAGGTTGGCACGGCGAATAACGCAGTCGTGGACATCATTGCTGTCAGTGCATGACGCAGGGTGTATGATACTACATATTCTTGATCACCTAGTCATATATGGGATGTACGTTTTATCAATGGCGTCTTGGATGTAGATCAATACATGGGCCTTTACCTGCGCAATCCCATCTGCATTCGTCTTCAGGAAAGCCGGTGGACACCGCACTTGGTCGGACTGCATACGCGAGACACCCGGGTAAACCATCGACATTAGAGACTAGCACAGCGTAATTGTCTTGATTCCGTGCCGTTGTTCGCACCTCAATAGCCAGAGGAAGGAGTGAACAACTTCGGGAGAACCTAGACAGTCTGGAAACGGAAAGATCAAGAAGATTCATGAAATCAGAATAGGAAGAGAAAGTACGGCTGAAACATCGTGCGCTCCTATATACGACGGCCTTCGAGCAAAGGAACACAGGATAGTAGGATATAGGCAAAGTCCTCAGCACGCGTACACTCTGGCCGTACTTGTATTGATCCGACTCCATCCCCCTCCCTGCCACAACAGCGTCGCAAGAATCCAAGGGATTTGAATATGAGCAAGAACGAAGAATGGCACTGGATCACTATAGTCGAAAGAGACATCTCTCTCCAAACCGCATAGGTGTCGGAATACAACTGTCAAGGGGCCGTCCCCAGGGAAGGGAGACAAGGTCGCGTTCTCTGGCGCGACTCTGTCGTAAGTGGCGAGGGATGACCGCCTTAGACGGGGATGGATGATAGGGAACAGTTTGATAGCAACGGTATCTGGGATGAGATTCATGACTGACAGTGGCAGTTCATGAGATAGCCAACAACGTGGCACAGCGTCTGTCGGACGGGCTGGACCACCACCCAAACCAAGCTCGCCCGCGTAAGCTGAGGCGAGGCGCGGATTCTCCGAAAGGAGGGTGACCGCGGTATGAGTACGCTGCAGAAATGTGAATGTCAATGCATGGCATGCGGCCTCCAGAACAAGTACTACCTACCGGATTACACTCGATGGGATACAGTCGTCCTTCCGATTCTTCAAGCAGAAAGTCGAAGCTAAAATGCCCCTTTAATTCCGCTTCCTTGCCGGTCTTGCCCTGTTCGCGCAGTAACTTTTCCCAACGCCTGAGGAACTGGACAGTCCATTCCTCAGCCTGCTTACCTATTTCGTGCTCATTCCGCATCGTCTCCGCCATACGCTCGGGAAGGGCATGGCCAGCCTTCGCGTAGGACTCAAGGTCGATGTATCGCAGGACCATATCGCTGCTCCGCGAGGCAACGAAAGCGAGCAGTCGACCATCCCTGACAACCCCGTGTGTGCAGTACTCCGGCCCACCGATGTAGCGCTGCAGAACGAAAGGAATTTTCTTGCTGGGCTGTACTGGGATCTTTGCAAAGTGGGAGATCGTCTTTTCTCTGGTCTCCAGCGGCAACAGCGTCAAGTCGCTTCTTCCAGCATCGTCAAGCCCAACGCATTTGAGGATGTAAACGTAGCCCTTCTGGCGAGTCTGGGAAGAGAAGAGGAAATTGATCGCCTCTTCAGACGATGTAACGAGCTGGCTCTCGGGTACTTGGAAGCCAAGTTCGATGCAGAGACGCATGAAGCGGTCCTTCCAGTGCAGACTGTTGACTAGGTCGGGATGCTGAATGAACGTATCGCAATTGTAACCTGCTGACGAGATCTCCAACGCAGCCTCTGCATCTTCGACGGTAGCAAATATGCTAGAACAGGGTACCCAGATATCGACGTTTTCATGTGCCACAATGTCCACAATTGCCTGCTTATATGCCTCCTTTCCACCCTTCTTCTCGTCGCTGGGCTCGGGCAACGAGTAGTATCCGTCCGCGGCTCGAGAAAATCTCGTAAGGGATACCTGACCCCAAGAATTTTCCTCGGCTACAAGAACGCGATATCCTTCACGTTTGAATGCTCGAAGGAGCACAAGACCTTTGTTGGTGCGACCACCCGTTATCAAAACGGTCTTACGGTCCGCACGAGGCTTCTGGAGATGAAGAGCCGTTCCGTCGAACTGAGAGGAGAGAAGAACAAAGAGAACGATGATCAGAGTTATTGGTGCGATAAGAAGCGAGAAACAAATAAGTAGAATGGACGTGGCGGTTATCTGAGCTCGCGTAGGGTTGTCGATTTTCGGACGCACTGCCGGTTTCATTGCGACAGGGACTCTCCGGTGTATACAAAGGAGGTAAAGGGGAGATAGTCCAACGCAGGAATCGTCCGGGTATAAGTAAGAGAATTTAGAAACTTGATGCCGGTCCTTCGATCTCAGCAAGAACGAGGATCATACCATATGGTTCGCAGACGTAAAGCTAACGTCCCAGTGCATTTGATTGAAGTCAAAGGATTACCGATCGCGAAACTAATCATCATGACGGGGAAATGAGAGAACATACGGTGAGATGATTGCCCTAGAAGCTCACAGAGTTCGGACAATCGGATGACCTGGGCCGTGTAGCGTCATTGCCTTCAGAAAGGACGCGGAATTGCCAGTACCGCGATACAGCAGATAGTGATATCAGTTCTTATAAGCGCCATAACAGTCTGCATGATGAACGATGCTCCCCGTAGAAGAGTCGTATCTGACTTGCACCGGTGGCCAGGCCAGGCTACTAAACGACAAGAACCCGCATGGCTTTGTTTCATTGAATCAAGTCCTGCAAGAGCGAGCCAAGACACATCCAGATACTTTGATAGCAGGGTTTCCAGAGCACAAGGTTGCGGACGAAGGGGCATCAAGTAATGGGAGCAATTGGGAGGTGAAAAAACTTAGTGAGTTGCAGTCAAAGCGGAACGCGAGAAACAGTTCCTCATGCTTCGCTTATGTATAACAGCGTTCGCTTCTCTCCTCCAAGCTTCGAATGCGGTAGCTTCCGAGTTAGTTCGCCAAGGGACTCTACAACCCAGGGAAGCACAAGATGGATTGAAAAACAGGATCGTCGCCTTATTGTCGCCCAGTTGTATCGATTTTATTGTCTTCGTTTTCGCCGCGATAAGACTTGGGTATGGTGTTCTGCTAGTAGCGTGCGTATATATGTCTTCAAATTCAAACCAAAGCGCGGCCGGTTCAAGATCGTCTCACATGTCACCCTGTCTCAGCCATGGCTTACGGGAATTGTTACTGACTTATTCTTTAGTCCACAAAACAGTGCCGAAGCTGTTCGTAATCTCTGTCTTAACACGAAATGTGCCCATCTCTTCTGCCATTCCATGTATATGCACTTAGCATTCAATGCGGTTGTGCAAAGACAAGATGGTACCATTGCGGATCGTGACAGTGTTCACATAATGTCTATGCCATCACGGGCAACATGGGAAGCTTGCTCCTCCCCAGAGCCACCAATGTTGAATACTGCCTTGAACCCTTTCGACGAGAAGGACACTATCGCTTTAGTGTTTCATACCAGTGGATCTACCGGTATGCCGAAGGTATGCCATTACTGAGCTATTTCTTGTCAAAATAATTGATTAACCCATTCCTCTCGCTTAGCCCATATACCACACGCATAGAGTGTGGACGGAAGGCCTTCCTTGCCTTCCAGGCGATGCTGCATTTACTACAACACCGCTCTATCACGTATGTATATGCTTATATATATATGGCCTATGATACTGATAAGTCCATATAGGGCGGGATGCCCGACTTCCTGCGCGCTATGATGTCTCTAACACCTTTATATCTCTATTCCTCTTTGCATCCCATCAATGTATCCAACGTAGTGAGCGCTGTTTCTGCTTGCTCGGACGTTCGCGCCTTCCTTTCAGTCCCCTACATCCTGAAGATGCTCTCGGAATCGGAATCTGGTATACGTATGCTGCAGGCTATGCATCTCGTCAGTACTGGTGGTGCGCCTCTTCCCGAAGAGACGGGTGACTACCTGGTATCAAAAGGCGTGTGTCTTGTGAGTCGTCTTGGCTCAAGCGAATGCGGATGTACGTATATGTCAGTCTGATATTGGACGCTTTTGTAAGAGACTAACGCGAGGGTCAATTCCAGTCCTGCTGAGCTCTGCTAGAAACTGTGTAACAGACAAGGCATGGAGCTGGCTGAGAGATTATAGTCACGGCCTAGGTTTACTCTGGTTCGAACCTGCTGGAGACACCGGTAGCTATGAGTTAATTGTCGACAGTGCGTTCCCCACATTGGTTCGTCCTATTCTCCAGTGTATAACTCGCAATGCCTCTAACTGGGATGATATGCGCCAGAATGTATCCAACCAACCGGATGGTAGCTTCGCGACTGGTGACCTCTACGCCAAGCATCCCACCATTCCTCACGCATGGAGGTACGCAGGTAGAGCGGATGATATAATAGTTATGGTGCGCTCACTTCTAATCTATTTGAATAACGTCTAAGTCATGAGTAGACTAACGGCAAAAAGATCTCGGCGAGTGCCGTAGAGAATAGTCTCAGAGCATCGCCCATCGTCTGCGAAGCCCTCGTATTCGGCTCGTCACGTCCATTTTTAGGTGTGCTCGTCTTGCCAGCCGGTGTGACTGCCACTAGGGAATCTGTGCTAGACGTTGTTCATGCTGTCAACAGTAGGAACCCATCCTACGCCCACATCATGGACGAGATGGTGATCGTACTACCACCAGATTCCGTCTTCCCGAGAGCGAGCAAAGGGACACTACTCCGACCCCTAGCATATCAGCAGTATGCTGAGACTATTGAACGAGCCTACCATACTCTGGAGGCTGGTGATGCATCCGCGTCCAACCTGCTTTTGTTGAGCGGCCAAGATTTAGTCGCGTATGTCAGAGACGCGACAAGGTTGGCCGTGCCGGAGGAGATTAGCTTGTGGACCGACGATGACGATCTGTTCGTTCTGGGGGTTACCTCCGTTAAAGCCATCGAGCTACGTAGCAAACTACAACAGGTACCGTGCGTATGAAAACGGTCAGCGATGGTGATTGACGGGGATCATCTGTAACAGCTTGTGGATCGTCGTATCCCTTCAAATGTCGTGTATGACTACCCATCTGTCAAAAGGTAGGACTCCAGGATTATCTAGTCACCAAAGGTCCTTTGACATTACGATTTCTGCAGATTGGTCAAAGCAATAGAGGACATTAGGCGTGGAGATGCAACTAGCGCGGACGATGACGTCTTCAGACTGATGCGTGAATTGGTAGTCAAGTACGGAACTTTTCACGACATTCAAGCGTCCCAGCCAGATGTGTCCGTCGATAGCTGCGGAAGCCGCGTAATAGTATGTCAGTTTTCTACTATATATTTGTAAGTTAATGCATGTGGCAGGTCTTGACGGGCGCGACTGGTGCCCTGGGTGCACACCTCCTTATTCGTTACCTGCGAGATGGTGATTCGGAGGTGATCGCTCTAGTTAGAGCCAGTGGCGATGCAGAAGCCAAAGACCGAGTAGCGCAAAGCTTAAAGCGAAGAGGATTGTCCGCCTTCATTACCGGACCAGGGTGGATGGGGGTAAAATGCCTAGCAGTGCGGTTGGGTGAAGCGAACCTAGGGTTGACACCCGACGCGTACGGCATGCTGAAGGAGCGGGCGACTGTCATCGTCCATGTAAGCACCGCGATGTTGATTCCTACGGGCTTATCATCTGACTATTTCTCGATAGGCTGCTTGGGACGTAAACTTCGTAGCTAGCCTTGAAAGTTTCGCCCCCGTTCATCTGGCAGGTATGTGGCACCATCCGTCTATCCTTTCTGTGATGTCTCATACAATACCCATCCGTAGGATTGCGGAACCTCATTGACCTCGCTGCCGTCAGTCAGCGATGGGCCTCACTCGTCTTCTGCTCTTCTACTGCTGCCGTGGCAAACGATTATACAGGACAGCGGCCTATAGAAGAGTCTTTACCTCGGTCCGAGAATAGCGCTACGTCCCTGGGTTACTCCCGTTCTAAATGGGTTGCTGAACATATCTGTGGTCGGGCCTACGCCGTTCCTCTCAGGGGCAGAATTCGCATAGCGAGAATTGGTCAGCTATGCGGGGACACTCAGAAGGGCATCTGGAATGAGAGTGAGGCATGGCCCTTACTGATTGCAAGCGTGAAATATACAGGTTGTCTTCCGTCTCTGCAGGAGGTCTGCCCGCCTTTTATGCGTCCTTATTGAAGTCTGATTGGAATGTCGTAGTATCCATCCTGGCTTCCCCTCGACATTGCTGCCGAAGTCATCTTTGATGTCTCGCGCGACTCGCGGGCCGTTAACTCTATTCCTGTTTACCACGTTGTGAATCCGAACACGCAGACTTCCTGGACGAACATCCTCTCGTATCTGGTTTCGGCTGGTCTGATCTTCACCACGGTATCTCCGACGCAGTGGTTAGGCTGTTTGGAAGAAGCATTGTCCAAGGAAGATGACACCCGCACTCGTGCGCTGTTGGAATTTTGGCATGTTGCAGTAAGTCCCATGTATATAATCGTGAAGCAGTGCTTATCGGTACACAACAGTATGCTGACAAGACCCACAGTCCGAAATCCCAGCCAGTATATGACACCTCGATCGCTGCTAGCACATCCAAATTGTTGAGAGATCCGCCTTCTCTATCTGTTGATCTTGTGGGGAAGTTTGTAGAGTCCTGGAGGAAGACAGGTTTCTTATAGCCCACACGAAGCCCATAGCCAACAACTAACAATTTCCGCCTTTCTTGGGACGCACACTGGTTTATGCCCTACTTTCGATATCCCTTGACGACGCTCTTTCAAGGACAGTTGACGGGGTTAGTGTCTATGGCGCCTTTCGCTCCCTGATCAAGTCCGTCCAGTAGAGCCATCTGTTCGTCGGTTAACTCGAAGTCATATACATCTGCGTCTGCATCTATCCGAGATGGCGTGTCTGACTTTGGTAATGGGGAGAACCTGGAAGACCTCAGTCACTGCGCTGCATATGAGAATGCATGCCTACCCTTTCTGCAGACTCCAGCGAAGGAGGATCTGCGCTGGATCTTTGAGTGTGGCATACACAAGCCGCATCAATGTAGGATCGTCGAACTTCTGTCCTCGGGTCAAGGGACAGTATGCCTGGGTCCGTGGTCAGGGGCTTACACCCTCGATTTGACAGTGGACTCACCTGAACCGTAATTCCGTTTCGCTTGCAGTAATCTACGATGTCCTTTTGCTGACACCATGGGTGCAGCTAATCAAGTTCAGCAGCCGGCTGAAACCTTAGAAGAAAATCACATACCTCTACCTGATTCACCGCTGGTTTCGTCGAGGATACTGCTGCGAGTTCTTGGAGATGCTTGACTCCGCTAGATCGAGGTAACGATTTCATGACCTGATATTCCCATATCGAAAATGATGAGGCACACACAAGTTCGAGACGCCGATGGACCTTGTCTTTCCGCTCTGTTTCAGCTGTTCCAATCCCTCCCACATCTTTCTTCGTCCTTCCGGTCCGGACGTTGGGGTATGGATCAGGAATAGGTCGACATAATCTGGCATGTGTTATGATTAGCATGACAAGGGGATGGAAACAGTGAGTGATCTACGAACCTAAGCCGAAACGGCTGACCGCTTCATTCAGCAAGTCCCGCAGTTTCTCTCCCTCTGGATCGTTCGGGGGTGGTGCAAGTATCTTCGTGGTGACGAATATCTGGTCTCGAGGCAGTTCCGAGGCTTTGATTGCTGCTCCCACTTCTGCTTCGTTCTCATAATACAACGCGGAGTCGATGTGCCTTTGGCAGAAGAGCAGCTCAGTTTCGACACATGTGCGGTTCGGGCAGCGACCGAGATATGATGGTGTGCTCACCTGAATCCAGCATGGAGTAGAGCGTGCTTCACACTTCTCTCACAGATGGACCTGGGCGATGCATAAACACCGAATCCCAGCTGCGGCATATGGATACCGGGGGCGATCTCAACCGTTGTTTGAAGTGTAAGAGCCATGGTAGCGTCGTCTCGGGTTTAGATGATGAACAGGAAGAGAAGCGAAATGGCGCGTTTGCTCTTGAACAATCGGACGACTCGTCTATTCCTTCGAAAGGGAAATCATAGGTGTCGATGCTTCAGGACCATGCCGCACCCTCCGGCCGTCAAGAGTCTGTCTGGATCGTACGATGGACCACTGTGTGCACTTTCCCTGGAACATTCTACTGCCCTTTCGGGAGCCTACAGTCTGATAGAGCACAGCGGAAGCTTCCAATCGAGTTTTGCCGGTGTATTGAATACAGACCCTGGTAATGCAGTGGACAGAAAACACGTTCACTCGGCGGTGTCGGTCATACCGCCAAAACCTCCAACGGAAACTCGGAAGCCATCGCATGACTTACAGCTCATTACAAGGGTAAATTAGGCTACCAGGGAACGTACAAGAATGTACAGGGGAAAGAGGATTCCGACCGATGGCACTGGCCGTGTGTATAGTGCCGTGGCATATTGGATCAAGTGCCTAGGCCGCCGGATACAACCTAATTATGCTACCCCCCGCAACTTGAATGCCAGCGAACGGAACCAGAAGCCCGATCATCATCATTTTACACCAGAAAGAGAAACAGCCCCTAACGGACTAATAACGCCAAACCCCCAATCCTACCAAGTTTCTTGCCGTCGAGCTGCACCAGGCAATTCTAGGTTGAGACGTTCGGGCGTACGCTTACGAGACAGCGATTATTATTATTGCTCGTTCAAAAGGGCAAGTGACCTACGAATCAAGGGAAGTCTATACTAAACGGCACGTACAAGACTCTACACGGATTCTAGATTATAGAAATACATAAACCACACGGTGATTCGGGAATCATAACTCAAACTACGACTACTCACAACCGATCCACGAACACCTGGTCTTACACGTACAATCTTCGACTCGCGCCCACATAGTTACCAGTTCAAAATCCTTCGTTCTTCAGCTTCTCGGGCAAGAAGAGCGTCACCACCGCGGACAGCACTGCTGCCCCTCCAGCGAGATAAAGTACACCGTCGACGCTCGTTGCCAGTAGTCTGGTCGCGATCAGAGGCGCAATAATAGACGAAAGGCGACCCCAGGTGCTAGCGATGCCACAGGCAGAACCCCGCACGGCGGCTGGGAAAGCTTCGGGCGTGTATCCATACAAGATCGCGTTAAACCTTTGCCCGAGGTTATTCAGCCGAGTAGAGTAATCAGAATATTTAACGTACATAGATTGGAAGAAATACTCCATGGCATTAAACCCGACATTCGCCCCCGGCGAGTCCTAATGTCTACGTCAGCCGAACGCTCATACAGAAGCTTCCTAGTTTACTCACAATGTACACAAAAGCGAACAACGACGCCGCCATCAAGCTAGCAGAAATAGTCATCGACCAGGTCTTTCCGAGTGTCTTGGTTTGTATGACAAGTGCACCCAGTACCACACCCAGAATACCCGGAGCGTAGATGATTATGCTGATCCTCTTTTAGTTCACTCACAAGGGGCACATCAAGGCACGTACTAGTTCCGATATGTAATGTCCACTGACTGCCCAGCAGCCACACCCTTTCTCCTCAAGATATCCGGTAAGAATCCACCGGCTGGTCGACAGTCGATCAGTGTCTTGGGTGCGAATGAGAGGGCGGGTGTACACTCACCAATAGAGAATGCCGCATAATCGAAGATAAACGTAGCCCAAATTGCAAGCGACAACCGCATCATATACGGCGTCTCAAAAAACACCTTGAACTGGCTGGTCAGTTCCGCCCACGTCTTCGGTTCTCCGGATTTGGCAGAAGACTCGGATGTGTCGTCACCTGATGTAGTATGAGGCTCCGCAAGTAGCCAAGTAAGGAAGCTAACAAAACTGACCATCAAGCACACATATGTCGTCGATGGTGAGTGAGCACGGCTGGCGGTTTACCTTGGCAATATGCTGGATCACGTTGACAGCCTCTTGTTCACGGCCTTGGAGAAGGAGGAATTTAGGACTTTCCTGCAGATATATAGCCAGGGGTCAATGTTTTGGGTGGATATATGTGCTCTGTGTGCGCGTACCTGGAAATTAAAGACGACAAAGCGAAGGAAGAAACAGAACAGCGTGATAGCCCCTATTATATTCCTGTCATGTCTAAATAAGTGGGATCCATTAGGTACTTTCCAGCCACTCACGTAGTAAACCTCCACCCAAGATTATCGTCCCTGGCGCAACACTGTACCCCTGGGGCAGTAATATTGCACGACTTCAATCCAGGCTCGCAACTATTTGAGGGTATGAATCCCCAAGCTATGACGGAGCATATAACCACACCCAACGGTTGGAAGAGTGATAAGGCAGCTAGTAGGTACTTGCGATCCTATTAAAGGGTTATTTTGTATCGGGAAGAGGTGATACAAGAGACGGACGGACGTGTGGCAAGAACTCATGCACGATGCTCGCGTCAGTGGGTATATTGCCACCGATCCCGAAACCCGTGAAGATGGAGAGAAAGCAAAGCCAGGGCCAGCTGGGGGCCGAACCTAGTAACAAGCCCCAGAAGCCTGTGATGAGGACGGTGAGGTTGAACGCCCATTTACGGCCGAACTGTACAAGGTGTAATCAGTTGCAAATCCTAGTACATTTCATGGAAAAGGTGTACTATGTCACCGATGATGCCCCAGCTGAAGGCGCCTATCGTGAGGCCGATGTTGAACGCTGTAAGGAGTGTGCCAAACTGAGAATCTGCGAGGAGTCGTTAATAAGGTCGTGGAGGTCAAATGGGCGCACATAGTCACCCGGTATGCCAAATTCCTGCTGTGCCGAGCTGACTATCAGCCCGAAGGCTTGCGCCCACATCAAATCAAGGGCGTAGCCGTATCCACATAACTGTGGTGTGATGCGTCTCTTAGTCTATTCGTGGCCTCTTGAGATACTTTTAGACTTACGAAGAAGATGTACCACTATGAAAAGAGCGTTAGCATGCTATTGTCTCTCGGAGGCTACGCAGATCTCAGCAAAGAGACCTGCACTGACGGAATATCGTCCCATGCCCATCTTATCCATGGTGGTCGTCAATAACAGTGTCTTCTTGTCTATCGCCGATAGTCTCTTGAACCCCGATTGCGTAACATAAGAGTGTCCATCGCTCTCCTGATGGTTCTCCGACGAGGGTAAAAGCGGCTGGAGCGCTGGGTCGTCGCCGGCCACTTGCTTATCGTCGTCCTGTGGTATATGGCTCATCCCTCGTATCGGCGTCAGGAAAACAAGCTAGATCGGTGAATGAAACCTAAGACAGAGATATTGTGCAAACACTGTCGAGCAAGGCCTATGACTGTGGCGGGAGTATATATGGCCTATCGATACCTGCAAGAAAGGACAGTATCAGGCTAAGTGTACAGACTGCAAGGCAGAGCCGAGTTCCTGACATGGCGACAGTACTTCCGTCGAGGCGCTGGGCATCGGTTGTTTTCGTCATTGCGCGCGCGATTTTGGCAGTTCAATGTCAAAAGCGGAAGTGTCATATCCTAAACGGTTGCAGCAGCCGGCGCGTCGTCCGAACGAACCCATTATCAACAGGATTTGTAATATGATTATAATATAATTCATTCCTTTGGGACCGATGGTGTAGTTGGTTATCACACCTGTCTAACACTGGATGTTCACAGGTGGTCCTCAGTTCAAGTCTGGGTCGGTTCATGTATTTTCGTGATGGGAGTTTTTTTTTGGCTGTATCCCTCCGAGTTGGTCTGTGTGCGAAGGTCGAAACAGGCTATAACTACAACATTGAGCGCAATTCGAGTGTACATGATTTCAATATATTCTGCACAGCAAATTATGAACTTAGATCCCTGACCGTCATCTGATGAGAAACTACGACGAGTGGCCAGAGCCCGCTTGTGTCCCTGCGAAACCAGACTATTAGTAACAACAACAGAAACAATCTCCGAAAACGCACCGGTCCGCCCCACCCACCTCCTTCCGCCTCAGCGCAAACGTCATGTCTATCCCAATGTCCCCATCACCGCGGCGACTCGGACTTCTCTGGACCCCACAATATCGAAGCGTCGTGTCACACACAATAAGCACCACGTCGCTGCTCTCGCCCTCAGCACCAGCCCCCATCCTTATGCACGTCGTATCGGAGGACATGTCGACCGCCTCGCCGTCGGCTATGAACTTGTACGAGTCGTTGAAGGATAAGAGGGTGTCGAGGATGTCTAGTCGGGAGGTGTGGAGAGCGGTGAGTGCGTTCGAGCCTGAGTAGACTTCTTTCAGTATAATGTACATAATCGGAAGAAGAAATAGCCTCACCCAATACATCTCTTGATCCTGCCGTTGACGCAAAAGGGGGGTACTTGCCAGTGGTACGTCGCAAGGACGGGTTTATCCGATACGAGAACAACGCGTTACTCGCATATGCGCTCGCCAGAGCTGATCTATCAGAGTCAAAGAGCCGCACATACCTAGAATAACAAAAGCGAACACGGACTATTATTACAACAATGATCAGGCCTAAAACAACAAAGCTGCGCACTTACTGCGTTATAAACTCCTCCGCTAGGCGCATGATCTCGTGCGGTAAGTCTCGGATGGCACCTTCTTCTCTCAATGGGCGAACGTCTGGCGCGGGCGGGTCTGTACTTGCCTGGAGATGTCCGGCGTTTGTCGCTGACCCAGGTTCAGACATTTGGGTAGGTACTGGAGCACCGGGTTGAAGGTCCATATTATCTGCCACAGCGTCCAGAGCCGGGGCATCCGATGCGACCGCCCCCGCGTAAACATCAATGTCCTTTTCCTTATCCTGTGGCTGAAGAACAGTAGTTTCAAGGCAGGGCGTGTCAACCGCGCTCCCCGCTCGATCATCCGCCCAGTCCGCCCTGGTCGACAGAGTCGCTTGTTCTTCAAAATACACCAACTCACCCTCAACCTGCATGACATCTTCCCAAGACTCATCGTCCGAAGACGGCACCGTTGATTCAGTGGGCACCGGCGCTGATGCAATGGGATCCGAGGCTGACGAGCCAGTTTGCGCGTAATTATCAAGGTCCGAGCCAGGGAGATGCGAAGCAGTCGTAACCACCCGCAAGTCCTGTGAAGCACCTCCTGCAGGTTGGCGTGGCGATACTATCGCAGTCGACAGAGGTTCGGGGACCTTCGACAAACTCCTAGACTGATTCAGACATCAGAACCATAGATAGATAGATGATCACATTCTCGAAAAAACAACTCACACCCTTTCCTGAGTCCTCACCCGCCTGTCCATCATCCTCATCAATCACAACAACCTCCCTCTCCATCTCCCGCCTCGCCCTCACGGCCGCCCTCAGCTCCCCAAGAGACAGCCTACCTCGACTGTGCTGTCTCGGTGGTACGGAGGGCGCCTGGGACAGCGTGAACGGGCTCGGCGAAGAAGGCATGGGAGACGAAGACCGGCGCGGGAGGTGAAGGCGATGGGGCGCGTGTTTGGGCGGCGGAGAAATCGAGGATTGCCGCGGTTCAGGAAGTCGGGGTGAGGAGGAGGTGGAGTAAGGTTGGGGGTCAGCAGGAGTGGGTTGAGTTGCGGGACGAGCGGGAGGTCCGGGTGAGGGCGGGAGGAGCGTCTCGGAGCGGACAGGCGTGAGGCTTATCCTGCGGCAAACCATGAATATATATCCACCACGAAAAAAAGGAAAAACCGCAACAAAAACAACACTCACCAGTCTATAACCAACCCATCATCCCTTCTCCGCTCAGCACGTCAGCATCCCGCACACAGCACAGACGACACACCTAAGGAGCGCCCGCTCGAACCGCACGTTCTTGCCCTTCTTCAGGACCTTCGCGACCTCGCTCTTCACCCACTTCTCCCTGTTCCGCTTCCAGTGCGCGCTCGTCTTGAGGCACGAATCCGGGATGGGATGCACGCGCACGGACCCGGAGGTGGTCAGCCGGCTCTCAGGCTCAGAGGGTACGCAGGGAATGGCAGGACAAGACGAGTCGGGCTGGACAGGTACAGGCTCGGGGTCCGGTTTGATGGTCACCTGTGTTTCTCTCGGCGGCGAAGCAGACGGCAATAACGCCTCCGAGGGTAAGTTGACACTCTCTTGCTCTTGCTTCACAGACGCAGGCGGCTGCAGGACAGAACCGACAGGCTCCTCTTTCACTCGCACAGACAGCGGCGACGCTTCTTCTTTCACAACCACCAGCGGCGCAGGTAGCGGAGACAGCCCGCCCAGCTTGCGCCTCTTCGCCGCCTCTGCACGTATGAGGTCCAGGGACGCCTTCCGCTTGGCCGCCCTCTCCACCTCGGAAAGCAGGCCCGGATGAAGGTTGGGCGTCGTCTCAGGCGTAAAGGGCGGCGACGGGAGCTTCGGGGACGCGTCCTTCCTGGCAAGCACAGTACTGGACGCCGCACTCGAGCTTGCAGATGGATGAGCACACGAACTCGCCTTCGCCTCGCGCGGACTGCGAATAGGACTCTGCGAAGCTCGCCGGCCCTGCGACAACCAGACCTCCGGCATCGTCATCGTCCTCTCCGCGCTCTGGCTGCTCGGCGGGCTCATCGGCATCCCCGGGCTCCTCGCGCTGGCCCCGCCCCACCCCCTTCCACCTCTCCCTCTTACATTGGTGGGACTCGCACCTCTCCCTCCTCCACCCCGCCCCGCCCACCCCGCATCCCGCTGCCTCACCGGCGCCCTCGACACTATCAGCGGCACGCCCCGCCGGCTCTCGACGCCCTCGTTGGGCTGCGCGTCCTCCGAGTGCGGCGCAGGCTTCGCGTGGTACGGGCGGTGAGACATGGTAGTCCCGAATTTCAGCTCGAAGCTCGAACCTTGTGCACCTAAGAGCTGAAGCAGATGGACGATGTATACACCCAAGGCTGACGATACGCCCAAAGCCTGACGGACTATAAAAAACGGTGGGAGAAGTTGATAGCGTCCTCGTGTTCCGGGGAAGATTCGCTCACTTGGTGATATCGGGCCTCCTACCTATATTTAAAGTACCAGTGACAGTGAACGTCGCGCAGACCAGACCGGAGGCTATAGCTAGACACGATGCATATCAAGTTTGTTTGTGGCTGAAATTGATCGTTCCTTTGTTTGGTCCTACGGACGCCACAATAAATATTAATATATCTGAAATCCGAGCATCTTGCCCCGCTTTTTCCTTTTGCTCTTAGCAGTATTTTCTCATAATACTCCACGTCCGACTCAGAGCAAGGTCTCCCCGATATCAAGATGCCCAACGTATATGTATGAGACCGGAGCAGGATGCCGACCTATCTTTATCCTGGCGAGGGGTGAGCAGGGTGCATTTCAAGTTTAAGTAGCGCCGGAGGGGCGGGGAGAGAGTTGAGGACGCTGCAGTTCGAGCGTACGACTGCACGTAACTGCCAGATGAAAGGTGGGCTTGTGGCACATGCCCGAATGTATATGTATGAGATCGGGGCAGAATGCTGATGTATCTTTGTCCTGAGGCCTGAGGGGCGGGGAGAGTGTTAAGACGCTACAGTTCGGCGCACGACAGCACGCAACTGCCAGATGAAAGGTGGGCTTGTGGCACGAGGGTGGAAGGCGAGAACACACATAATCGGGCTTGGATCGGGTACTTTATGCAACGGGAAAGGTCAATATGAATCAGATCGGGACTCGGCGGTTATGACCTTCGTGTTGGTGAGGCTCCCTTTGGCGCCTGCAAGATGTCGAGAAACAAAGTCATCGGGTCACGATTGTAGAGTCGGGGATGGCACATAGGTACAAACGCACATGAAGACTTGAGGACGGAGCTATCTGGTCTATGAATCGTGACCGTTCATATCGGTGAGGCTCACTTTGACGCATGCAGGGAACCCTCGTCGATCAGACTGCGACGGTACACGCGTATGAAGATATCGCACTCAGGAACGGGGCCATGCATATCGCTCATCGATGAGGCCTAGGAGCCACGGGGTAGAGCCCCTATGCCAGGATATGGACTATTACCTGTCACTGTCTCGGAACCAAACTCATTAAATACCTCCGTCACTCGCGGATTGATATTCAACTCGCGAGCCCGTGACGTTCGATGGCCCAGCCGTATGCTATATCTATCTATGTCGTATGGTCTTCTCTCAAACGCGCGCATGTCGTACAAATGCCGGGCATTGGGTCGCCTTATGGCCGTTATATTGAAGCAGCTGTCAGGCAGGCAGGTGGCGAAATGAGCGGAAACAGACCCGCCGGGAAGGCGAGGTTAGGGTTAGATCGGGACTCCAGAGGTCCTCGAAATTTATGGAAACCTCGAGCATGTTACCGAGTCCCCGTATGGATCATAGCTGAAATAGAAAAGCAGAGAGAGAATTTAATATTAATCCTACGATCGACAGGATGAGAATGAGACAGTAGCATCATCGTATTTAGTGCTCACAAGTAACAAATCGCTAAAAGGGGTTATTCACCTACTTAATTCGGAAGGTCAAGTCAAATTCGTGCTTCTGACCTCACATCTGGGTAATATCTTCCAAGGTCGTCAGATGAAGCGAAGGGTGATGAAAATATTTTTCCTCCACCCTGCCGATTTCTTGAGCTGTCCAATATTTGTCAACGGCGTCCGAGTCGATCCAACCCCATCCACGGTTTAAATTTCCCTGCCTCTTCTGACAGCTGAGAGTTCCTTTTACGCGTGCGTCAAACTGAAACATAGACCGGTCTTGCTACAAAAGCAGAGAAACGGGCGATCGAGGTGTCGCGGGTCTCTGTCTCCGTCAGTAGAGAGTGGAGCCCCGGACGGGACGGGACGGACGGACGATTGGCCAGGGAGCCACCGCGAGGCAAACGGGGGACGGATCCAGTGGCAGTGGTAAATTTCGAGCCGTAGCTCGTCTACAAGTAACCCCGTCTCTGCCCTCGGCGCCCTGCTCGCCGCCGTTCCCTACAGCCAGCCCGATTCGAACCCGCGCATACACCCAATCGGTCAGTCCTAGTCAGCCGCCATGAAGAGCTGTCTCAAATACTCCCCGCCCGCCTCTCCTCCCTCCGCCTGCCCCCCCACGCCCTCTCCCTCCGCACGCCCATCCTACAAACGCAAAGCCGTGTCTTTCCGCAACGAAGGCGAAGTGCAGGTGTTTGTCGCAGACGAGTGGGACAGGACACCCGCAGAGGTCACACAGAAGCTGTCGTACCAGTGAGTCATCCACTACGTCCATCGCTGTCCTATCCGCCGTTCTGTGCATTACTGGCTCTCGGCTGGCTGGCTGCGCGGTGATTGGCACCGAATGAACCGAATGACTGCATCGGTCAAATGCGGTACATCTCTTTACCGGGCATGAACGCATATATGCTTCCAGCCACACCTCTCGAGTCATACACACAAGCCGTCCTCGTTTCCCAAATTATTCCCGCAATGTCCTCTCCCCTTTCCATACATCACTCTTCGCCCTCATCATCCGATTCCTACTTCCCTTCTTCATCGCACAGCCCCTTCTTCCCCCCATGTTCTCCTCCACCCACACCACCCTCATATTCGTCCTCCGTGCTCTCTCCCACGTCCAAAACCCCGCTGACGCTGCCCATATTCAGGGACGTCCTCGAGCTCAAACAGCTGCAGCTCTCCCTCCCGCGCGCCCCCCAGCCCCCCGACCCCCTCAACCCCCGCCCGCACACCCAAGTCGAGTACCTGCGCCGCGTGCCGATTGGGCTCATGCCGTTACTGCCAGAGAGCGCATCCTCCCCTACTGCTGATCCGTCTCCTTCGAGCCCGCAATCGCCAACCACGACGACGCATTGGATGCAGCTCACGGCGCCAATTGCGTCTTCTCGCGGCTCTCCCCATCAGTCGCCGAAGCATTCTCCCATGTCCGCGCCGAACCCCATCCCGTCTAACCTTCCGCCCCGCCCCCGCCCGCATTTCGCGTTCTTGCCCCTTTTACCGACCAGCGACGAGCCTGGCAGTAATAGTGGCCCGGAGGCGGAGCCCGGGGAGATGACGTTCAGCTGGAACGACGGCGACGGCGACGCGAAGGAGGAGGAGAAGAGCAAGGAAGGGGAGGAAAAGGAGCAAGAGGGAGAGGAAGAAGACGTCTCGCGCACCCCGCACACGGAGAGCGCGCTCGAGCGGCGGATGCTCGATCGCGTTTTTGGGGACGAGGACGCCAGTGGTGGGTCGGAAGCACGCGCCAGTGTCGAGTACGGAGAGGGAGAGGCAAGTGCCAGTATCGAGTACGGAGAGGGAGAGGCAGAGGCAAGTGCCAGTGTCGAGTACGGAAAAGGAGAGGCAAGTGCCAGTGTCGAGTACGGAGAGGCAAGCACCAGCGTCGAGTGCGGAGAGGCAGAGGCAGAGGCAGAGGCAAGTGGCGCCTCGGAGGCCGACCGCCCTGAAGAAGACGAAGGGGAAGGCGACGAGTCGACGCCGTCGCTGACCGCGGGGTCGCTCAGCCCGAGCCCGTCGCCGCCGATTCTGGACTCGGACGGGACTGACACTGGCCCCGTAGTGGAGACCCCGCCGGCTGCGGGGAGTGGAGGCGTGCTGGCGGAGGGGAGTGGAGGCGCGGGGAACGTGTACAGCTATTTCCAGATCCCGACGGGGCGGGCGCGGGAGGGCGGGGTGGGGGTGGGGGCGCTGCGGAAGCTGCGGCTGCAGGCGCTGCCGAGTCCCGCGCTGACGCCGCCGAGCCCGTTTGATTTGTACGGCGGGGGTGTGGGTGTAGGTGGGAGTGGGAGTGGGGTGGAGGGGAGCCGGTTGGGGGAGGTGCATGCGTTTGAGAGGAGGGGGCCTGGGAGGAGGGTGGCGAGTACGTTGGGGTTGACTAGTGTGGCGAGTGCGGTGGGGATGACTAGTGTGGCGAGTACGGTGGGGACGACTAGTGTCGCCCATGGGAGGGAAGGAGGTGATGGTGGGCTGTAGACTGGGATATTGTAGATATGCACGGAGGGACGTGAATTATTATAGACGTATACGGAGAGGAGCGGTTGTTTATCGTAATATAGTGGCTGCTTGCATACATCCATACCACTAGCATTTTTTAGCGTACACGTGACATATATTATTCGTTTGTTGTATGTGGTTTTGAGACGAGATTCAGAATGAGGCTTGTCTTTTTGCAAGCGTTTATCTCTAGTTCTTTAGGCAGCGAACGCCACACTACATGGGTACAGCGTCCAAGCCGTAAAGCACACTCCTCGGAAGGGAAGGGCTCTTCCTGTGCAAATATGCAGGTAGGCAGTCGTCCAGTCGAGTAGGCGAGTGACATTATGGAATGTCAATGTAGATAGCGCGCCACAGACGTAATAAGGTTCGAGCCGCCGGGATAGGTGTCGATTCATGCTCTTGGGCGACCGCTTTCCCTCAGAGTTGCAAACATGCTCTTCTGGTCCCTGGGGCAACCAGTCTTGAGCAGCGGATACTTCTTTGGAAAGGTGGAGCGCTCCGCGTCCGAGGGAAGCCCACTTGCAACCATAGTAGCCGTCTTACGTTGTCTATATCGATATCGTCGGCGTGCTGATCTTTAGTGGGGACTAGAGCTAGGACACTTACCGCGTGTCCTCCGCATTTTACAGTTACCAGCAGTCGCGTACGGTCACTGTCGGGGTTGTGTCTGAGCGGTGGTGGGTCCATGAGGACGGGCTCGAGGATGTTCGGCTGATATCCAGAAACGCGCACCCGTTCGAGTTGATGGACAGCCATGAATGAAAGACGCTAAGAACGTGATCTTGATGTTCAATCACGGATGCGATAACACTTGTCAACTACGATATCAGGACTCACTTCTGGTGCATCCTGAGGAAATACTGCTAAAATCACGAAGAAAAATGGGACAAGACACTCGGATTTCCCTCAGGAGGTCTATGTCGCTGTATCCATTAGCCAGCCGCTCGCTCCACGGTCATCAAATTTCTGCCTTCTTCTGCCGCAACGTCCGCTCCAGCTCCTCGAACGCACTCATACTCGCGTCCTTCACCATGTTAACCTTGGACTCCCGGGGCTCCTGGATCGACGCAGGCCAATCTCGCTCCGGGACGCTACTTGCCCTAAGCGCAGCTCGCAACGCATTAACCGACGCCTTGTACGCTTGCAGCGACTCCTCGTATAGATCGTACACGCAAACCGCACAGCCCGACATGCAGCATTCTAGTAGACGTTAATCCAAGCCAACTGCTACGCAAAAATGACACACCATCTGCAGCAGGGGGCGTCGGTTCCTCCGGGATGACCAGCCCTCTGAACGTCTTCACCGTCCCAGGCGGCCGGTGCGCAGGGTGCACCTCCCTCTCCATCGGCGACGCGACGGCCACATCACCCGGCAGATCCTGGATAAACTCGGACAGCGCCGCCTTCTCCCTTAGAGACCTCTCAAGGCGCCGATATCGGTCGGAGAGGTTCTGCCCTGCCTGCGCGGGTCGCTTCCACATTTCTATCGGGGGCCGCGGGGAACCGTGGGACCTGCTATCGCGGATGAGCGTACGGTGACCGTAGGGTGTTACATGTACAGATCCCAGGAGGCGGCGAGAGTGTATGCGTTGTCCAGTGCATAACATGCGTCGAGGACAGGATTAGAGCCCGAGCAAGGTGTATGGCGTCGAGAGTGCGAGACGTCATGAACACGTGCGTCCACGTGGGCGGAGGTCCGCGGCAGGAGAATTGTGGCTTGTGGCTTTTGCGTTCTGGAAGTGCTCACAGCTCTGTTCACTGTCATGCCAAATCGCCTTTCCTATTTCCTACTCATCTTTTACCTTCTTGTCATTAGTATATTCTCATCAACTCTTATAGTTCCAGCAAAAAGGAATGTATTGCTGTAGCTGAGAAAGCTTGAGTTATGCATCATAGGCTGGTAACACGATGTCTTCGGCGGGAATCGTCGACGGTCTCTAACTAATACTCACTGACGATGTTCACAGCTAGATTTTCTCGCTTCCATATCTATGTGCTCATTGCATGTGACGCCCGATATCTTGATTTATAGATGCGATCATGGCCTGCAGAGCGCGTAAATGTCGCAGGTACCGACTCCTCGTATCCGTGTCGTTCATGTAGATGGCTCCGCATATTCTGCCAGTTAATATTCAGCTCGACATGCCACTCCACATGGTCCATCTGAGTCAGTTTCAGTACGTACTCGATCCTCGTGCCGCTTCAGTTAAACAACCTGGTTTATAGATATTCATCTTCGCTGTAACTGCGTGCGCGAGGCAGCTGATCTTATTCATTCTGGACCGTATCCTCGCGCACACCGCACGCTCTCCCTGAACAACAACAAGATTGACCACGGGGTCTCGACTTATATGGAAGGGATGATTTCAAGACCTACTAGTTTGATGCTGTGCAACTCTGCGATTGGATGCTTGTGTTTGCATTCACTCAGTATCAAAAAGTGCATTACAGACAGCCCGACCTAACCTATTCAGACCGACACAGGAGCCGCGCCGGGGTATCGCACTCCCAGCGCCTAATCTCATCGAACCCACCTGTCATCCCATCCTGGTTCACTTGACTGGTTCACAGCGTCTCGGATTAGCACCTGCTAATCCCACTTCCCCATCGTCTGGACGGAGTCCAAGAACGCCCAGCCCGCACTGGGGCCCCCTTGTCACCATCACGATGGGTGTGGCTGAATCGCGGACTAGGCGATGCGCGCTTTGTCACCAGTCAGACGGTGCGCAGGCAGGAGGGAGAGTTATGGTGGGACGAGACTTCGACTAATAAAACCATTGCTGGTGCAAGAGGGTCATGCTGCGCGCCACCATCATGAGCAGAGGCCTAGGGTTTGGGACTTTAGAGAACGAAGTATATAATGCTGATGGTGTATTTATCTTGTACATCACAGCACGATGTATCGACAAGTATAGACGCTGCATTCGGCTGAATATATTATGTGGTACAGTGGTACATTGAGATTGATATCCTAGGGCAACACGAATGCGAAGATAAATAGCACTATGAATCCAGTCAAGCGGACTGGCGGACCGGCAGAATTGTTAATGCAAAACAGATCAATATGTCGCAGAAAGCAGCAGAATGGTGACTGGAAAGCTGGGCACAGGAGATCGAAGAAACAACCGCCAAAAGCGCCGACAACCGTAGATGAAAACGAGGATCACGACGGTAAATAAATCAAAAGGCTTCAAGCTTCAGACTTGTTTCGCCTTCTTGGCCGGATGTGCCACGGTAACTCTGACAGAGGGGGACCGTTGAGGACTTAGAACGCGTTTCTTGCTGTTACCGCCGTTGCCGGTATCAGGCAGCTTGGATGCGAGGTCTTTCTGAAAGTTCATCGGGTCTTGCGTTGTTGTTTCGCATTGTTGCTTCTTCTCCTCTAGCATCTGCTGCTCGCCAGGTCCAGGAGGCTTCAAGACGAGCCCGGATCGATCTTCATCTTGAGCTGAAACCAAGTTGTCGGGGACGGGAGACAAGGCCCTGCGACTAGCTTCTTCCTCTGTGATGATGAGCCCCACTGTGCGGATAACCACATCAAACCATTCCTTTGCCTCAACATCGAGCGCTGTATGGTCATCATTAACGGATTAGACGGACAACCGTGAGTTGCGAGACTTACTTTGGGTTGCATCGTGGGTGGCGTCGACATGTAACCCAATTTTAGGAGCCAGCTTCGCAATATATGCTTGCATGAAAGGATCCACGTCCACGGCTCTATTCTCAGTTTGTATCCGTGCAATTCTAGGTAGTGCCTTTTCCTGAAAGAAAAGCGCTAGAAGAGCGACCATGTGTTGCACGTGCTCTCCCATTTTGGAGGAGACAAGGCAATAGGATGTAGGACATAACAAAAACCTTCGCTTGGAGCGTATCGCAGTTGACAGATTGGGGGAGTCCCAATCGATCAATTCTCGCGGGATTCGGTCCCGAGGTACCCCAGGACTTTCGCTAGTACAAGCAATCCATGTGTATGCCCAGAAACTTGATTCAAGGTCATCCAGGTAATCGTGGTTGCCCACTCCTTCAAGAACTTTGATAGACTGGAAAAGCCGAGTGCCCTACACGAAGTGTACACAACCAATACCAAAGCCATCCATAATTGCATCACTTACGGTGCGAAGATCATTTCCTGCAATGCTGGCTGTGCTGTTCAAGTTTTTGGCCATGTCGAAATCGATTAGGAATCCTCGTTGCCCAGGTTCCGCATTAGGATCAGGATTGAAAAGCATATTGCGCGTGCTGATGTCGCGATGCAGTATACCAAGTTTCCACAGTTCGAATCCGCCTGGAACATCATGAGACAGTCGTCCGCAGAGTTAAAATCGGAAACCATACCTTGGAGGATATCATAGAACGCTCTAAGAGATTGTGATACCGAAGGGGCCTTCTCAAGCGGCTGCCCATAGTAAGGCTGTAATGTCCAATAATATATCCGTTCAGGAACATCTCTGCCACCCTCTTCTCTCATGGGAAGGTTGAAACGAAGCTTTGAGACTTCCGCTGAGTCTCCATAGTCTATGACGGTCCCGACACCTGGGATTGGATTTTGGCCGGGCATCTTCTTTCGTTTCTCGTTTTCCTGCCGAATCATATCCAAGAAAACATATTCTGGCTCCCGATCCTTTGTCCGCCAAGCAAATTTGAGTACACACTTCTTTCTCGTATCGTCGTCATAGAGGAGCCAGCAAGTTGTTCCTCGCCCATGTATAGTGTGTCTACGGAAAGGTTTGTAGGGATCATGGATAGAATATATCTTCGGCGCGGGTGCATCCGACTTGAAGTATCGTGTAGACCCATCCCAGTAGATACGCATATCAAAACCCAGCTTGTCCGAATATGCCGTGGATAGTGCTAGGATAATCTTGATGAACATCCTTGCGTTGGTATGGAAATTGATCCAGGGAGAGAAGAGAGCACCTGCGCGGTCGAATTGGAAAAGTAGAAGCCTTTTCTCGGTGAGCAAAACGCCGTAAACGAAGTTCCGGTTCGGCTGCTGCACTAAGCATTCACGGGCATAGACCGCGAGTTGGAGACGATCCTGGTTCCACTGTACGGCGTCTTCGTACCTCACTTCAATCGGCGCCAGGCAGTGCGTGTATCTCGGTGGATCTGGGATCGCTTGATTTTGCGCCAAATAAGGACCGTATCCCATGAGTGTAATATCAGGCTTCATTTTCAGCGCTGTTTGATGGACGTAATGCACGTGAGGCATCTCTTTGGCGTATGTCCCAACTGCTGCACGGGTGCCACGCTCAAAATGCCGCAGAATGACATTGATATGGGTGGTGAGTGGGTTGTACAACGCGGAGTCCTCCCTCTTCGGTTTGGAAGGGACCTTGTCCCACTTCAGTTTCTTCATGCTATAGCCCTTATACTGTTTGAGGAACCCATCAATCTCGGTGTTGGATGGCATATCTGGTATATGATCCCTGCTCGTGAGCCTTTCCAGAAATATTGTCAAGCCTGGAACCCATGCCGCCTCCAGTTCTGCCTCAAGAGCCCCCTGCAAAGCGTCGACGTGAAGATGATAGCGAGCAACTCCGCGCGGAGTATCCTGAACGGTCTCCGGATCCTGCGACTGAGTAGTAATAGGACCCCTGTCGAAAGTGCTAGGCGAAGACATTGCTGGAGCATTCCGCTTATGTGGCAACCCGCGGATATCCGGAACAGCACCCAGATTCTCGGAGACCAGATGATCTGACATACTTGATCCTCTTATTTGAACGCTGGCGCGGTAGTGGATATCGAGAAGTGGGTTAGTATCTGGGAAGATGGCGTCTGGTGCTGAATCAGAAGCCTCCTGTGCGTCGGCCTGGAGTCCGTCCCCTTAGTTCGGCGTAGATGGAAGCGGCGTGGAAGGTCGCGGCGTACGTGGGCGAGGCGTAGATTCGCGAGGCGTAGTCGCTTCCAACACTGATCCTAAATTCGGGTCTGACTCTGCGTCTGGTGACGAAGCGGGGACTGACAGTGTCCCTTCAAGGTGAGACGGTTGTTCTGAAGGAAACCTAGCACTGCCGATCTGAGGAGCTTCGTTGTCAGATATAGTGGTTGCCTCAGATATAGTGGTTGACACGTTAGCGAAGGAAAAGCCTATACAGACGTAGGGAAGACCACGGGTACCAGTTTTTAGGTTATAAGCGACCTTTGCGTAGACGTGAAGTTGTCTGTAGCACGACAATGAAAGCTCAAGCTCAGCAGGTCTCCGACGGTGCAAAGATA
>KV425573.1:68889-131051 GCA_001632425.1 Neolentinus lepideus HHB14362 ss-1 | reverse complement strand
AGCACATGAAAAGAGTCCGATTTGAATCTAACATATCATAAAAGGAAAGTGGGTCAACCGACAAAGGAGTCCGTACAGGTTTGTTTTTCCAACACCAGTCAACCCTCTGACCAGAGGGTAGCGCGGGTACGGGAGGCGTCTTATAGGCCTTGTCTACCCAAAGTTGAACTTGACTCGGCCACAGGACACGTGAGATAATAATGGAGGTTGTCCTGTTTAGCCGGACAGCAACACAATCACGTGATCACTTCATCAGCAAAACGGCTAATGGTCTTACACTGCTGTTCGATCAGACTCTGGAATCCAGATGGTAGGTGCCTCCAGATGGCCACTGACTGGTTCACGCTTGGTTACCACTCGTGATATCCTCACTTCCCACAAAATATGCAGGCCATTGGTAGCCAACAGTAGCACAGCTTAACTTTAAATGCTATATAGTTGGGCCAGTGTGCACCATTGGAATCCAAGCTGTCACATGTCAGCCGTCGGCCGGGCCTGTCAGACTATGCTGACTGATGTGACCGTGCTTGTGATGACTTGTTTGGCCGGCCTGAGCAGTGAGACTTGCGTGTTTTTTTCGTGTCGTCCTGCATCGTCACCTTGGTCACCTTCTCCGATAACCGCGCTCACAGATGGACTCCCCTAGTCCCAACCACTGTGCAGAGGTATAGCCCATATTCATAAGCCCTAGGTCTGCACCGGGGAGGTCTGGGCTGACTGACAGCCAAGGGTTCGACGGTAAGGTTCGATAAGTGTCAATAGTCTATGTTATGCTGATAATACCCTTTTCGCTCGCCATCTTGTGGTAACTGGTAACCGCGCCTGTGTTACAACCTCAAGTAAATGCTGTCAGCGGTGTAGTTGCCACTCAATTGTTGCATTTGGGTGGAGAGGGCTCGGATGTATCAGATGTCATGAACGAGGAGGTTGACATCAGTGCTATGAACCTGGCAGCGATGGCGGGTGCTTAGAATAGTGAATACAGAAGAATGATTATTAAATGATATTATCACGATCTATAGAACTGCAGCATGCAGCGAGGGAGAGGAGCAGGCAAATAATATAATATACAGGAGTACTAAAATGAGATGTTGGTACGCGGATCCGACTCAAGTCCGATGTTTGGTTTCCACAGGTTCGACGAGAGCTGACGGCTGCCTGCAATTTTTGTGGGAAGTCTTTGGTCGAACGGTTGGCTGCCGGAGCTGGACATTCCACCTGGATTCCAGAGTCTGATCGAACAGCAGTGTACGGCAGTCTTACAATGCTTTTTATAGCTTTAAGAGACTTTAAGAGCCGGACTTGGCTTAATGGGTCTTATTCTCGTCTTAAAATGGGCGCTAAGTACCTAAAAGACACGTAAAAGACGACAATAAGAACCTTTAAGACCGGTTAAGCCAAGTCCCTGCCGTAAGACAAATTGCCGTTTTCCTGATGTTGTCACCATCACGTCCGAGATTGGTGATGCCACGTGCATTTACAGACTGTCCACAGTCACGATTCCTCTTTTGGGTGTCAGCTTGAGCATGCCAAGCTATATATCTAAATTCCCCCGAACCCAGACCGTGACACACGTATTGGAACACTAAGTTCTACCACGTATCCATATAGCAACATGAGATGTATAATATTGCTTACAATTTTCTCCGTCATCTATTGGAAGTGGCGAGGTAATTGCGAACTCACACGACATATGTGGGCAGATTGTACGGAAATTTTGTAGTTGGTTACCTTACAATACGCATTTCTTAACGTATGGTACCTGTATCGCATTGCCTTGTACTCCGTCGATTGTACGGGTTTAAAGCGTGCTGAAACCCTATTTCATTCTGTCTATCTACGAGCATCCGAGAATTCCGGCATCATGGCCAAACGCAACACCATCCCAGGCATGAAATGTCCAGATACGTAGTTGTAATCAAACTGTTGTTGGTCATCTTGTAAATTGTTCATCAGGCTGTGTTGGTTTCAGGCGTGAATTCTGAGAACCAAAAGGTAATTTTGATGTGATGTAGCGAAGTAAACGTACGGAAAGCGGATCGTACACTGATGCGATAAGAGCCAAAAAATATCAAGCTGCATTGCTATAGTCCCCAGGTTGCAACACAATCCACTGGCGGATGAGAGTTGGACGATCAAATCCGACGGCATGCACAGGCCTCCAGATCGATTGATTCTTGGACAGGAAGGGGTACCTACCTGCGACATTCTCATCGTCCTGCCTCCGAGATTCAGGACTTTGTTACCACTACATCGATAATCTTCGCGTGGTGCTTCCACGACTATTCAGCGATGTCGAATCGGTGTCGTGAATCGATCGCTCAGACGGAGGAATGTGGCCTGTGGCGTCAATGCCCTCACAAATAAGAACAAATACAAGGAAATACACCGACAATTCATTTTCAGTCTCAATGCACTTCGATACTCTCGGGCAAGCTAGGTCAAATGTCTGTCTTATTGCCTCCGCCTAAGCGTCGAAAGGTGTACCACGGAGTACAAGAACCTGCTCCAGAACCACTGAAAACAACACCGAATGTCGTGGTTCAATTTGTATCGGAGGACGATGGATCATCTCTAGCTCCTGCAGTAAACTTACCTGCGAATGTTTCAAGGGAAGCGCTGGAAGGATTGGTGAACAAACTGTCGGTCAAGGTGCGTGTAAAGTCTTTGCCTCACCAGACATCTATCTTACTGACGCTAGCCGTCGTTTCTGTAGGATGAGGATCCAGTACCATTCTCATTTTCGATCGAGCTGCCTGCAGACGCTTCTACGCCCGGCGCACCCACACGGGTAGTTATCTCGAAATCTATAGAGGATGATGTGTTGTCACACCCTTCAAAAGCGTTCACCCCGGAAGACGTATTCGTGATACGGTGCTCGCCCCAAGCTGTCTTCAAGGTCCGACCAGCCACTCGGTGCTCATCGACACTTTCTGGTATGCTGTCACCTCTTCCGCTGAATCTGAACCGTTTTAAACATTGATGCCTCTTTTGTCTAGGTCACGCATCTCCCATCTTGTGCGCTTCATTCTCTCCCACTGGTAATCTTCTCGCGACTGGCTCTGGTGACTGCACTGCGCGTTTATGGGACCTCTTCACCGAAACACCTTCACATACGCTATCTGGCCACAAAGGCTGGGTTTTGTGCGTGGAATGGGAGGCAATGGAGAGGAAACTGGCTACGGGTGGACATGACGGACATGTGCGTATCTACTTCAAAAAATCCTGGTTTTGTGTGGTCAATGCAGTGGGTTGAGGACGTTAGGTCAGACTATGGGATCCGAAAACCGGCAAATCAGTTGGTGATGCTCTCAAGGGTCATACGAAATGGGTGACCTCTCTGGCTTGGGAGCCGATCCATATGTGCGTCGAAAACTATCTTGCTTTAGATCCGGTCAACAAACCCAAACTATTAGTAACGCCTCGTCACCCCGCCTGGCATCATCATCAAAAGATGGCACGGTGCGCGTATGGAACGTATCCACGCGCCATCTAGAGTACGCACTAGGTGGACACTCGGCGTCCGTCAACGTTGTGCGCTGGGGCGGCGGCGGGACAGGTGGAAAAGGTGTTTTGTACACCGCTTCGAGTGACAGGACGGTCCGAGTGTGGGACGCGAATGGTGTAAGTAGGCATATGCCATTCAAAATGCAAAACTCATGGGACATCGATTAGGGCAAGCCTCTGTATACTCTAAAAGATCATGCACATTGGGTGACGACGCTCACGTTAAATACGGACTTCGTACTGCGCACGGGTCCGTATGACCACAAGGGCAAGAAACCCGTTTCAGATGAAGAAGGTACATGCTGTGCTTTAGCAGCCTCACTAATCCGGCTGATGATAGAGCATGTGACAGCGCAAAAATTTGCTTTAGAGCGATACAATACCCTCCTTGCCTCCACACCAGAGCTCCTCATCTCCGGTTCAGACGACCATACGCTCTTCCTGTGGTCACTCTTTCCCTCCGCCTCCGACTCTGCGCCACCTTCGACCAAACCCATCACTCGTCTGACCGGTCACCAAAGGCAAATCTCGCACGTCGCGTTCTCTCCTGACGGGCGGTGGGCTGCGAGCGCCGGGTGGGACAACGCGATCCGGATATGGGAGGGGCGCAAGGGTAAATATGTTGCAACGCTGAGAGGCCACGTAGGTCCTGTTTACAGGCTTACGTGGAGTGCGGATTCGAGGATGGTGGTTAGTGCGAGTAAGGACACGACATTGAAGGTAAGTTGATCATACGCCCTCTGGCTGTCCATGAAATGGTATCGATGGATACATTCTGGGTAGATTTGGGACTTGAAGACGTATAAACTCCAGAATGATCTGCCTGGTCATACGGATGAGGTTTATTGTGTGGATTTCGTGGCAGACAAGGTTGTCAGTGGTGGTCGGGACAAAACTGTAAAAATGTGAGTGCCTGCTGCGTATACTAGCTCCTTGACTGAGGCATGTGATAACTTATAGATGGAAGAATTGATAGACCATGGAGTGCATGGAGCTCATAAGGGGCCTGTGTTACTTGCAATGCCGACCCTACTCTTATATAGACAACTTTTTCGTGCAAGGCAAAGTTTACTTTCTCCTAGCGACAGAAAAAGAGTTTGACGATTGCTACGGTGGGTTTATCAAAAACGTATGAATCAGGCACTTTGATTCGTACTGCGAGACATCGTGAAGCTGTGACAGCTTTGGCCAAATTGTGCCACACATAACCACATGCCCTTCATGGATATGAAGCCTGAGCTACCCTTCTGAGATCCTCCCCGCATTGTCATTATGACTGCCCCTTGTCGTTGGACCATCTTGCAGCGACGATGACGACTTGCGCATTCGATCATTGGAACTTTCAGGTATATTCGTCTCACCGATAGCATTGTAGTCTACGACATAGTCATTTATTCCAACAGATATTGTGGCATGTCTTCTGTGTGCCGACTTACTCCCCTCAAGCCAGGAGCGCTCACCCTGTTACTTGGACCATCATGCAGCGACCGTGACGATTTGCACATCAGCCATCTGGAAATTTCAGGCACGTTCGTTCCACCACTAGCATTGTAGCGTACGCTGACATTGCCATCTATTCCAACAGATGCTACGACACATCTTCTGCGCGCCGCTGTACTTCCTTCGAGTCATGAGTGCTCCATCCTCCTGAAGGAACTCTCCGCTGCCGTCATTACACTGAATTCACTCGATGCCTGCGATACGGCGGTGCCACAAGAGACTGAACATCACATCGATATTTGTAAGGGTTCGTTGTCGCCTTACACTGGGTTTGCTCGACCACCAACGGAAAAACTGGTCCTTTCGTTCCACAGGATAGACCTTTCGCTATCACCGCCATCCACTTCTAATGTGCATAATCTCTTCAAACGCATCATTCGCGGTACTTCACCCAGTGACTCCTCGTTTATGGGAGCTCAGGGAGTTCCTTCTAATATTTGCAAGCCAAGACCAGTCCCGATACTCACAGCTCGTAGAGACTCGGACTCTACGATCACTCGTTCGAGGTTCATGACCGGTTGCGGACAAGGAGTGTGGCCGAGGATGCGTTCAGAAGGAGTGATAAGAACAGCCAAGTGGGCATGCGAGAAGTCAATCTGCGTGGGCCAGGAGAGCGTACAAGGGGACAATCTCGAGGAGGAGCTGGTTAAACCGCTCTGGCGCCATTCGCGTGTCGAATTGGTGGTCAATTTGTTCCGCCTCTGACATGCTGTTGTTGCCGTCTGCCATGGACAGACGATGCCTGCTGAGACTCACGAATAACGACAGTGCGTTATATTCCAGCTGAAGCCTAGACGCATCAAGAACTCAGGACCGTACTTTCACACTGTCCAGTACAGGCCAAGGTCGCCTAGTAACTGCGGCTCCAGAGAATCGATGCCGGTTGCCTTCCATGCGGGCAGGGGCGACGGAAGGTGCGCGGGAAGCCAGAAAGTTGGTGAAAGCATGGAGTTCGCGGTGTGCATTTCTTTGTAACCTGGAATGAGAATGCAGGGAAATTTGAATCAAGAATGAGGATGTGGCAGAGCAAGGAGGGGGGGAAAGAGAAGAGATGTAAATGATGCATGTGCAGATCTCGCGACTGCCAATGAATGCGCCGAGAGTGGGGAATCCAATCATATGCTGATTGTGCATGTGGTCAAATTTGCGCCAGAGCACGGCAGGGTCGAGGAGAGAAAGCATATCGGTGTTGTAGAAGACGACTTCGTCTACATCATGGAGATGAAGACTAAGCCGCAGGCTGCGGGGAGAAAATCGTTATTTCTTGGTCGCAAAATGGTTTGACGCACGCGGAAGCTGCTAGTTCAGAGAGGTGGCAGCATACCGGAAAGTGTCGATGAGCACCGAGTAGCCGTCGCGCCTTGAAGACAGCTTGGGGCGAGCACCGTGTCACGAATACGTCTTCCGGGGTGAACACTTTTGAGTAGTGCGACAACACATCATCCTCTATAGATTTCGAGATGACTACCCGTCAACCCAGCCTGTTAAATAATGCACAAGATGACCGACGCTAGTTTGATTATCACAAACAAATGTGATGTATAAGTATCGGGTCATTTCATGCCGGGTGGATGGCGCAGCTTTTTGTGACGATAGAAAAGGTCATCATAAGCAATATTTCACAATAACGTTGCTATGGATCCATGGTAGTATCCGATATGTGTCTGTCACGGTCTGGATTCCAGGAGAGAGATATGGCTTGTCAGTGCTCGAGCTGACCTTAAACAAGGAACAATCTGAATCTGAATAGCTCGTCTGAATGATGAAGGTAGACATGTGACAACTTCGGGCGTGATGGTGACAAATGATCATGTGATCGTGGTGCGCGTCTACCACCCGGCTAAACAGATCAACGACCCATTGTTCTCCATCACTTATTAGGACCACTGCCGCGTGTCCTGTGGCCGAGTCAAGTTCAACTTCTGGTAAGCGAGGCCTATAAAACGCCTGTATAGCCTTTTCCTTCTCCGAACCAACGACTACTATGTCTGACAGCGAAACTCCTCTCTGTGATTCTAGGTATCCTTCAGAACAACCGTCTCAGTTTGAAGGGACACTGTCAGTCCCTGCTTCATCACCGGACCCAGAGTCATACCCAAATTCAGGATCTGAGTCGGAAGCGACCACGCCCCGCGAATCTACACCTCGCCCACGTACGCCGCGCCCTTCCACGCCGCTTCCATCTACGCCGAACCAAGAGAGCGAAATCGTAGCCGACGCGCAGGAGGCTCCCGATCTAACTCCGGACGCCATCTTCCCAGATACTAACCCACTTCTCGATACCCACTACCACGCGAGCATTCAAATCGGAGGATCAAGGATGCAAGATCATTTGGTCTCCGAACACCTGGGCGTTGTCCCAGATGTCCGCGCGTTGCCACATATGCGGAAAGCTCCAGTCACGTCCTCGCCTAGCACCCCCGACAGGGGTTCCATTTCTACTCAGTCGCAGGCTCTGGAGACCGTTCAAGATACTCCGCACGGAGTTAGCTCAGATGCTCACCATCACTTCCACGTCGACGCTTTGCAGGGAGCTCTCGAGGCAGAGTTAGAGGCGGCATGGGTTGCAGGCTTGACGGACTTTCTGAAAAGATTCACGAGCAGGGGTCATATGCCAGATATGCCAAAGGATTCCGAGATTGACGACTTCCTCGAACGGTATGAGGGGTACAGCACAAAGGATAAGAAGTGGAACATGGTCCCTGTCGATCCGGAAAGAGAGAACTCGTCTTTGTACGACCCACTCATTGCTCAGATCAACGTCATACTGCAGCATTTTAAGCGCGGCACCCATACAGCAGTTGGTACATATGCCAAAGAGATGCCTCATGTGCATCACGTCTATCAAACAGCGCTGAAAACGAAGCCTGACATCACACTCATGGGATACAGTCCTTACTTGGCGAAAGATCAAGTGATTCCAGATCCACCGAGATACACGCACTGCCTGGCACCGATTGAAGTCAAGCGCGAAACGGGTGTACGGTGGAACCACGATCGTCTGCAACTTGCGGTGTATGCCCGTGAATGCTTGGTGCAGCAGCCGAATCGGAACTTCGTTTACGGCGTTTTGCTCACCGAGAAAAGGCTTCTACTTTTCCAATTCGACCGCGCAGGTGCTCTGTTCTCGCCCTGGATCAATTTTCATACCGACGCAAGGATGTTCATCAAGATTATCCTAGCACTATCCACGGCACATTTGGACAAGCTAGGGTTCGATATGCGTATCTACTGGGATGGGTCTAGCCGATACTTCAAGTCGGACGCACCCGAGCCAAAGTTATATTCTATCCATGATCCCTACAAACCCTTCCGAAGACACACTATACGTGGGCGAGGAACCACTTGTTGGATCCTCAATGACGACGATACGATGAAGAAGTGTATATTGAAACTTGCTTGGCGGACAAAGGAACGGGAGCCAGAACATGTTTTCTTGACGAAGATTCGGAAGGAAAACGAGAAACGAAAGAAGGCTGGCCAAAATGCAATCCCAGGTGTCGGGACCGTCATAAGCTATGGAGAGTCAACGGAAGTCTCAAAGCTTCGTTTCGACCTTCCCATGAAAGAAGAGGATGGCAGAGATGTTTCTGAACGGATGTATTACTGGACGTTACAGCCTTATTACGGGCAGCCGCTCGAGAAAGCTCCGTCAGTATTGCAATCTCTGAGAGCGTTTTATGATATCCTCCAAGGTATAGTTTCCGAGTTTAACTCTGCGGACGACTGTCTCATGATGTTCCAGGCGGATTTGAACTGTGGAAACTTGGTATACTGCATCGCGACATCAGTACGCGCAACATGCTTTTCAATCCTGATCCTGATGCGGAACCTGGGCAACGAGGGTTCCTAATCGATTTCGATATGGCGATAGATTTGAAAAGGACAGCCAGCTTGGCAGGAAAGGATCTACGCACTGTAAGTGATGCAGCTATGGATAGCATTTGCATTGGTCGTTTACACTTCATGTAGGGCACTCGAGTTTTCCAGTCTATCAAAGTTCTTGAAGGATTGGGTGTCCACGATTATCTGGATGACCTTGAATCAAATTTCTGGGCATACACTTGGATCGCTTGTACTAGCGAAAGTCCTGGGGTACCTCGAGCTGGAATTCCGTCTGAATTGATGGATTGGGGCTCCCCAAACCTGGACAGTGCCATACGGTCGAAGGAAAACTTTTTGTTAGATGATGAATCCTATCGCCTTGTCTCCCCCAAAATGGGCCAGCCCGTGCAACAAATGGTCGCCTTCCTAGCGCTTTTCTTTAGGCAGAAGGCGCTACCTAGGATTGCACCGCTAAAAAATGCGAACAGTGCAAGGGACCCTTTCGTGAAAGCATATATTGAGAAGAAGACTTCTCAGGGTGGGATTCATGCCACCTATGGTGCCACCCAAAGTAAGTCCTGCAACTCGCGGTTGTCCCTAGAATTCGTCATTGACAGCCATACAGTGCTCGACGCCGAGGCAAAGGAATGGTTTGATGAGGTTACCAGCGCAGTGAAGGATGCTATCAATGACGAAGAAGAAGCCAGTCGCAGGAGCTCTGTCCTCAACTTGGTTTCGGCTTCTGACAAGGCTCAGCCCACACTCGTCTTGAAGCTTCCTGGATACGGTCAACAACGCGAAGCAACAACGCAAGACCTGATCAAATTTCAGAAAGGGCTCAAATCCAAGCTGCCCGATGACGGCAGCAGCAGTAGCAGCAGTAGCAGCAAGAAACGCGTTCTGATACCTGAAGGGTCCCCATCGGCCAGAGCTACCAAGACACGCCAGGCCAAGAAGGCAAAACAAGTTTGAGTCTTGAAGCTCTTTTGATTTATTTACGCTTATGATTGACCCATATTTTCATCTACGAGTCTCGGCGTGTTTGCTATCGTTTCTTCGATCTCCTGCGTCCAGCTTTCCATTCACCATCCTGCCGCTCCCTGCGTCATGTCAATCCGTTTTGCATTCACAATTATGCCAGTCCGCTTGATTGCTCTCGTAGCGCCGTTTACGTTCGCATTCGTCCAGAATGTCAATATCAATGTACCGTTGTACCGCATAATACATATATGTATGTAGATATACTCATCAGCGTGAAAGGATCACCTGTACATTATGGTACGATTTACGAGATAAATACAGTATTAATATTATATGCCTCGTTCTGTAAAGTCTACAGACAGCAGGCCTCAACTCTTAATGCGAATGCTAGTGACGTGCAACATGACGCTTCAATAACCAGCAATGGTTTCACTGGTTGGAATCGTCCCACCACCATCCTCTCTCTCCTGCCTGCGCACCGTCTAGCTGACGAAGCACACATCACCTAGCCCGCAATTCAGCCAACCAAAGTCATTGTATAGCGATGGTGACAAAGGGGCGCCCGCGCAAACACTGTGCGTTCTTGGGCACCGTCAGATGACGGTTGGCTGCTGGTAATCGGAGACGCTGCGAACCAATTAAATAAACCAAGAGGGCCAAGAGAGCCCACAAGTAGACAATCAGAGTATTGATGCCGGTTGCCCTCCATACCGGCAGGGAAATGGAAGGTGCGCGGGAGGCGAGAAAAAGCGTGGAAGGATGGAGTCCGCAGTACGCGTTGCTTTGAGGCTGAATAACCTGGAATGAGAAGACAGGGAAAGTTATATCAGAAATGAGGATGGGGCAGAGTAAATAGGGGGGAAAATGCAAGAAGCATACCCGAGACATGTGCAACCTCTCCACTGCCACTCCTTGCGCTTAGAGTGGGGAAGGTAATCATCGGCTGGTCGTGCATCTAGTCAAATTGGCGCCAGAGGTGGGCAGGGTCGACGAGGAAAAGCATGTCAATACAGTAGAGGATGACTTTGTCCACGTCATACCAATGAAGACTTTCACTAGGCCGCCTGTTGCGGGGGAGCAAGACGTTAGTTCCGGGTCATAAAAGGGTTCGACCTTTGTAGATCGGCATCCCCACAATATACAAAACATCGAAAGTACCACCCACCAAGTTTAGCTGATTATACTGTTTCTACCCCAGCTCTAGTGGCCCTTGCCTTGATCAAATCGTCGCCCAGCGGATAGAACCGCATGTCAACATGATACGCTAGGTAGATTGATTTTTTCTGGATTATGAAATTCCGTGTCCTCGAGCCATGCGTCAATACAGATGTCACCGCGAGCAATCCCTCTGTCGCTGGAGGCACGCCCAACATCACTAGCGCAAAGACGATGGGCTTAAATTGAGCAACATTGTCGGAAAACAGTTGGTTCAAAGTGATGACAGAGTTTAACGCAGACGGACAGGTATAAAACCAGCTAGTTGTGGGACAGGTTGACTCTTCGTATGTACCGCGTGCTGCAATAAAGTCCCCTTGCATAACGATAGCCGAATATCCAGCGTTTAGTACTCAAATTCATTGAGGAAACGCAAATCTAGTAGCATACAGGATGACACGAAAGTCGTTACATCAGCAGAGACACTGCTTCGCTAAGAACGTGGGAGCTCGTGTAGGAAGCATTGCCTTTTCAGGGACTCACCGCCAGCGCTTGACATGCGATAGAACGCAATCGTGCTTACGGTTTGCCTTAGACAGCCAATACATTATCTGGTTAGTGCTCGCGTCATCCATACACCCAACCCATATAAAAACCGCAATGCATTTGCATCAACATGCATCCTTTCTTCAAGCTAACATTCCTAGTCGTCACGGCGTACGCTCTCCTCCGCAGTTCTCTCAAACCTAGTCGTTTCATCAGTTCATCTCTGTTCACGAGGCCACTGTCTATCTCTGTAAATTCGACGAATATGTCCACCAAGATTGTCCCGCGCCGCAGTGAGGAGCGTGGCCACGCAGACCATGGCTGGCTACACACCTTCCATTCGTTCTCGTTCGCAAGGTGTGTTTTGGTATTGCTTTACTCCAGATCGACTTGAACGCCAACAATCATATTAGCTATGCGGACGGGAGTCACGAACAATTTGGCTGCCTTCGGGTTATAAACGAAGACCGCGTCGAAGCTCATACCGGTTTTGGTGCACACCCACATCGTGAATTCGAAATCTTCTCCTATGTTGTGGACGGCGAGATCTCTCAGTACGAATATCATTCTTTTCTTACTATTCTCCCTCACCGGCCTTATCACTCCTTAGCCACGACTCGATGGGGAATGAAGAAATCCTTAAACGCGGCGACGTCCAAATGACCTCCGCAGGAACCGGCATCCGCCACAGCGAGCACGCGCACGGCGGGAACCAAGTCCACTTTCTCCAAATTTGGGCGATGCCCTACCAGCGGGGACTCAAGCCTCAGTACTATAACCGCACCTTCACCGACGAAGCAAAGACGAACAAGCTCGCTACGATCGTCGCGCCTGCCACGGCCCCAGGCGTCACCGACACGCGGGAGGGCTCTGGTCCGACACCCATTCATGCGCAGCTGTACATGCACGCGTCCATAATTTCTTCTGCTACGACCATCACGCATACATTTCCCAAACCTGCGAATGCTTCGTCGTCTGCTACGAAGGCGTATATCCACGTTATCCAGAAGTCGGGATATAACCCTGGCCCGGCGAAGGGCGGGAAGGTCACAGTGAGTGCGGACGGCCAGGAGGTGGTGCTCAGCGAGGGTGACGGGGCGTACATTTCTTCTGAGGTTGGCAAGGAGTTGAAGATCGAGAATGTGGGCGATAGGGTGGTTGAGTTTGTCTTGTTCGATGTTGATGCTGCGTAGCCCTGCTGCTGTCTTATTTCCAGGACTCTAAGTTTCGCTCTGCTTGGACTCCTGAACCAAAGTATATATAATGTGTATACATATCACCAGCTTCCGTGCGTCTAGCGCTTATTCAAGCCCTTCTTCTCGGTCGACCGTGGCCATGATAGTAATGTTGGCGATGTATGTGGCGTGTTGGAATATATAAATTAATTGTGCTTGTTCTTTTGCCACTAGTAAGAGTCTGGGATGAACTTCTACAGTAGTCAGTCTGTCCACTGTAGACAGTTCGCAAGTTAGGTGTGTAGCCCATGTAGCATGGTATTTGCTTTATTCTCGCGCCACTAACATGCACAAACTGTCACACGTACATGAGCCTAATGAACAAAGGGCAGTCGAACACTAGGTACCCATTACAGACGAGCCATGTCAATCCTAAGGGAGCCACACTCGGACTACCTAGGTACCAACGGTTTCTCCCAAATTAACACACTTCCCGCGAAGCCGTACGGCGACGCCGACCCGCACTGGGACAATGCGCAGAAACGCAAGTACGAGCGCGAGCTACGCGATGCCGCTGAACAGCACGCCTTCACGCAGTTCGTGTTAGAGAAAAAGGGGACCCACTTTCCAAGGTAGATGAATGGCCGTGCTGCGTTCTGAGTACTGAGTGATCGTCAAAGCTTGTCGGAGATGGAGGAGGAGGTTGCGAGGCCTGAGACGATCGCGAACCTGAAGGAGCAGATCCGCCAGGTGAAGGAGCAGCATAGGAAGGACTTGGGTAATCTATTTGAATATCAGGCCCAAGCGTACTGGGCAAGAGTAACGGACGACGCTATGGCATCCGAGATAGAGACGTGGGACCAAGACGTGAAAGTGAGTTCACAAAACCTCACACCTAGCCATCTTTTCGATCTCGATCCACAGCGACTTTATCATGACTTGCGCAGCCCTCAGGGTCCCGCAGCGGCCACACTATCTAACCAGCTCTCCATCTTACAATATAGCCATCTCCAGACCCTCCTCCCCCTTCAGCAGCGCAAGGCAGAGCTCGAGAAGGCCGAGATCGAACACAGGCAGCGGCTCGACCGCCGATTTCCCAGTAGCATCGCGGAATTCCACGCAATCAGCAACAAGGACACCAGGTTACGCATTGCCAAGTTCCTCACACTGCACGAAAAGCGGGATCAGAATCGAGTGCATCTTATTGAGCACGAGAAGATGATGAATGAGTTCAAGTGGGCGTGGAGACAGGTAGAGCCTTTGTGTCAAGAATACACCAAGAATGTACGTGCACCATTCAAATGCCCCCTCTTCTTTCTCTGTGTCGCTAACAGCTGGTTTATATTGGACAAATTATGTTAATTTTTTAGACCGAATTTAAAGCTGAGATCCAAGAAAGCCTGAAAGACACTGAAGTTCGCGATCCGAGGCGAAAGCCCTCAATGACCACCGGCGCTTAGATCACAGCAGTGGAGATACGTGCCTGAAGACCAACTACGGGGCTATTTCATTATATGCCTGATGCATTAAGATGGTCGCACCGCATCGCATCCAGACTATGATACGTCTATGATATGGGTATGCAACGTAGAAGGCCTAGGGATAGTTAGACTTCTCCCGCGAGCTAATAGGTGGTGAGTTGATTGGGATCACGATTATTGATTATAGATAGGTCGATGGGCGAAGGGGCAGCGGAACAATCGAAGCCAGGTACTGTTTATACCTGAAGCAGGTGCAATGAAATCATCTCCGTGATGCCGCCTTCGTTTCATGTCTCGCGTTCCGTGTTTTGTTGACCAAATTGTTCCTGCGGACAAATTGGAGTGCGAGTCAGCGTCAGTCGAGCTATGATAGCTGGAAATATCGGAGCTCCAGATAGCGCTCATCTTACATTAGGTCGGCTCCGAAACATTACCGCTCCGTTACAATGTACTTCGGGCCTACCTGGAGTCGGGTCGACGGAGTTATCATTGTCTCGGATATTCGAGCTTGTTCCTTGGAAGTTCGAGCAGTAGTAGAAGTTCGAGCAGTAGTAGTAGTTGTTCCCCGCCGGGCCAGGAGGACGGTACGAAAGGGGGCGGCTGCGCCAGCCAGTGCATAGTCACCCTAGGTCACCCGGGTGGTATTTCGCAACGATAGTTGCGCTGAAGATAAAATCGACCGTGATTTGCGGGATGTGGGATGACTTTGGTAGTCAATTCGTGGAGGCCGAATACGTACTCAGCACACATGAAAATTTGGGTCCGTTGTGTGTCAATGGCAATGGTTATGAAAATATGTACCTGGTTATCGAGAAACCAGTGCAACCGATACATACAGCAACAAATACTTGCCACGATCATGATCGTCACACGGTTGCTCTAGAATGAGTTTCCGTGATGATCATGAGCCACAGTGATCCGTACAGACAAGCTTCACACTTGCTAGGACGACCTTGCGTCGCGAAAACATTACATGACGGCAGAAGCCAAAGTTGGGCAACTTGGGGTCTGTGCTGACCGCGCAGTAGAAGGCGCGACAGTGTGCAAGAATGACAAGCTTATCGATTTTAGTGTGGACGCAGCATCTGCCTCGTCGGCAGAATATTCCAAAAGAGCCTTGAGGCCTGCAGAGCCACTGTACCTCACTGTACTACATATGACACATGCCCGAAAACACGCGCCTGGCGGATCTTGACGCATCAAACGTGGCTTGTCGTCTGGTGAACCGATGGTCAAAAAGCGTCATATGCATCAAGAGGAAGGAGAGCATGGAGGACAGCACTATTTACCTTTAGTTAACTAAGATTTGACTATTTTAAACTCAGTGAGTTCGCTAGCGAATGAGAGAACAGAATGATGTGGACTTCTTTCACTATGGCAGGCCTGCAATTTCTACGTTTTTTGAGGGTAGATCTTGTTTTGTAATTTTCCATACCACTTCGATTCACCAACGTACTTGGGTGAAGCTGATGAGATCTCTTCCGCTTCCAATTTGGTAGTACAGTTACCCTTTATGGAAGGAACATGCTTCGATCTGGCGTATGGCGCTCTCCATGACTCTAGTCCTTCATACTCCGTCGTCCATAAAGGTAGCTGGCTATGAAAACGAAGTTACCCTTTATTTTTTCTGTATTCCTCTTCCCACTTTCCTAGTTTATCTTTGCTTCCTCATCTAATGACTGTGTCCGTCAACAGAGTCTTCAGTGCTCTGCTACGGCCAACAAAGCTGATCAAGCGGCGACGGGACGATCGGCAGTTTCGTCACTTTTACGCAGCTCTGGTATGCAATATTCAGTCGACCGTGTAATTATGACTAGTAAGTTTTACCTTAGGTTTCATGTTCAGAAAGTATTCCGACGTATTCCGATGTATGTTCAAGCCTAGTGTCCATGTTGGGACAGGGCGACCATAATCAAGATAGGATGATGATGAAACTCTTCAGTGGCAGGATCAGCTTCGTGTTGGGAGCATAGCCCGGCGTGCATCGCCACCACGTTTCGGGCCGTTACATCGATAGATCTAGCCGTTCTGAATCGGGATTTGCCATGACGCCGCATAGCAGTACACACGACAGCAGAATGCTATACAACCCTCATGCTCCCTTAGCTTCTATTCATTCTCTATACTTTTCTTTATTCCCGCTGCTGCGTCCGCACCTCAGCTCCTTCCCTGCCTCCCGCACGCACGGTATATAATACCTTTCATCCGTCACCCTGGAGGTCATACACAGAACACCCGCAATGTCTGGTTCAGGACACCAGAAATACGCCTATTCATCTGGCGCATCGAGCTCGCCGGGCGGGTCATCTACGGACAGTCGAAGGCAGCAGACGGTGGGTTTCCTCTGTCTCGCGATGCGCACCCATTGTCTGAATGGCAACCACAGACTCCAGTGGTCGATGTCCCGGCTGCTGTGCAGAACCTGCTCCTCGCAACGAAACGGCTACAAGAAATCCTTCGTCAGTGGAGTCTCATGCAAGCTTCGGAGACGCAGGTCAGCGACGTGTACGTCCAACTGGGCAACGAATTCAACATCATGGTGACTGCGTTTGCCCGCTACAACATTGACATGAGGTAAATACATATTTATATCATGTCACAATTGAATCTGAACGGAATCTCTTCCGGAAGCGACGTCTATGCTGTCCCCAAAGAACTACGCACCGTCCTTGAGCAGTGCCTCGCCGAAGATCCCTCCCAGCAAGTCCTCGAACAGCACATGCCCACCGTGCGCCAGATCCTCTACAATCTCCTCGAGGGCCTCAAAAGCAAGCAGAACGATTACTGGCGCGTTGCAGGAGGCCGGCGGCACTGATAATGTCAAAGTCAAATTCACGTCTCGTTTCGATCCTTACGACCCGACCCGCCGCAAGCATTATATATCCCTAACGACCCTATTCCAGTCGAAACCCAAAAGTATCACTAATATGCACGCAGGCTCGCTCGCATGTACACTACAAACATGCACTCTGTATCCACTACCGCTGCATCTACGCACATATTTATAGAACCCATACATATTTATCAGCCAACCTTACTACATACACTAATGTCGTAGAAACTGTAGATCTATCGCTATCTGGTATATATAGATCGAATATACACTGTCATTCCTTCCAAGTCTTCATTCTTCACTTCTCTGCTTCTAAAGCCGTATCTTGCTTGCTCCGGGGTTGCACATGACAGCGCACAACTAGTTCCGGGAGCCGGGTCCATACTCTTCGATAACCCCCACCGGCTCGCGGTAAACGCCTACAGGCCTGAATGGCAAATCCAATCTGCGAACACGAGATAAACATTATAGCGATGGACCACCGCGCTATTCCTCATGTGAAAAGCTCACCCGAATGCTGCCGGACCCCCTGTCTTCAGGCCTTCCTTAGTAGACCAAAGCGGATGCCCAGCAAGCCCGATCACTGTGACACGGAGCTGTGCACGTTCAGTCAATCTATCAGCACACTCGCTATGATCCTGAAGCTGTGACAAGTACGCACTCCGTAGCGGTACTCGTGCGTGCCCAACGCCGAGCCCGATTGGGAGTCGAGCACTGTTATCAGGTCCGGGACGACCGCAATAAGCTAGGTGATAGATGTTCGAGCAATTAGAACAGAACAGATTAATGGCATGACCAGAGAGGAAGGGCCATACTTCTTTCTTCCCATCCGAGGTGGTTAGGTCGGCGCGCAGATTTTCGTTCTGGAACTCTATACGCAATGTTGCGTCCTTTATAGCTAATTCTTCCGGAGACTTCTCAGACGCTTTACTTTCTTCCTCTTCGCTTGCGAGCGGTGCCACTAGAATCAATTCAAGGCCACGTCAGTCGTAGATAATCCCGGAAGCAGTCCACGAGCTCGCACTGATAACAGATCCCCACTATAACAATGGATGTTAGACATCGCGTAACAAACCTTGGACAGACGGAACGTACCGTAAAGCCAGCTCTCACTTCGCGTTCAATTCCCACAATCTTGCCAACGAAGAGGCATTTCCCGTTCTGCAAGCCCAGAATAGCATTCGGGATGCCGCCCAAATTGCTGCATCATGATCAAAGGATCTAAGTAAGTGTCATCTATCGTCGAACTCGAAACTTTTGACTTCACCTCTTTGCGCGGCATTGTGCGACGGCTCTGCCTAGTCTCCATGCCTTCGACAAAAAGATGGATCAATACATCAAGTAATCTAATGAGAGATTTCCCCACTTGAGATACTGTTCGGGTCACGCCGTATTCTCGACACGTTTTCGCGGTCAGAGGCGCCATACTCACGCCGGCTTTGCTGCCTAAAGTGGTACATACACCTCGGAGTCTGTGATAATCGTCAATTTTGATAAAGCCACGCCGTACCCAAGGATGTTCCTACATAGTTTCGACCATATACTTATTGGACGTGGAAGGCAAAACCTATGGTTACAGTTTAACACTACAATGAAACACTGATTTCAAATCACCCGAGCTCACGATTGAATTGTTGACACCATCTGCGATAGCACAAGGTGTAAGACTGGCCGGCACCGAGAACGCCGCCGGGAGGCTCTGCCTGATCTCATCACATAAGCAATAACACGACGTGGCCACAATCATCATACACACCACATCTGCGGATAGGCACGACCCATGAGATCACCATCAAAGCTGATTGGATCTCAGAGATCATTGTCACAGCGGGACCAATGCGATCAACCAACTTACACTGGTATACTTCAAGGGAAGCGCCAATTCGATTCGGGACTTATACTTAGTGTTGCGTGATCAAGGATCGGGCGCTGGGACTCACTTGAGGTGCTTTTCGGAAGCCAGGATCATTGGTTGGATGCCATTACCCCCACCAATCTCGTCCCTGAGCGCAATCCATGAGACTTGGTACTGTCAACGAAGAATCAAACGACTCACGATATGACTGCCGCGGGCTTCCCGACACTTAAAAATTTCATCAAGTTACGACAAGCAGTTTCTACTTCTGCTCCGCCTTGAAGGCGTTCATTGGACACCGATGGGCTTCCCATCTGTGGAGCAACGAGGTGGGTCAGCCCGCGTATAGCCTTGCATAACAAAATATCCAACAGTGGCAAACACTCACAAAATGGCCTCGGAAAATCTGCAGGAAATGGGACTGCTGAGAATTATGGACAGAACAGATTGAAGCCAGACGTACCAAAGCATCGTCGGCAAGTGATGCGTGCGAGATAACCTTGATACATCCTCCTTCCCGTAGGACTTGACGGGCCCTATAACCATCCCATCAGCGCCCATAGCTGATATTCTGTTGAGGCTATACCAACATAATGAACGGTGGGTATGGGCTTCCTCCGCCGCCCGTGCCCAAAATACCACAGCCTTCCTGTATCCACTCGAGGTCTATCTCGCTTAGTATCCACTCTCCCTGCTCGTTGATCGTCGGGCGGTACGCAGCGATATCTATCTTTTCTTCAACGAATCCCGCGTCCCCATTGGCTGACTCCTTTTCCCCCTCCTGATAGGCCTCGTCCGAGTCCTCTACGTTTTCGACGACGGTAGAGCCGGCCGGGACAGCTTCTATATCGAGTTCCCCCACCGCTCGCACAACAAGGCGCGTAGCTTTGATCGTCACGTACTGAAGGCAAGCAGAAATGAGTTGATAGCGGCCACTGGAGTGACAGCGTGCGCACCTGGACCGGTAGATTCTCCACCTCAACGACTTTCACCGTCTGCTTCTTCGCGCCATTCTTGACAGCTCTCTCCACGGCCAGCGCCTTCACCTTTTCGACTACATCTTCAAGCTTTCTGTCTTCTAAGATTTCGATGGTGTCTAGCGGATTGTGAGTTGCGGTGCGTGAGAAGAAGGGAAGGGACGTACCAACTTCGCCAGAAACATTGGCAACGCAAGCTCCAACAGCATTGGCGCATGAAAACAAGGGAGGCCTGATGAGTTCTACCACCGTCGAGGTAATGACAATCGTCAGCAGGGTTCACGACCACTGTGACAACACCGTACCCGCTACACCATTTAATTCCTCCGGCGCAATGACGCTCCCTCCCCCGACAAGCAAAACAGTAGCTGGCTCCGGGCTCGTCTTCATCCTGTCAATCTACGGCAAATCATCAACAAGGCTGCTGTAACACAGCCGCGCACGACCACGCTCACCACGTCCTCCAATAATTTCTTTATACACTCCTTCGCACCCACCAACTCGTCCTCGCTGAAAGCACTTTTTACCTTCTCTACGTCTCCGATGTCGAGAGACGGGTCGAGGGCGACTGCCACATCTGTCGCGGTGCGGGTGGATCCCCCAAAGACCAGGCCTTCGGTCAAGAGCTTGTATCCCGTAGAGCTGCAATGCACGATTAGCTTTGTTTCGTGTTTGGCGACAGATTAACCGATAATGCAACTTCACAGAAAAGTGTGAATGATGCCAGAGAATATACCAAGCTTCAGAGCAAGGAAGATTTGGAATCCTGGAAGCCCAATAATTGCGGCGAGCCGTGTGTCGATCACATTTAAACTCGGGACCTTAGCGACCCAAACACGCCTGTGCGGAACGATGTCCAGATACTCACAAGAGGAGTGGCGCGTGGAGGAAGTAAGTTTGTTAGATCCCTCCAGAGGTACTCCGCCACAGCTGGCTGACTCTCATCACGTCTGCCCGACCTGAGATGACAATATGCCACAGGTGGCAGAGTACACGAAGCCAGAAAATAACAGTAATGCGGACACTCACTCTGGACCAACGGTGACTTTCACCACACCCCCCTCATTGCGCGTTCTGACCTGAAGACAGAGATGCATTCAGCATCCGATACAAGACCCATATGATCACACAAACGAGCCAGACTCACGATACTACCCCCACCCAGCCCTATACTCTGTACATCCGGCATGCTAAAATTCGTGCGTACCCCGCCAACCGAAATAAAGGCCGCCGCCTGTCGCGGAAACCCGCTCGGGAGAAGCTACGCAGTCTCCATCAACCAGCGCGCAGCGAGACAGATCTGAAGACCGGGCACTCACCACGCCAACGTCTGTGGTCGTTCCGCCGACGTCCACCACAATGATGCTGCCGCTCTTCTTGGATATCTCGGACGCGGACGAGCCGAGGCCCGCAAGGTAACTCTGCACGCGGAATGGTCGGTCTTTCGTGTACTAATAGCAGGTGGTGGGACTCACGGCTCCGCGCATGCTGTTCGTTTGCCCGCTTGCGAATGTTCGGATGGGTAGTCGGGCCGCTTCGCGCGCGGTGGTCAGTGTGCCGTCGTTCTGAGTTAAAAACCTGGGCAAGGCGCGGTTAGGACAAAAGCAAGGTGCGCTGGCGAGCACACGCGCTCACAGTGGACAGCTTAGGCCAACGCGGCCCATAGCGCGTCGGAAGGATGCGATGGTGCGCCGGGCGAAGGCGAGGATGGAGGCGTTCAAGATGGAGGCGTTTTCTCGCTCGAGCAGGCCTTGGTTAGCGACTAACGAGGGAAAGAAGGAGGGCGTATATCAGATATCGTGTTTGGGAACCAAGGTGCAGATGAACGGACCCTCGCGAGAACACACGACATGTATGTCCTTTCCGAGCTCGCGCTCTATGATCATGCGAGCGCGATCTTCCTGTGACAGCCCCTGCAACAAGTATATGCACCATGAGCTTTGACACCATCTGTCGGGGTAGGAGTGGATGTATTTGTACAAGAAAAACTAGGACAGATGGACAAGTAATAGAAGGGAAAAGACGTACGTCCTGTCGGTCAAGGGATGAGAATATTCCTACGATTGCAATAGCTTTGATGTTCTTTTCTTTGATGATTTTACACTCAGAAATGATCTCTGCTTCATCTATCTACAAATTCGAATGCTGGAAAATGAACATGGATTTCTGAGCGAAGGATAGGGCATGCGCACATCATTTATGGGTTTTCCGTCAATATGCAGACCGCCTTTGAGAATCGCAACGTGTCCGTCCATGATTGCGCGAAGCGGAGGCGGGAAATCCAAAAATGGTGGGCATTCCTGTGGGACTGATGAGCGAATATGCATGAAAGACGGGGAAGGCCACAGTACGTCGGTATAGGGTGCACCCAACCGTATAACGGCAACCTTGGACAAACGACGAGCGTCATGCTCGACAACTGCATTTATAAAGTGTGTCGCTGTGGAACGACCAGATAGTATCAGCGCACAGAATCCCGCGAATGTCATCTCAACACAAGCGTACTTCCGATCATCAAGCTTCCGACCTCTCGCGGGGCGACACCGCTTTGCTCGAGCACGGCTCTGACAGCATTCTCGATTCCGCTAGTCACATCTGGCGTGGTGGGGGACTTGAAGCTGGCCAGAACACCGCGATTGGCCTGGGAAGAAGACGAAGGCGAGAGCGAGAGCAGGATGCCATCGGTGTTGGTGCCGCCGACGTCGACTCCGATGCGGTAGTGCTGCGTCGTTGTCATCGTGGTCAGTGTCAGAGAGGGGAAAGAGATAGCTGGCTGCTGTACCAGTCGATAGAAATACCCCCTGTGCCTCCGGCATATTTCCTAGGCTCTTATCGGATATTTTGTTGTATCTCGTTATCTTAAGATTAGATTGGTCTTCTGATAAACAACAGCAAATACGACTGTGGCGGCTGGTACTCTTCCCGGAGCGCACTATGGTTACTGGAATACATAATATTAACCATTGAATTGCCATACAACCAATTCCCCTGATCATACACTAGACAGACTACGCACATATTTACAAATCAACCCCGTCCAATATCTCCTTGAAGATCCCATAGTTCCCTGGCCCATTGCGTGCAGAACTGTACACTGCAAACACAACGCGCCGGAACCATCCTTTGAACTCGGGCTCTAACAGGATGGACTTCATCATGCTAGCAACTTGCCGCGGCGGGCAAGCATAAGCACCGCAACCCATCGCGGCTGGGACAACATAAATATCAGCGGCCGAAGGACACGGAGAGGCTTGCAAGTAGCATAGCATACCGAGGATCATGTAGTGCTGACCGTTCCTTGCTGCCATACGATAGACCAGCCTGATCTTGCCTTCGAAATCCCTCCTATCTTCCTCCTTTGCGAGAGACTTACCGTTCGGCGTCAGCTCAGGAGACCTCGGCGCAGCAACAGTTACCACAGACACGACGGCGCGTTCGTCCCCGGACAAGTCGACACAGTCATGGACTAAGTCGTCCTTGAACACCACGACGCCCGGCGAGAACACGCCTGCGACCGACCCGGGACCCAGGTTCGGCCACGGATAGTACTCCTCTTTGAGCGTCGCATACAGAGTGGACGAGTAGCACAGCGCTTCCTCCTGCGTCCTCGCCATCTGAGCAAACCACGAAGACCGAAACCAACACCATCTCTCTCACCTGCGTAGTCCAGAAGGTATACAGCCAACCCCCAGCCCGCACCTCGTCACTCGCGAGGTTCAGCACCGCGACCTTTCCGTTCGCAGCTGTGCCTTCTTCGCGGATAATGCCCCGTGCAGCTTTGTACGAATCTGAGTTGATCACGCTGATCTTGGAGGAGGGAAAGCTCGGGCATTCGGACGGCTCCAAGGGCGGCAGCTGCGACGCGATGAAGGTTGAGTCGAGAGACGCGCCTGGTGTGGCGGCGACGATCTCGGGAGTCCGTGCTAACGTATCCTCCGCTATTGCCTTGCGACGAGATAGAGATGGCGCCATGGGATGTACTGTCGTATGTATAGATCGAATGTGGGAAGTGAATGGTCGTGTTAACGGTCGTAATTGCCTCATTTTAAATACTAGCGCCATGAACATGTATGTAGACTGATTATCTTCCGAGAATACGTACGCGGCCTCCGTGTCATCCTACGTGCCCGGAATTGACTGTCGCGGCGGGCTGCGACGAGTCAAACTTCTAACTGCCACGTAGGTACTAGGCATAGGCCTCGGCATACGCTGTCCGAAGTCGAAAATTCAAATACATACCAAGCAAAGCAGCTCGCAGAATAGGGTCACATGCTGAAAACGATATCCGCGTGTGAGAACGGAGCGCGAACCACTTATGCATTATAGCCTCGAACAGACAAGGTGAAGCAAGTCACCATTCCTCGTATCTCCCACCACATCGTCTATCTTGAGCCCAGCCTCCCTTAACAGAACCTCAAACTCCGTCGTCGTTCGCTCAACCTACGCCAAAAATGATCAGGACTCATATCCACGGAACACTTCAAGAGACGTACCGCGTTCATCTGACAGAGCATGACCATATCCATTATATACGCTCTCGCATTGGCCGGCCCAAAGTTGGGCAGAAGAGGGTACGGTGCGGAGGGAAACTTGGCCGAATCCGACGATGTCCCTGGCGATGCCGATCCGTATTGTATGACGTGGTTGACAAGAATAATACGACTCTGCGCATCCGCAGCGTCCCGAACGTGGCGGTGAATAGCAATGGCTTCCTTGTTGGGCCAGTTATGGCTGCCCAGCGGAATGCCTCAGCTCCGCGGACACGAACATGAACACGAATAGCTCACGATATCTCACGCAGGAAGTACACCGCCGCGCCCCGTACCGGATTAGGGTCGAAGAAGTTGTGCGGCTGCAGAGTGACACGGCCGTCTTGGATGGCCTCTGGGTTGTGCGCATTCCAGAACTACGATACATAGACAAAGCCGAATTATTGACAGTAAGTTAAAACTGAGCAGAATACATACATAGCGCGCCTCGTAGATGGTAGCGGGCAAGTCTTGCACAACGATGTTGAGGTGCGGGTACGCTCGGGAGAGCTTCAAGCTCTGGCCACCAACTCCTCCGCCCACGTCGACTACCACACTACCCGGCGGCAGCTTATCCCAGCCCAGGCCCTCTGCGAGTAGATATCAGCTCATATCTGAAGACGGGAGCGGCGCGCACTAACCGTGCAAGATGAAATCCGGTGCCTCGAGTATCTGGGTGCCGACCATGGCGCTGTTGAAGACTGACCGCGACAGAGAACCTTCAGGTCTGCTTATATATTCAAAAAAGCTGGCATAGCCACGGCCCACCGCCCGGGAGAAGGCAGCGTCTCCAGGCTTATAGGAGTGGGCGGTCTCTGGATCCAGTAGCGTGTCAGGTATACCTCCGGCATATTTGTAGTGCTCTCCAGTCCTACATTGTCGGACAGTATCGGTCAGGGAACGCTAAGGGGTACAGATGTCAACGCACGTCCAGCATATCATGGCCGCATTGCCGTCGGTGTCACTGTACCAGTCTACAGGGCTGAAGGATACAATCAGACATCGGGCAGCTAGCTTACGGGAAGCGGGCGTACTCTTGCTTGGAAACGTATTCCGCTTTCTTCCCAGTATCTAAAAGTAAGCTCACGCTGGAATGAAAAAGTCATTCCATCAGAACAAAAAGAAGACGACGCCTAACTTGCCTATTATGCGCGAACACGTTAGGCTCTAATTCACGAAAGATAAAATTGGTAGCAAGCATTCTAAGGCAACGAGCTCGATGCAAGTTAATCACAAATCCCAGAAACAGTGAACGGTACTTACCTAACTTCCTCGGATTGACGGCACTGTATTTAGCTATTTCTTCGACGCTGAGACCTTTGTCTCCAGCCGGTCGGAGTGCTTCCGCAGTATGAGCTCGCAAAGCTACATTAATGCATGCAGAAAGGTAATGCTGAAACAATGACAGAAGAGTCAATCCCGAAGAAGAAGCAACTGTGCAACAAACGTATGACGAACCCCAGAAGCAGTATGCATTATCTGTGTCGTAGGGAGCTGTACCGTTGCCTGCAACTGCGCACAAGCTGACACCAACACAGCTCTCGCTTGACGGACCTCCGCGTCGAAAGCTAGATCAGGGACCTCTCCGCTGATGTCATCGAGAGAAGGTAAAGGAACAGACTGCGCTGCATACGCCTCTTCGAGCTGGTCGACTGAGGTAACGATGAGGTTAGCAAGCGCTCGCAAGGGAGACGTGTGCCCGTTGGAGGTCATTTCGTTGAAGGTATTTGTCAAACAAGCGTAGGCCTGATATTTGAAGTTCCGCGGACCAAGAAGAACCTCATGTGAAAAATGGGATCGGAGAAACCATATCTCCCTCGACTGAGAGCACCACGATTAGACATACCGGTGTTCAAAAGATGAGGTAGAGTCATAGGAGCCAGCCCCAGATATATATGGTCAGAACCAATCATGGGATCTTTCTTGGAAATGCGAGGATATGGAACGGCCATCGCTCAACAATATGTTCACAGAAGAGTCGTCAGTGATTTACGCAGGTGATTACTGACTGCCACGATCCCACGAGGCTTCCATGTCGGCCTTTCCTTCAGGGTTCTGGTCACGACAGAACGCGGAATCTTCTCTCTACGCAGAGTAAGGCCAGGCTGTCTTGAAGAGTCGACACGGTGACACCACCTGATAGTCATGGCACAGGGACTACTGTCACTGAAGCATAGCGAACCATATGAAGATTGACATCTGTGCAAGACAGACATACAGACAGGAGCAATATTGGCGGGTGGCAGACCAGAAACGTACTGGAGGACTTGAAGAGGAAGCCGTCCGACGCGTAAATTTCGGATGGAGAGCAATATTATTAATCAATATTAATTATGGCCTATTTGCATCTGTGGCGTCTCAGCAAGATCTAGATCTCCTTCAATTCTCTTAACCAGCTGCATCTCTTAAACATGACTGAAACCGCACTGATTCACTCAAACCTACCTGGCCTCACCCTCCTCTCCAAAGGCAAAGTCCGCGACATCTACGCTACTTCTTCACCAGACCACCTCCTCTTCGTTGCGTCCGACCGCATCTCCGCATACGATGTGATCTTGCGAAATGTCCGTCGTCCAGTTGCATTCACCTCAACTACATACTCATGAAGGCCTCGTATCGACCTCTTCACCATACTTTGCGCAATTGCTACAATAGGGCGTGCCGGGAAAGGGCAAGGTCCTGACTCAGATCTCGCTGTTCTGGTTTGACAAGCTGAAGGACGTCATACCGAACCATTTTGTCACTTCCAATGTTGATGAGATGCCGGCGGAGGTTAGACAGTATAAGGATCAGTTGGAGGGGCGCTCGATGCTTGTGAAGAAGGCGAAGGTGGTTCCCCTCGAGGCTATTGTGAGAGGGTATTTGACAGGCAAGTTATTGTTTTAGGAAAGTGTTGTGCCACTGTTGAATGTAACGCCGCCTTATTAGGTTCTGGGTGGGCCGAATACAATAGGTCGGGAACCGTGCACGGGATACAGCTCCCAGCTGGCCTCGTAGAGTCGCAAAAGCTACCTGCGCCTCTCTTCACTCCTTCGACGAAAGCCGAGCAAGGTGCCCACGATGAGAACATCTCTCCAGAGAGAGGTATGCAGTACAATTTTTCTTGAGCGTTAAAATGTCACTTACTTTCGATCTCACAGCCGCGAAGCTGATTGGGCAGGAGCTATACGACAAAATATCCTCCGTTGCGGTAGAACTCTACAAAAAGGCCGCAGAGTATGCCGAATCACGAGGGCTCATACTCGCCGACACGAAATTCGAGTTTGGTGTCGTCTCTTCGCCTGGTTCCCCCGAAACACTTCTCCTCATTGATGAAGTCCTGACCCCTGACTCCTCGCGTTACTGGCCACTAGAGGGTTACGCGCCCGGCCGCGGCCAGCCCAGCTTCGACAAGCAGTACTTGCGGGACTGGCTCGTACAAACTGGATTCAGGAAAGGTTTGGAGGAAGGACCGAATGGAGAAGGCTGGGCAATGACTCCCGAAGTGATCGAGGGGACGAGGAAGAGGTATGTTGATGTGGTGAAGATGCTCATGGGAGACGAACAGAAGTGAGAGTTGGTGTGAGCGGTTAGAAATGAGAAGTTGTTCCCATGTAGCCCATATTATTATCATTAAATACAGTGTTCCATAAATATATAAACACCTTGAAGTAGGCGAAGATGGTAAAATCGTGCGAACTAGTCCTGATTGGCTCGTGAATTGCCGAGCGTAGCGTAGCGCTGCTCTCGCTGCCGCAACCGGACGAAATACATTGCGACATCGTGGCAGTTGGACAGAGTACGCAGCACCCCTCTCACACTAGTATGAGAGGGGTGCCGTATCATCACGACGAAACTGCTTGAAGATAGTCCAGGAGTTATCTCTTGCCAAAACTCATATACTGAACGACTTCCTTCTCGATGCATATTTCCCCTTGTGCTTCCATCGCCCCAACGATGCTGGTAAAATTTAAAAAATACCATTCGTCGGGATAAGGCTGAACCGGTAGATCGGGATCTCCACTGAATCGGGGAAACCCACGTGGAGATGTGTCAGCAAAGCAATTGGGTTCGGTGTCGGTGTAGGCTTACAACTTGTCCGCTACCGTCATGTTTCGCAGTGCTTTCAGGGCTTCCGTATGTTATTTCTCTGTTTTGTATCGAAAACATAGACTTACTGTTGCGTGACCTTGCTAGACATCGCTCTCTCTCGCGGTACGACGCACGGCGGCCGCCTCCCGGCCGACCGCACTCTCGCCAGGCCTGCAACTTGCCCGGCGGTACCTGTCGAACGATGTGCGACAGAAGATTCAGCAGGCGGTGCAGTCTACACCAGTAGTGGTCTTCATGAAGGGTGCGTGCAATCCGTTCTACGCACAGATGCATTCAGGCTAACTTATGAACTGCTTGTAGGGACGCCGGAGCTTCCCCAGTGCGGGTTCTCGAGAGCGGTGGTCCAGGTTCTGGATTTGCATGGTGTGCCGACAGAGAAGATGAAGACGTTTAATGTACTTGAGGATTCCGAGCTGAGGAGTTCGATCAAGGAGTTTTCGTGAGTATCTTAGCTTCCCCTGCATTCGCTCCTTTTCCTGCTTGTTGATTTGATGCATCTTCGTTTGCTGATATGTACGCGTTGCAGTGATTGGCCAACCGTTCCACAAGTCTATGTCAATGGCGAATTCGTTGGTGGCTGCGACATCATCCTTGGCAGTACGTCCCCTAGTTAATTATAACCTATATCTTCCCTCGATTAAACCATTACGACTTCCGTTCCTTTCAGTGCACCAATCAGGCGAACTCGAGACCGTACTAGAGAAGGCCGAAGTCATCCCTAAAGTTGAAGTCGATTCGGCACCGCAGAGCTCTAGCTCATAAATTTGATGATGTCACATTTGTGCCGGAGTGGAGGTCAGTCCTTGATGCTGACATAGATATTGTACCGTGTAACGAGGATGTAATAATGCGCTTGCTTTCCCCTGCTCTCACTGTTCAATCATACTTCTTTGAAGATGAGACTTGGAATTTCCCACGTCTGCCACGGATGTTTGAGCAGCAAATTGAGATGACAGTCCTTGTGTTGTATCATTCCAGACAGGCAGACATACATGTTAGTAGCGGATAAAGACGAAACAGGACTGACAATATAGCCGTGAGCTATGAGGAAAAGGAATAACGCGACCTGTACAGTAAAAAATGTCAGCTGCAGAATAAAGCACGCCATTGGCATGGTTGCTAGGAGAAAATCAAGGAACAAACAGGTGCGATGAAGATGCACGACGACAAACGATGAGAGCGAAACGATGGATAGCAATAAGACAGATAAAGATAGAATTGTGGAGGATAAATATGTACGGACAGAAGGCGAGAGTATTAAACAAGTACGATGTGACAGGAAATGAAACAGAAACTCAGCCGAAAATGTATCCAACAACAAAGATGAACTAAGAATTGACTGATGACAACCAGAAATGCAGAAACAGAACCCAGTCCAAACGACGAACCGAACAAAAATGGAGGGCATAGACGCAGAAATCAGCTAAATACTTTTAAAGACAAATCGAACATTGAGGGGAGCAGGCGATTCTGGGCGTGGACACGATCCGTGGCATAGCTGTGCAGAGGCAAGTAGCGGTATATTATTGCGCGTGCTACAATGGAAACAATAAATCAGCTCGCGTCCACTGCTGTGGCATGATGAGACCTTACCTCCTCCTAGCTCTCCTTCTAACGGAACAATCTCCGGTACATGCCTGGCACTAGCGGCAAACCAAAGGGCTGCCAAGGACTTCGGAACCGGGACAACCGGGCTTGTTCTTCGTCAAAATCGTCCTTATATTCCTCGTCAATGGAATTATATAGAGGGTTGTTAAGACCCCTTGTAGGGACTTCAGCGCGCGGGGTAATGGGAGGGGTTGGCAGAAACGGAAATGGAGTGCGAGCAGAATGTGGGTTGTTCGTGATGTCACGCGATGCGTGTTGGCTTATGGTAGAACTCGAGTCTTCTCTAATTGGAGACCGCGGGGGAAGATAAGCAGTATATATCGTCCTATTTCCTGGTCGATATACGTTCAAGTACTGTCTCGCAGGGCATCGCAGCAAATGCTGCACGATATCGGCGGAGGATCGGCTGCTGCAGCATGTCAGGCGAAGCTGGCATATAAAAAAGAAAGGATGACTTACTAGCAAAGACGGCACACCCATTCAGTTGCAGGCGACATATAGCAGGAGCGTTTTCTGATGCCGTCTTGTGCCGGGTCATCTTCCTCATCTCGACTTCGCTTCCTGTGGTTGTTGAGAGGCATCTTGAAAAAGCTGAAAATTGAAAAGGTGATGAAGAAACAGTGACACTGTGAAGGTCGTAAGGGGGTTCACTGGTTAGAGGAACAGTGAAGGAAGAAATGTGGTACTGAAGTAACACGTTCGAGTTCCGCTATTTAGCACATCTAGCACCCGTCAAATCCCGAATCGATACGCATCAGATATGAGCTTCGATACGGGGTCTGAATATTCCTTTTGTTCCTTATTCCTATTCTGGAGGAGTTGCTGTGCACGGAACTTCTAGTGTTTTTTTCCCCCTGAATCGGAATTCTGCTATCTGAGATCTATTTCCCGAACATGCATATGTTGGTGCTTGCATTTATCACGACCCCCTTTTCCTTCTTGCCTTCTTCGAAAGATTTTATACCATGTTCGATAAAGGCATTAACCTGAACTTGTTCCTTGGGACGGACAATGAAGCTGTATATGAATATCGGTGGCATGCGTTATTTTCACTGGTATATCTTTGGTAGACGCTCACCGTGCTTGTCGGTCGGAAGACTCGGAACATCATTTGTACCCGCATAGAGCAAACGGACTAGCAGCCTTCGGAAAAAAAGACTTCAATTTAAATATCGGTTATAATCATTCTCCAATCCTTCGGGCGTGTCGAGAACGTTGTCTGTCGTAAACTCCGATAGTGCCTTCAGAACGCAAGCGCGATAAAGAGGTCTCACAGCTCATAGTTGGACTTCTGCCTCCCCTCCGTCCGGGCCGTCCCCCGCCATTCTGATCCTGGCAAGAGGCTTTCATCGAGCTTGTTTGACTTTGTGTTAGGTCCACAGTATGGAACACAGACCGACCGCACGAATGAGCTGAGTCGGCGGACTGTATGGTCCAGTTTTAATATATTTCACGACATCGCATAAATTTTGCTGTCTCGGGGCCAACACATATCGCTTGAGATAGTCGCAATCCTTTGGTCTGGGATCCACCTAGAAATCCTTGAGACATTAGAGGTTTCAAGTCGCGTAGACCGAAGATGTAACATAGAAACAATATCAATAACATAACTGTAAGCATAGGTACACACGAGTCAACAAGATATAAATAGCATCAGCATGAACCTGAGTGCTGGGTGCAAGATGTTTACCCTACACTTGGTAAATAAATAATAACATGGTGCATACGAGAGTCAATGTCATTGGAGTGCATAAAGAGAACCCTCTAAGCCACTAATGGCGCCCCAACCTGCCCATCCAAGCATTCCCACCGCTCTGTACCTTGACCAGTCGCCCGTACCAGTCAATACGATACTGGGTTCTGAACGGTCCGGTATTCCGACGGGAGATGCTGTCGGGGGCGAAATCCGGTTCGCGATCGGGTACACGTGCGACGTACTCATCCTCGACCGGATCAATGTCGCAGGTGGACTCTCCATCAGCCTCCCTCCAGTGCTCGTCCTGCTCCCATGAGAGCACCTGCTTGTCCGAGTCCATCTCCTCTACACTCCCTGAGTTGTCAGATTCGCCGTCTGAGCTGGAGCCGACTTCGAAGCCCGTGTCAGCGACACTCTCGTATCGCAGCTTTCGGGCGCGACTGGACCGCCTACGTCTAATTTCCTGCTCCTAGAAGGGACAAGATGAAGGATCAGCGATGTTCAGAAGTTGACATACGAATCAACATACCACGATCTCGTCCGAAGACGACGGACTCCACGAGCTCCTCCTCGCGCCAACGCTGCGCTCCTGGCGGACCCCACGTCTCTCTTCTGCGGTCTGTCTCTTGGCATTCGCCTCCTCTCGCTGCTCCCAAGTCGGACAGTCGTCCTTCCGGGCCCGGCACTTTGGGAATTTCGCCTTTGTCGCCTCCCTCTCCTCCCTACTGACTGGATGGTACGAAGGCCGCGGGATATTCTCGCGGGACTGTGTATCCTGGTACTCGTGGATGAGCACGCACTCCTTGTCCATGGCCTTCGCCTCGAGGTGCCGATTCCAGCACCAAAGCTGGCCGAGCCTTGAGGAGCAAGGGAGTTGTCAGCAGAGCTGTAACTCTGGAATGGGAAGAACATGCCTTTTCCCGCAGCCTGGGCACCATACTTTGAGCCTCTCCCTCGGGCTGTCCGAGGCCTTGGGTTTCCTCGTCGTTCTCTTCGAGGAGGAGGAGCGGGCCCGGCGGGTCGGTTTCTTGCCCTCGGAGAGAGCGCTGAGGCAGATCGACTGCTTGATTCCAGAGGTGCGAGCCATGTCGAATCAGGAGAGAGAATGTGTGGTGCGAAAGAGTTACGACGACTAAAGTATGACAAAAATATCAAGACAGTTCTACAGAGACGAAGGCGTAATGCGGTCGTCAATGGTAAATGTGAGCGAGAAGTATATCTGTGGATATCACCGAGAGCGACTTGAGATTGTGTTTTGAAGGGGGTGAATTCGACGCACTTAAATATGCCATAGGCAAGCTTTGATCCCGCCACTAGTGGACTACATGAAGGACTCGCCTAATGCCAGGAACAATGAAGAATATACCATTTCAAGACGATATTTGGGTCGCCTACAGTAAGTGTGTCTCCTTCAGGGTCCAACAAAAGCGGGTGGCCTGATATATACCTAATTGGGAATATGTCATGGGTGGCCTACTTCGGTGAGCCACTCCGTTATAGCTCTTTGTTCGACCTCGAAAGACGCTCATATGCCACATGTTCCAGAGATCAAAGAATGATACGCAAGACCTTCCCGAATGGTCTCGCGATTGCGAAAGATGAGATGAGGCCTCGGGATCGCAGCACTGGCATCCGCACCCTAAATCCTTGTCCTGAAATGCCGGTTCTGTCACTTTGTAGTGCTTTGTATTGATTCTTGGGAGAACTTCCTGCGGAAATTTGTCCTGTTCAAGCCCGTGCTTATCGATATAAAACGACATCAAGACTAGATTATGACATAGTACATGCCAAAGCAGCTGTCAGACATACTCGGTTAATAGGAATTACACCTCCAAGAACGAAGGAGAAACTCACAAATCATGGAGGATATGTCGTTGAACTTTATGATAGCTCGCGACCAGTGAAGGTATCGAAGCTCGAAATTGGCACTTGTAGTTATACCCGCCGAGGGGCGAGAGCGAAAATCCTTCTTCTATGAAGCGAACTGGAGTTTACATGAGTAGTTCAGTCCAGACGATGAAAGCACCTGCTTCAGCACCAACAGGTGGTTAGCTTAGACATATGATTCAGCTGATACACGCATTTACCAACAGAGACATGCTATATTCAGACATGCTTAAACAGATTCTGGCTGCCTGAGCGATACGAACATAGAAAATAGGTCGTCTGTAATATTTGCAGAACGCAATTGAGTATGAAAGCTCGCTATCAACATGGACTGATTGGATCAGAAGCTTACAGTGACTCCAGGCTCGTTGCATGCCAGTCAGTGTAGTGGATTATCCAATGACCTTCACATCTCTGACATATTCAAGAACCACACAGGCGCATGCAATGCAAGTGCATGTGTCCCAGCAAGTTCGGCAGATAGACTGTCGCAACCTACGCCGCGGTCGGCAATATCGTTGAATTCGGATAGGATTGTTGTAGGGAGTCGATGCTAAAGAGGTATCAAGCCTTCAGTGAAGCCGTAGCGTTCTAGCTGGCCGCAAAATGAGAGACGTTCTGAGAAACTACAAACGGTGGCTGTAGTACGCATTACCGGGAAATATGGTCACCGCTGAACATACCGCAGCGCGCCCTAACCTTGCCACAAGGCAGAAGCTGCACATGCATGCCGCTTGATCAGTTCGTGCATGTAGCAATTCCCGTTCAACAGAGATGTTTGTATCTATCTTCCGTATCGATACTTTGACTCATAATGTTACTGATACAATCATTTTCACCGAAGCGCTAGCATGCTCGAGGTTCTAAGCAACCGGACTTCGACATTTATCCGAAGTACTCCACCAGCTCTTTGAACGGTCGACTCGGTCCAAAGGGAGAGGGAGAAATCTAGAATAGCCAGACGAGACTGGTCGAGGTACAAAGTCACCAAACTGCAATATGTCTCTAAATTCAAGCATACGAAGTACCCCTACATCGACATTACCACAAGAGTCTTCTGAAGCCGAGCCTTAACAATGCAGTCAGCGAGGCTTGGATATACTCTTCGCCAACTGTCCAGCAAACGCCTCAGCAGGTAGGGCGTTCAGTAGTCAGGAGAGACGGATAGCGGTCTTCGTCCAATGAACAGTTTGTGCTTGACTGGGTTTAGATTGGCGGCGAACTTCGATAGGCCTCGATAGGGACGTAAACAACTACAGAACTCACGGTGTTACTCACCATCTGATAAGAGCACTGCCCATTAATGTACAACTGGAATACAAAGGCCATTTCTACTAGTGGATGTCGACAAAGATAAATATATTCAGATAATATCGATGACAGCAGGCCAGATCCTAAGACACAGAACGCTCATCAGCATACGAAGCACATAATAACGAGCTGTCCACTCACCCAGTGAGTCCCACCAACGTCTGTATCAACGCCCATATGAACGGAATCCATGTCGATAATGAGTACTTGCCTGCTTCGAAAAGCCCTACCAGCACCCACGCAAGCACCGCACTGCCCACCACAGCACTCCCTACACTAAGCACTGCATAGGTCAAGAGGACCAATACAGCGAATGTGAATCGCGAGCGTCGTGGATTCGGCCGAGTACTGGACAATGTGGGAGGGTTAAGCGGTACGAGCGTCGGAGAGACTGGGTAGTCTGATGGAAACCCTTTATATGATGGTATAGAGTCGCGGCGTTGGGATGGAGGGAAGGCCATGTTAAAGGAGGCGTAGATGCCAGCGAGGATAAAGCAGGGAGTGGATAGGATGAGAGTCCAGTACACTGTGAATCTGTAGACGTCTTAGACAGGTTAGCCGTAAGCATCTTATAAATACCAATGCAGTATACATAGCACTCACCTGAGTGCTTATCGAGATACACTCCTCCATACTGCCTGGAGTCACGGTGGTCGACCCTCAGCACCTCGAGAGAAATGTCGTATAGCGATGGGAATTTGGGCGATTGAGACATGACTAGAATTGGCTTGTTGCTCGGTGCTGCGAGATATTAGATAGACGGGATATTAGTGGTGAGCGCTGCTATGGACGGAGAGCCAGTCGAGCATGTAGGAGGTTGTGCGAAAGGCCATCGACGCCACAGCTGCCTGAATGTGAAATTCGCTCATTTTGGTATATGTTTCCATCCTTCCTCGTTCATTGGGCTCTGTGACTCTGTCATAAACCCTGCTGTTATATCTTTGACTCCGGACTTACGACCCAAACACGAAGACGATTCTGCCTACGCCGGTATGGGTGTTGGATGCCATGACGGGTCTAGGGTTCAACAGTTTCAACCAGGAATTGCTTCTGTAACTGTGGTACAGGTTACGGTGTCGCCTATCCTAGCCGCCTGCCCGCTGGAGTGTTAAGTTCGCTAAGCATGCGAACTTAATGCAGCCCGCAGGCTCGCGGATGCTACGAGCGGTATGGCGCACTAGAAGGATACCCAGGGTAAGACTATGGAAGAGAATCAAAGGTTTGCAGTCGACGGAATCTCATATCGCTTCCCATGGTTCTAATAGCGATATAATGGTCAAATCCTAGACTCTCGTCACTGAGAATCTCGTGGCAGACTCGACCAACCGCCTGACCTCCCTTCGTCTCTCAGGACGTATGACCTGGCGGAAACGGTCCACACCTAAGCCAGCTTCACGATAACGAGGGAGCTGCAGAATCGGATGGCAGACTCCAGATCCCAGGTCCGAATTGCAAGCTTGAAGGAATTCTCTCGAACGGTCCATTTCTCGGATCGTCGAGGATTGTCTGTATCCGCTGTCCACGGGCCGACGGATGGATCTAACTACGGCTTTGACCTTCGGAAAGACGTGAGTCGAGCTTTCATTATGTTCCATGTCAAACTTTCCCCTCATTCGTAGAATGCTCGGTCGTGTCGTTGAAGGTCTGAATAGGACGCTAGGGTTCAAACTGTAAACAGGCTAGCGCCCAGAAGCGTATGTTGGATCCATCGGGTCTTGTCGATTACGGCTTCGCCTAAGTCCGAGCTACTAAGTATACAAGTGTGCGCCAGGTTAGTCGATTTCTTCCTTCGTATAATGCAATACTCGCTCTTCAGCGTCGCGGAGGCTACGCGCTGAGTGCGAACATGATGGGCCCTTGGTATGTACCATTTGATGTGCAGCCACATGCCGTTTGAGTGATCGCAGGCATAAGTTAGCGCTGGATCGTCAGTTAAACGGTTATACTTTCCATCTCGCGGAGTGCTCACTACAAGCTGGTTTGGGTCATTGCAGCGTCTATGTTGTCAGACTGACGGATCGAAGTAATGATCAAGAAAATCACTTTCGTGTTTCGTATCTACGGTATACGGCACATGCGTATAACAGCCGGGAAATTGTACAGACGTGTACAACGCAGGCGGTGCAACAATTGACAGTGCGACGCCGTAGGACCAAGGACCAACATATATGCAAAGTCAAAGCACTTTGGCAATGGTAGCGTTGTAGACGGGAAACAGGTGGTTGACAGACGAATAAGTTAGACAAACTCAACCATCTGGCAACCACCTGTTTCCCTGTCACAACTGTGTGAACACATGCAGGAACCAACAGTGGAGGAAAAGAAACAATATCATATCTAAGGTCAGAGAATATATCTGTCCCAGGTACGACAGTATTCTCCTCTGCCATGGCACCAGTGAGCTGGTACGCTGTAGCCCTATGCACCCCGGTGCCGTCCTAGAATGGCTTGCTGGACTTCCGAGATGGGTTCCTCGCGCCACTCCATTTCTGTTAGGTACGGCAGCATGTTCGACACATGCTGGTCCCAACAGGGGAGATCCCATATGTTGCGAGGCTCGTTGCCTTTCTCGAGGGGTAGAATTGGCCGCAACGTGCGAACATCTACCCCGTACAGATGATGCAACTGCGGCTTACCGAGGCGTGTCGTCGATGAGCCGGCAATTGTTGAGGTCGAAGACTGGAGCGCAGAACCCGCTGTGTGTTGTTCGTGCACCCAGGCATTCGGCCATACTCCAGGTAGCTGATCATCTACTGGTACGGTCCACGCTGGAGGATACTCCAGACAGGAATGTCTGCTGGAGACATTGTAACGGCCCACACCCCTAGTCATATTTGTTAATCCATGTTAAGACAGAAGTGAAGGAACGCCCTCACGTGTAGCTGCACCGAAGGCATCCAGATTTGCGTCTCGAAGGTGGCACATGCTTTTTTTTGAGAGGGTTGCCCAGACATAGATGCTTGACGATTGGTGTGGAGTTATTGAAGGGGTGGTGACTGAGACTAACACATGCATCTGTTGAGGACATTGTTTTTGGACACTTCTGGTAATATTTGTTAATTCATCTTGAGGCAGAAGTAAAGACACACCCTCACTTGTCGCCGCCCCGAAGGCATCCAAAATTCAAAGGTGCCTCTTGATGGTGGCACATACTTGTTCTGAGACATCAATGGTTGACGACTGGTGGAGAAGGGGTTCCTAAAGGGGTGAACAGATATTGACGGACTCGAGTAGAAAGCTGTGGAAACTAGAGACACAGACAAACTTGAAGAAATGAGGAGACAGGGGAGGGGGGCGACGAGGGAGAAGTTGGGAACTCCAAATTTCGAAACCATACTTATAGACATCGGGATAAAGGGATTCAATGGAAGCGTTCCGAAGTCCCCTTCACGTACTTTTGAAACGTCAAAGAGATCTGTCTATAAATGAATGTCGTCGACATTGTTGAAACACGCAGACTTATAACCTCCGACATAGGGGATGATTCTGATACTTCTGAAAGGGCCAGTTGCCTTCCAGAAACCCGGTCATTGGCTCCAATAGAGGTTCCTTGAAATCAGATGCGCATGAGCTATAGCTCGACTCGAAATAGACCTTCGGTGCGGCAGAAGCTAGTCACTTTGCGATGAACGCAGGGCGTCCGAGTCCCTGGGTAGAGCATATTTTCGAGCGAGGCCTTGGTCATTAGAGGCCCTCTTGACGTAAAATTCTCTGACGCTCCTTCGGCTTGATGGTACAACATTTTTTGTACAGCACGACCTGGATGCAATACCACAATTTCAATGCAAGACGTATGAAGCTCGAGCAATCTAATCTCGCCCCGTTGAAGAATGGCCAATATTTACAGCACGTAATCGAGCGACGGGGCTGTTACCTTCTGTTATCCCATTGATCACTGAGGGTGTCTCGACGCATCAACCCCCTTTCATTATCAAAGAATCCCGCTCGCTGGAGTAGTAACGGATTCATGGACTTTGTCATTAATGAGACAAAGGATATCCATTGTTCGAAGACCTGCCGCTATAGTAGTGGTGAGCTAGTGTACATGCCTTCATGCTATCACGGTGGTCGACCCGGGCCCTCAGCAACTCGAGATAAACGTAGTATAGCGCCGATGGAAATTTGTGCGACTGGGATATAATTAAAATTTGGATTACTGGGCTTGTTATTCGAGGGTATGAGATATGAGATAGACGAAATATAGCAGCGAGCACTGCTGTGGACGGAGAGCCAGCCAAGATTAGTATGGCCATTGACTGCCAGCTTGAAATTCGCTCGATTCGGTATATATGTCTCCATCTCCGCTTTTGCGCTGCAGCGTATTGTTCACCGGTGGCCTTACGCTTTTCATGCACGTCCTTCCCTCGTCCATTGCGTTCTGTCCACAGACCTTGATGTTATGTCTTTGACTCCGGACTGATATGTCCCGGACACAAAGACGATCTCACCTACGCTGGACTATATATGACTGCGCACTTGGAACTCACTTCCGAAGTTATGAATGACTGAATGCAAGATCAGAGATCGTACGTTTCACAAGGAAATAATTTCTTTCTTGCCAACGTGCCTATTGCAATTCGTACGCTGGCATGGGAAACGAGGGCGGATTTAGGGCTTTCTTTAGAGGGTAAGCTCAGCATTTTCAATGATACCAATCAAGAGTCCTGTTGCAACTATAAAACAGGTTACAGTACCGCATATCTTAGTTGCTTGCCTGCTGGAGTGTGATATTTGCTCAGGAGGCGAACTCAATGTAACCCGCAGGCAAGCAGCTGCAACGAGCAATGTGGCGTACCAGAAGGATGCCTAGGACCACATTATGAGGGACTATCAAAGGTCGACAGGTGGCAGACTCTCACATCCATGCCATGGCTCTGGATACTTTGATAACAGTTAGATCTTAGACTGAAAATCTTGTGGCTGAACTGACCAATGTCCTGACCCTTCCTTCGCCACTCAGGACACCCAGATCGCAATCACGTATGATCTGACCAAGATGATCCACATCCATGCTAGGTTCGTAACAATGGGTGAGGCGCGGCATGAGATGGCGGATTCCAGATACCGAGTCCCACATAAAACTCGAAAGAATTCTCTTAGACGGACCATTAAAGCCGATCGTATCCTCGAGGAATCCTGGTCCTCACACTGTGTCTAAATCTGTCACCTGCGACCTGGTGAATGGATCCAGTTACGGCTCCCATCTTTGAAAATTTGTGAGCTAGGATTTCCCATGTCCAATCTATGCCTGATTCGTAGAATGCCTCGGTCGTGTCATTGAAGGTCTCAATAGGCCGTCAGGTTAGGCTTAGCTGCAAACTGCGAGCAGGCTATCTTCCAAAAGTGTATGTTGATTATTCGTACCCATGAGGTCTTCTCAATAGTGGCATCACGTGGGCCCGAGTCACTCAGTATGTGAGTGTGCATCAGGCTTTCCACGTTATACACCGTTATCATGGCTGCTATACATGGTAAAATCTCGACGATTAACCCGCTGCTACATTCACCACAAGCTAAGAGTTCCACAGATTGTATTCACATACAGAGCATCATTGCACGGAACTACGTTTTTTGTCCCGAACCTGTCAGCCTGCTAGCGAAGGTACAGGCCAAACCGAAGTTGATTTTTTCGCTTTATAATGCAATACTTACTCTTCAGTGCCGCGGATGCTACGTACTGACTATGAATGACAATAATTTGTACCGTTTGTGATGTGCAGTGGCAGGCCGTTTGAATGATGGCAGGAATAAGCTCACGCTGAAGTTTGTCAGTTCGATGCTTAAGGCTTCCATCTCGTGCGCGTGGAGTGCACACATGGACAATGACACTCGTACAACATGTAGCAATAAGGATGAACGTCATGGAACACTCGTTCACCTCAAGTGGGTCTTTAGTTATTGCAGAGTCTATACTGACGGATCGGAGTAGAGATCAGGAATTTTCGTGTTTCATATCTACGTGACAGCGCCCCATGCGTACGACAGCTAGGAAAAAATCACAGCGATACAAATGTAGAAGATAGGTGATACAACAAACAACAGTAAGACACGACACAAGCGAGGACTAGCATACATGTACAGTCAAAGTACTATAACAATGATAAAGTTGTGGACAGGTGGTTGATAGACCAATAAGTTAGGAATAATGTGAACACACGATAGCGGAGCAAAGTAAAACAATATACAGTGATGGTGGCATGCATAGCGTCACGGACGAAGTGCATATTATTGCAGTGACTTATAGTGGCGACGGTCCAGACTTCGAGGGACACCGTGCCACCTGGACAAATGGGCGTTATTTAAGAGCAAGCGCGTCAAGTTACAGATGGACTCACCCTCACTCTATGGCACGCTCGGGCATTGAACTGACAGCGGTGACCATCACTTATCCTCACTCTCCTCATCCTCGTTGGTGTCCTAGGCAAGCCACCAGAGCAACTCAGCATCCAGTGGCTGAAGTAGAAGCTCAGGCGGGGCACCGCCGTAGCCCCATGCACCCTGATGCCGTCCTAGGATTGTTCTCTGTACCTCCGTCAAGGGCTCCCTACGCCGCTCCATCTCTGTCAGGTACGGCAGCATGTTCGACACATGCTGGTCCCAACAGGGGAGATCCCATATGTTGTAAGGCTCGTTGCCTTTCTCGAGGGGTAGAATTGGCCGCAACGTGCGAACATCTACCCCGTACAAATGACACAACTGCAGCTTACCGAGGCGTGTCGTCGATGAGCCGGCAATTGTTGAGGTCGAAGATTGGAGCGCAGAACCTGCTGTGTGTTGTTCGTGCGCCCAGGCCTTCGGCCATACTCCGGGAAACGGATCGTCCTTTGGTATGGGCAATTCCCATTGTCTACGATCCTCCCGACACGTGTGTCTACTGGTGGCATTATAATGCCCCACTCCCCTAGTAATATTTATTAATACATCTGAAGAAAGAAGTGAAGCGATGCCCTCACTTCCAACCACACCGGAGGCATCGAAACATGCCTTTCGACGGTGGCACGCGCTTCTTTTGAGATGATCTCCCAGACATAAACGCTTGACGGTGGAGTTATTAAGGGGTTAATGACTCGAGTAGAAAGCCTTGCAGAGAGAGAGGAGAGGCCGGTGGGCGACGAGGGAGAAGTTGGGGGCTCCAAATGTTGAAGCCAGATTTATAGGTGTCTGGACAAAGGAATTCAGCGGAAGCGTCCCTACGCGCGCTTCACATGCTTTCGGAATGCCGAAGACTTCTCGCAATGAAATTGAATGTCCTCGACAATGTTGAAACACACCGACTTAAAACCTCCGGCGCAGGGGATGATTCTGAAATTGCCTAAAGCGCCAGTTGTCGTCCAAAAACCCTGGCCTTGGTTCCCACGAATGTTCCTTGAGATCAGATGCGCACGAGTAGCTCGGTTTGAACATTGAAATAGGCCTTCGACGCGGCATAAGTTGGGCACTGTCGCCCCCAGGTAGGGCATATGTTGGAGCGAGGCCTTGGTCACTGGACGTGCTCTTGACGTATACCTCTCTAACGCTCCTTCAGCTTGATGGCATGAAATTTTTCGTACAGCGCGACCTAGATGCAAGACCACGATTTTAATGCAAGGAATGTTAATATCGAGCAACCAGTCGTCTATCCTCACCCTGTTGAACAATGGCCAATTACATCGCGTTTCGAGCCACCGGGCAGTGACCTTCTGTTCTTCCAAGGGCGTCTAGACGCATCAACCCTCAACCCTTTTAGTATCAAAGAATCCCGCTCACCGGAGCAGTAGCAAATCCATGAACTTTGATATTGAGAAGTTTTCTTGCCGCCCATTGTTCAAAGATCCGCCGTTATGTGGCGAGAGTGCCCTGAGTGACTCTTGTTCTCATTTTGGGATGGTAACGATGCTGTGCTTCCGGCAATTGCTTTATCCAATCGCAAGCTCCGAGTCCAGCTGGATGGTCCATGAGCGTTTCTATTTTGGACCCACCAGCGTAAATATGTTTGTCCTCTTGTGCCACTTGGAGAAAACCTTCCATATATACGCTCTGATCAGAGGGTTGTTCGCAGATAATATATTCGAGCGTACGTAGTGCTCGAGAGACGTGAACCCCTTAGATTACGTGAAACGATGAAGAACGATCTTCCGCCAGAGGAGTCAGGATCGTGAAAACACGTTCCCCATCCGCTGGTGGATGAAAGCGCGACTTCATCCAACGGCAGTCGTGATCCGGAAGGTCTCCAGTATTGAAAGACAGTCCTTGATAAACCACTTCTTACGGACAGACAAGAGCAATACCCATTTTCAGAATGCGAGGACGACCTGTCTCGTCCGAGAATACGTGACACATACGCGAAAAGCTCACCTCTATGAGGTTGTTATTCTATTATGTTTGCACATGCAAGTGTTTGCCATCGTTATTGACTTGTGACTCTGCAGAACAGCAAACAGCGTTCCCTTACCGCATAAGACGGTGACCGAGTTTCCGCTGTCCACTATCTGTTTTGCGTTCGATCATGCTCTCTCCGAGTCGGTATACAAGCTGACTGCAACGAAGATTCGAAGTTCTTGGTTCGTTTATGCGTCTGGCCGCTGGCAATCAGATATGTCCGAGATGTTGAATAGAACCCGCATCGTAGTCCGCGGCGCTCCGGGGAGTAGGTCAGACCCTGAGGATCGTATATAAGTATAACGTAGTTAGTACCACTGGCACTACTACCTAGGCAGCAAATGAGTAGAATATGTATTTGTTTATGGGTTGCAGAAGCATATAGGATGTCTATAATTTCTATCATGTAGCGAGTCCATTCGATTTAGGATTGCATGAAGTTGCATCATGTGATTTCACCCTTGTCAATTTTGGAAGGAGTGTATCTGCTTTGGGGCGCATTACGATTCTGCCAGCGCTTACCTCGTCTTCGTGGAGCCTCTTGGGCGATCTCAAGTTCGTGCGTTATCAGATCAAGTATCCGCTTTTCAGCACGACTCAGCTCTTAATGGTACGACCAACACTCTGGAATCGCTTTCTTTCTGATCGCGTGATAACCAGACTTACTCGCCGCTCCAAGGCGTATTACTGTGGAGCTGTGTAGTGTTATAGGCCTCCTTTTGCAGTCATTCTAATTGAAGTACTGTCCAATCACTCGCAAACGATATTGGGGGGTGATCTGGGTCGGGGCGCTGTCGTCCGTTTCTGCAGGTAATGTGTGAGCCATATCATGATCCGAAGGGCATGCTAACCGAATTGGGTGCTCATAAATATTGCAAAGTCACTCACAAGGCTGAGGCTTCTTCCACGTCGCCATTGGCCAACATGAAGATTTCGAAGCACACATTCATCATATCTGGTGGTTCCTCTGGGCTCGGACTCGCAACCGCTCGGCTACTTCTCCAATCATCCTCAACACAGGTTGCAATACTTGATCTATCGGAGCCGCCCGATGAGTTGTTTGAGGGCTTGGCATATGCGCGCACCAGAGTACGGCATTGGAAAACTGACGTGGGCAGCCTTGAGCAACTCCAAGCTGCAGTCGATGGTGCAGCGAAATGGAGTCAAGAAACTGGCGTGAAATTAGGAGGTGTATTGTGCTGCGCTGGTGTAAATGGACCCGCCAAGGTGAGCTGCGGTTACAAATATCCCCGCTCCCCCCATGTGGGATAGTGTGGGGGAGTACCACCAATTTACTAAGATAAGATGCAATAAAGATCATCGACTCGAAAGGCAACCCGTATCCTCTCGACATGTTCAACTTCGTCATAGCCATCAATCTCGCCGGAACGGTCAACTTGATCAGGCTCGCCTTGCCGTATCTTACCAAGGTAGAACCAGAAGGACCAGACGGCGAACGAGGCGTCATCGTCATGGTCGCTAGTTCTGCAGCAGTACGTACCTTTGAATTCCTGTTCTGACTAAGTGACATGTGCGGCGAAAACGGGTTGGTCCTGACTTACCTGCAATTCCAGTTCGAAGGGCAGCCAGGTCAAACTGTGTATGCAGCGTCCAAGGGTGCCATCACCTCTATGACACTGCCCCTTGCGCGCGACTTGGGCCGATACGGCATCCGCGTAGCCACAATCGCTCCAGCAGCCTTCGAGTCGAAGCTTACGGCAACTTTTACCGACACTCTTCGACAGAATCTGACGAAGGATACCCCCTTCCCTCAAAGATTCGGGAGACCAGAGGAGTTTGCCCAGACGGTCCAGTGGGTCATCGAGTGCCCTTACGTCAATGGTGAAACGTACAGATTGACTGCGGGCGGAAGAATGCCTGGAAAATTGTAACCAGGGATGAGTATTCCACCACCCGGTGACGAATCAGATCGCGGTGTACCGAAAGTTGCATGGCACAAAGGAGGGTCCGTCCGAATGGATTTCGATTATTTTGGGCTTTTTTGGAGCGCTGTGGACATTAAGACCGCCGCTGTTGTATCGCGATCGTACTTATTGCTGTTATTGTCACCTTTGTGCTAGCAGTCGTCATTAAATCTGTAACTGTGTGGAATGGATGCAAGTCGGGTTTTGAAAAGAAGGTGTCTGTTCTGAAATATATTACATGGTCACAGCAGATGCTCTGAGGGTAACCTCACCCATCCCAGCGATCACCCGCTTCACTTGTCTGTCCCTTCATCGGGCGTCCACTCGATTGTGCCGCTATTTGAATCATCCAAGTTAATTCGGCCTCTCTGGACAGACTCCCCCTTAGCCTTCATTATATCTTCAATAGTCCGCAGTTTGCCATCCTGAGTGCGTTCGTCCTTGAACCACGATAGATGGTCCGCAATCAAATGGCTACCCCGAAGGTCAATTACCGCGAGTATACGATATACTGAGGGTATAGCTCACCGATTTTTGCATCCGGGACAGGTGACTATCACGATACCTTTCTCGTATGCACGCTTGGTAAAAGTATGTGAAGAGCGATGCGAGCAGTTGGGCACAGTGCAAGTGAATGTCAAGGATAGACTGGGCTCTAACTGACCAAGTTCCTGCGACGAGGAGCCTGAGGGAGGTCCAGAAGACGGCGGGGAGTCTGAGTAGCAACGTCGCGATACGGTCGTCCACGCGGAGTATTCTGTGCGGCCTCTTAGAGTCGACTGCTTCGCGGACGCACTAGGACTGGATAGACGGTTGCGTACTGGCCCAGTTAAGACCATTCGCCTGCTCGTCCCTCGAGATGCAAGAGAAATACTACCAGAGATGACGGCTTTCCTACGGCCAGTTTCAAGTAGTAGCCTTGATATACTCGTATTCATAGTTATGTTGATAATGGATAGGATCAAGAACGAGCAGATGTGCTAAGTTGACGAAGTAAATAGCGCAGTGGAAGCTGTGAATTACTTGAGTCCAATGGGAAACCATTACGTAAGAAACGCGCTATATTGGCGGAACGCGTCCCGACGCGTGCAATACACGTCGCGCTCGCGAGCACCCCTTTGTTGCTTTCGCGGCTTGCGTCTCTAAAACATGGCGGAACGGGCTCGACGCGAAAGAAACAGCAAGCTCGACAAACTTGCTGCATATAAGAGGGCCAGAGAGGGCGGTGGACGCTCGTGGAAGGTGATGCTCATTTCATCCTGGCTAGCGTGTACTGACCATTAGAGTAGGAAGAGGAAGATGTCGACATCTACGACGAAGTTAGTGAAGACCAGTATAAACACATAGTTCGTGGTCGACTGGCGAAGGACGACTTTGTCGTGGACGATGGTGTGGAGGGCTACATGGATAATGGTATGGATGACTGGGATGAAGCGCAGAATCAGGAGGAGAACGACGATTCAGATATAGATAGGAAGAGGAAGTGTGAGTGAGAGAGCTTTTGTAGGACTACTGGTCGTTGACGTGACTACAGCAAAGGCAGGCAAGCGCTCTAAGGATGAAGATAAGAAGAGTCGCGCCAAACCCAAAGCACCTCCACCAGTCGCTGCGCCCAGTATAAGCGCGTACCGACCCGCTGTCTCGGCAGAGCAGGAAATGGACTTCATGGCCTCGCTTCTAGGCGACATGGACACTATTACTCCCGTGGCTACCAGCAAAACGACGTATCGATCGTCGAAGAAACGCAAGACGTCCCCTGACTGGGATACCTACGACCGCAGTTCATCTCCTTGCTTCGGAGGTCCTCCAGATACGTCGAGCGATGGAGCATATGAAACAGGCCCGCCGTCTAGTGACGGCTTAGATCTTGTCATGAGCCCTGTTAAGAAGATCAGGACCAGCGCCCCTGGTGTTACTCCTGCTATCGAGAGGTTTGGAAAGATGGGAGTGCGAGAAGTTTCAAAGCAGGAGGATCCCGACGTGGATTTCGACGTGTCCTTTGACGACATTGACATGAATGCCTTCATGGACATCGACCTCGAAGAGCAGGAGAAGGAGAACGGCAAAATGAACGTCAAAAAGATGGACCTCGACGTCGAGAACGACTCGAAGCCGTTCAAACCGGTTAATGGTGTCGCAGCCAAAAAGATCAAAGACGACGAAACGCCTTCTTGGTTATCCGTTTACGACTCCCTTACTGTCAAGACAGACGATTCGTTAGGGTCGCTGAATTCAAGTACTGCCACCAATAATTCATCATCCGGAGTAACGCATTCCTCCATCCTTGAGTCTGACGGGTCACTTCGGTTTTTCTGGCTGGACTACCTCGAACACGAGGGTCGTCTGTATTTCACGGGAAAAGTTATGTGTCGCAGCTCTTCCAGTGCTCAGCCTTCATACGTCTCCTGCTGTGTGACTGTAACCAATCTCCAGCGGAATCTCTTTGTCCTCCCAAGAGAACGACGAATGGAAGAAGACGAGGAGGGGAAGTTCACCATCGAGACGGATGTGGTACCGGAGTTGGCGGACGTATACACTGACTTCGATCGAGTGAGAAAGAAGGTTGAGATCAAGTCTTTCAAGGCCAAGTTCGTTGAACGGAATTATGCCTTCGGAGAACCCGACGTTCCTCGCGGCGAAGCGCGGTGGCTGAAGGTTGTCTATCCATTCGAGGGTATGTGATCATCCTCTGAACTGTAAGACGCCACTGACGAAGCAATTAGAGCCCCAAATACCAAGCGGAGTCTCAAGTCCTAATTTCTCTCGCATCTTCGGGACCAACACGAACGCCTTTGAGCTCCTTGTACTGAAGCGTAAGATCATGGGCCCATGCTGGCTGCAAATCAAGAAGCCGCGGATTGAGCATAAGGGTGTATGTGTCATCGACAGACACCGCTGTTTGCTTGGAATCTGATAGTTACGAACAGGTCTCATGGTGCAAAGTTGAAGTAACCGTAGACGATCCTAAGGACTTCAATCCTTTCTTGGAATCCGACCCTGACGCGCCCAAAGAAATCCCCCCGCTAACCGTCATGAGCTTGAGTCTCAGGACGATAGTCAATCATCATGAAAACAAGCGCGAGATCGTGTGTGCCACCGCACGGACGTGGTCGAACAGTATGTATTGTACCTTAGATCGTCGACGATTGCTTATTATGTTTCATTCGTTGTACAGTTCAGATAGATGATCCTACTCCCCCAGAATCCCTTCCCTGCACCTCAAACACCTTTGTTCGCCCTCTAGATCGGTTCCCGCCTAACTTCGAATCTGCTGCGAAGAAGAACGGTAAGGGATCGATTGCGACGATGAAGAACGAACGTATGCTGCTCAACAGTCTTCTCAGTATGTGGAACTTTGCAGTCTTGGGTCTTTCTTGAATCTCAGCATTGTGGTAGTTAATATCCACAAGGCCGACCCGGACGCCCTGGTTGGTCACGAGTTCCTTGGTGTCTCTCTCGATGTGCTCCTGCACAGAATGAGAGAGCTTAAAGTGGAGCACTGGTCCCGAATCAGTCGATTCAGAAGATCAAAGTGGCCTGGTATTGGCAAGCAGGGTACGAACCTGCGCTTCCTCAACGGCCGATTGTTATGTGATCTCGCTAGCGACGGTGCAAAGGTACAGAGATATGCTCATATGAATGTCACTCGTTGATCGCATCTCTGTAGAGCATGATTACGTCGACGACCTGGTCGCTAACTGAGATGTGCAAGACACATCTCAAAAGTGATAGGCAAGACATTGACCCTGACGATACTGCCAGCTACTTCGATGGCTCCGTGAGTTCACCGGGGCGACTAATGACCTTCGTGAAGCACTGCGAGCTGGACGCACATTACCACATGGCGATTGCTTCCAAAGTGCAAATATTACCTTTGACGAAACAGTTGACCAATCTTGCCGGTAACTCCTGGTACGTTGCTTTCCGTGTAAGTTGTGACTAGTCTGTTGACTGTGTTGTAAATAGGAACAAGACGCTCAACGGAGGCAGAGCGGAGCGGAACGAGTACATTTTGCTACATGAGTTCCATCGCCTCAAGTATATTTGTCCCGATAAATTCTGGGGTAAGAAGGTAGCAGCGGTCGCCAAGGCAGAGGCGAATGACGAGGAAGGTGAAGCTGGGCCAAAGACAAGTACGAAAGGCAAGAGGGATAAGTACAAGGGAGGTCTTGTCTTCGAGCCGAAACGAGGTCTCTGGGACAAGTTTATCTTGGTCATGGACTTCAATTCTCTATACCCGAGTATTATCCAAGAGTACAACATCGACTTCACGACCGTCGATAGAGTCGAAGATGAGGTAGATCACCATATACTTCGTCTATCTTTACGATGCCTTACGTTCCTTTAGGATGGTGAGGAGAAGATTCCGGAGCCACCTTCACCTGGAACTGGTCAAGGTGTCTTGCCAAGACTCATTGCAACCCTCGTTCAACGTCGACGACAAGTCAAGTCGCTCATGAAGGACCGCACCTTGTCACCAGCTAAGCTTCTTCAGGTTGGCTGTCCATCCATCGTGGCTGTATTATACGCTCACGACATTCAATCTAGTACGATATTAAACAAATGGCCCTTAAACTCACAGCCAACAGTATGTACGGCTGTTTGGGTTTCGAGCACTCAAGATTTTACGCGCGTCCCCTTGCTGCTCTGACCACCTTCAAGGGTCGTGAGATCTTAACCAATACTCGTGAACTTGCCGAGAGCCTCCAGCTTGATGTAAGACATCTGCTTCTCATGCCTGGGGCTCTGACTCAAACTAACGTAGGTGGTCTACGGTGACACCGACTCCGTCTTCGTCAACACGAATGTCACCGAGCTCTCCGAAGCACTGCGCATCTCCGCCGAGTTCAAGAAGGCTGTCAATGATCGGTACAAGCTGCTCGAGATCGACCTGGACGGGATCTTCCAGCGATTGCTACTCCTCCAGAAGAAGAAGTACGCTGCTATCAAGGTAGAGGACGGCTCACGGACATCCACAGAGGTCAAAGGTCTAGACATGAAGCGCAGAGAGTTCTGTGCGCTATCAAAGAATGTATCTCAGTATGTGTCAACTGTTCAGCTCTGTTCTCGGAAACTGTGATTCACTGTGCCGACTTAGATACGTCCTGGACCAGATCTTGTCAGGCGATGAAACGGAGATTGTGGTCGAGCGGATACACGAGTATTTGAGCACCATCGGGACCAGTGTCCGGGAGGGCAAGATCAAACTGGACGAGTTCATTGTCTTCAAAGTCAGTCATATCCATATTCGACCCATCCTCACAAACTAAGCTAATGTCGTTGTATAGCGACTAGGCAAGAACCCAGAAGACTACCCAGATGCGAAGAATCAGCCACACGTCCAGGTCGCGCTACGGATGAAGACGCGCGGTGCCTCGGCACGCTCTGGCGACGTTATCCCATATGTATTTTGCCTCGGGGCCGATGGCGAGACGGCGAAGACAGGCCAGGCTGATAGGGCACGGCATCCCGATGAAGTGCGCAAGGCTGAGAGCGATTGCAAAATCGGTGAGCCCAACGCCTCTCATTTGGTCTGGGATAAGGACCGTACTGACTTTTCATCAGACTATGAGTTCTACTTGTCGCAGCAAGTGCTCCCGCCTATTGAGCGTCTGTGCGAGCCGATCGAGGGCACTGATCGCTCGCGATTGGCCGAATGTCTCGGTCGGTGGTCTCGCCTCGCTGCTCCTGCAGTCTGTACTCACGTAGCTTGAACATAGGCTTGGACCCAAACAGATACCGCACCAGCGGCTCAGGCGACGGACCAGAACGCCTCTTCTCCTCGCTAGACTCTCAGATCTCGGACGCGGAACGCTTCAGGGAGTGCGACCCGCTGCTTATACGGTGCCGGTCATGTCAAGGGGAGATGCCCTTTGTCGACATTTGCGACCGCGATGTACGTTCCTTTTCCCTTTGTCATCCTCATCCTTCTGCTGACATCGCGTCAGTCGTCGATAATGCAGCCCTCTGGTGCGCAGTGCCTCTCTTGCCATGCACCTGTTAGGATCGCCAGCATGCAGATGCAGCTTGAGACGCAGATCCGCGCGCACATCGCGCGATATTACGAGGGTTGGACAGTATGTGACGATCCGACGTGCCGGAACCGCACGCGGATGATGGGCGTGTACGGGCGCAGGTGCTTGAGGTCGGGGTGTCGTGGGACGGTGGCATTTGAGTATTCGGACTCGCAGCTGTATAACCAGCTTAGGTATTTTGCTTTCTTGTTTGATGCGCAGAAGGCTGTGGCGAATTCCAAAGGGTCGGGTGAGTGTCGGTTCAGCGTTTCGACCTTGTGGCGGCTGTGCTGATGGCTGTCCCTGTAGATGGTGTTACGGGCCTCTTCAGCAATCAGAAGAACGTGTTGTTGTTCCAGACGATGGCCGCGACGGTCGACAAGTATATGGACAACTGCGCGCGGCGCTTCGTAGATCTTGGGTCGTTGTTCTCGTTCATGAAGTTATAATAGTGCATCTTGTCGGATTTCAGATCTCTAGCATGTTTATTTATTAGCACTGTTGTACAGATAGACATTATTACCAAGATAGCTAATATCAAAAATGTTGAGGATCACGATCCTTTTTGTTCTATTTTTTGAGAGGAGGGGAGATTGGTAGTGGTTGCATAAGTCCGTCTGTGGTATAATAACGGCAATGTCCGCAAAGAGTCGCCGTCTGACTCTGGGTCCAAAATTCTCTCCACCCGCACAACGCGGGCGACAAATAGCTCGGAGGCTATCCCTTCCCCTGACCACTCACTCCCCGCCTCTAATTTAGTTCCCACCAGTACCTCTAGATCGTGCAGCGGCCAGGACGAAATCATCTTGCACGACAGTGCTCCGAGTGCCCCTTCAAGCACGGGCAGCCCCTCTTCGGTTAGGGCGTGTGGTGCGTCGTTGAATGGCTCAGAATATAGATCAGCACGAGAGAACGCGACCGCGGTGGACATCTGCGTGGCAGAGAGAACATTGATGACCATATGTGCTGGGTCCACCGAGTTTACCGATTTTAGGGAAGTTGCCATACGTGAAGGAAGTCGCAGGGAAAAGGCAACGAGCGGATGTGGGTCCATTGCAATCGAAGAGAACGAAGAGAGTGTTGCACCATGGAATTGGTTTTGAGTATCCTTTAGACGAGAAGTTACGACTGCGACAGGTTGGGCTGTGTCGCGTAAAAGGGCGCGTAGCCGAGCTTGAGTTGTTGCTGATTGAGAGGAGGAACTGCGTCTAGTTGTCTGCCATGTGAATGGAGGATTTCCCTTGGGTATGGGCGCGTGTCTCAACATGGGAGAAAGAAAGCGTTGATTGGTTGAACAGCTGAGGAGGCGTTGTTTGGGTTTGTTAGAATTCAAAGCCTTTGGACAACAACTGTCAACAACCCTTCCGGTCGATCTTAGATTTCGGCGTATGTGCTACCAGTGAATACGGAACCGTTAATATCCCTCTTCTATTCTTACCGTCAGTGAAGGAAATGGAGCACAATAGCTCTGCTAACAGCGCTCCGAAGCGTGTGTTTCCTCCACTCTACAAGTCATCGGGAGATGCGTCTAGCGACATGGTGGCATTCTTCCACATGCTCGAGAGATTGAAGGTAACATCATTGTTATACCTCCATTATGCCAGCTGTTGAGGATCTGGTTGCAGACCCAGAAGAGAACAGGATGGGTTGATCACGGGGTTTGCCACATATCTCTGCGACCATTTCATTCTAATGATATTCACATGCAGATTCCGGACGCTGAAAGGTCCGAGATGTGCTTCGCTTCACTCTCGTCTGGTCTACGTCTCTCACAAGAACAGTATATCAGACCACATGTATAGGATGGCCATCCTGGCTATGTGCACATCCGATCAGAGACTAGATGTTTCCAAGTAGGTGAGCTGCTCGCCTGACATTTCGCGATTACTGATCTTGTACGCCGCACCGTTTTGCAGGTGTGTCATGATGGCTATTGTTCATGATCTTGCAGAAGCACAAGGTGAGTCCTCCGTCTTACCTTTGTATAAACCACGATCCGACAGTGATCTCAGTGGGAGACATATCTCCCAGAGAAGGCATTCCCAAGGCCGAGAAACACAGACTTGAAGCGGTAAATCTGTCGACTATCACTTATTCATCTGTGGCGATGAGCTAACACAATCGCCTTCAGGAAGCTATGTACAACTTCGTCCATGAGATGCTACACGACAGTGCGGCGGCGCAACGGATCTACGCGTTGTGGCAGGTACTGGTGGCCCTTTCGTCGAAGATGCGATACATGCCATTTAATCGCATCGGGTTTTCAGGAATACGAAGAAGGCGTCTCTGACGAAGCCCGATTTGTCAAAGGTACGCGCATTTCCACCTCGGCTGCATAGCTGACTGAAATGCGTTCGACAGATCTCGACCGCTTGGAAATGGCACTGCAAGGTAGTGACCACGGTCTTTCCTGCGCACCGACATTGACTCGTATTTACCTATTCAGCTCGTGAATACGAGAAGAGACATTCTCGAGACCTTCAGGGCTTTTTTGATAGTAGCATACCGCATCTACGACATCCAGAGGTTCAAAAGTGGGGAAATGAGCTCATGGCTGGACGTAGCAAACCCTAGGCAGGATTATCTGACTCGACGCAGCAGAGCACATAACAGAGATAAATTGACCGTAGAGTTGTACATTTTGTGTTATTCCCTGCTAGACATACAACACACCCTCAATACATTTTTAGTGGTGGAACAATCTCAACGACGTGTGCACAAACACCATCCCATGCTCATCCGCCGCCTTCACGCACTCCTCATCCATCACACTCCCACTCGGCGCCGCAAGATACTTCACCCCGCTCCTCCTCGCCCGGTGCACATTATCCGGGAAGGGGAAGAACGCATCACTCGAGCACGCCACGCCCTCGAGCGTCCTCGCGAACTCTTCGCGCTCCTTCTCGCTCAGCGCCGCAGGAACCTCCTCAAACAGGCTCTCCCACCGCTCGCGCTCACCTCCCTCGAGTTTCTCGCCTGTAACGAACAGGTCAATCGCGTTCGCCTTGTCGGCACGCTTGACGCCCTTCTTGAAGGGGAGTGCGAGGACGCGAGGGTGGTGGCGCAGCCACCAGGCGTCGGCCTTGGCGCCGGCGAGACGGGTGCAGTGGATACGCGATTGCTGGCCTGCGCCGATGCCGATGAGGGCGCCGTTGTGCGCGTAGGCGACGCTGTTGGATTGGGTATACTTTAGCGCGAGGGTGGCCACAGTCAGGTCGGTGATGGCGGATGGAGGGAGCTGCGCAGAATCGATCAATAACATATTCAAGTGGATGAAGGTTAGAGACATACTTGTGTGTTTTTAGTCACGATGTTAGAGAAGAGCGACGCATCGATCTTGGCGTCGTTCCTCTTTTGCCGCAGCGAGATGCCATACACCTGCCTTGTCTCGGTCGACGGTGGTGTGTAGGCAGGGTCCATCTATAATCTATCAACGCCAGCTTGGGCATGAACTGCAAGAGAGGCACTCGCCTGAAGCACACAGTACTTGCCGCCCTTCTTTTTGCTGAGGACATCGAACGCCTCGGGCGAATAACCGGGTGCAATGATGCCGTCAGAGACCTCGCGAGAAATGATCTTCGCGGTGGCCAGGTCGCATGGCGCCGAGAGGGCGATGAAGTCGCCGAAAGACGACATGCGATCGGCGCCTGTGCCCCGAGGGCATTAGAGATCAGATGCAATCAAGAGGCTATGATACGCACCGCGAGCGCGAGCGTATGCAGAGGCTACAGGGGTCAGCTCCTCCTTCAGATCGTCAACCCCGTAGACTTTCTTCTCCGTTGCATCGAGGGTGATGCCAACAGCTGCACCGGCGGGCGAGACGTGCTTGAACGAGGCAGCAGCGGGGATGCTGAGCGCTTCCTGCAGCTCTTTCACGAGTGCCGACGAGTTCAAGGCATCGAGGAGGTTGATGTACCCGGGAGATCCGCACAGCACTGAAACAGAAGACTATCGTAAGAGAAAGCTTGGATCTGTACGCATGCAAAACATTCCTTACCTTTGAACGGCAACTCTCCCTCAGCCACGAACGCCTGCGCAGGCTTTTGATGCGGGTTCGCGCCATACCGCAGCGGCATCCTCTGCACCGGCGCCACCAGCTTCTCCTCGGGCAAATCAGACGACGCATACTGCTCCCTGAAATACCCCCCGATCGCCTCATCATACCGCGCCGTCATCTCGAACGCCTTCAGCGCGAGCCTGCTCCGCAGCGCCTGGCCAACATCACCTTGTCCCTCCTTCCACGCCTTCGCGAACTCGGCGTAGTCCGCGGGGTCGGACACGACAGCCACACGCGCGTGGTTCTTCGCCGCCGCGCGCAGGAGCGTGACGCCGCCGATGTCGATCTCCTCGACGGCATCCGGGAGCGTGCAGCCGGGCTTGGCAATGGTCTCGGTGAAGGGGTAGAGGTTGCACACGACGATGGCGATGGGCGCGATGGAGTGGGCCTTGAGATCGGCCGCGTCCGAGGCGGTCGAGCGCGCGAGGATACCTAGTGCCGTTCGTCAGCAGTGGCTACCATGACTGGATTTACTAGTATCCACCCCCGTGCACGGCGGGATGGAGGGTCTTGACTCTGCCTCCTAGCATTTCCGGTGCCTTGGTGATATCAGAGACATCTCTGCCAGACGGCGGTCAAGTAACATGCCAGACAAAGCATAGACTGGAGCACGTACTGGATCGCAATTCCAGCATCTCTGATTTTCTTTGCGGTACCACCAGACCCCAAAAGACGTACGCCCGATGTCTCTAGCTCTTTCGCGAACTCGAGGAGTCCGGTTTTATCGTACACAGAGAGCAGAGCTGTATATTTTTCCGTCAACGCCGGGTACGTATAACTCTACATAGCAAGAACATACCAATCGGTTGCGACATCGTGCAATGCGAGGCAAAGACTAGGGACCGAACGCTATCGGACAGGTTCCTCAATTAGAAACGAATTTTTATCACCACGTGGACAGCATAGCCACCTCACCGGATCTCTCATCAAATCTCCCAATACCCAGACGATTCACGCGCACACACAAAAGTTATCTGCAACGCTAGCATCACGTACGCAACGCTATGTACGACAGAAGTATACATGAAAGCCCTGACAGTCCAGCAGTACTACGATAAACGTCCTAGATGCAGTGTAGTCCGTAGTCCATCTCATTAAGCAACCTCTCCTCATTTACATCACCATGCGGTTGAGGCGTTCCGAGCGTCTGGACATGTCACTGTCAGTATCTCACACTTCATCTCCAAATCAAAATGAAAACGAACCTCTTCAAGCCGATCAGCTTCTCGAGCAAAGCCACTTCGCCCGCAGCTCCTTGGCCCTGAGCACCTGAGCCCTGGGCCGAAGCACCTGAACCTTGGGCCGAAGCACCTGAGCCCTGGCTTGAAGCACCCGCGCTACTGCCCAAAGCACCTGAGCTACTGCTCGAAGCACCCGAACCCTTGCCCTTCGACGAGGCGACGGTCGCGGTGGCAGAGGCAGCACTCGCCGTCGCTGCACCAGCACCGCCTAAGGCGGCAGAGTCGGTAGCACCGCCGAGGGCAGCAGAGTCAGTAGCGCTGCCCAATGCAGCGGAATCGGTAGCGGCAGCACCACCCAGTGCAGCAGAGTCGGTAGCGGCAACACCGCCAAGGGCAGCGGAGTCAGTCGCACTGCCCAGAGCAGCAGAGTCAGTCACTGCAGCAGTAGCGGCGGCACCAGCAGCGTCAGTAGCGGTAGCGTTGTTAGCGCCCTTTGCCGCCTTAGCCTTCTTCTTGGCAGCTTTGGCGGCGGCACCAGCCTTGCCAGCCGCACCACCCTTGGCCTTCTTGCCCGCACCAGCCGTGCCATTGCCAGCAGCGCCAGTAGCACCAGCAGCGTCAGCAGTAACAGTGACAGTGACGGTCTGCGCAGCCGCAGCCGCACCCGCGGCCCCAGCCCCAGCAGCGTCAGTCTAAATGATGCAAACGTCAACTTTGATAACATTTTTGAGCGAATGTGAGGTACGAACAGAGTTGGAACCGGAGCCAAGGGCGTCCGTCGCGGTCGCACCAGCTGCAGCAGCAGAGGCGGTGGCGTCCGCTGAGCCGGCACCCGCGTCCGATAAGCCAGTCGTGAATCCACCCACAGCGGAGGCGGTGGCGGATCCGAGGGCCTAACAAGACGAGTGAGATCCCGCGTTAGGACAGGGTACGAGAAGCAAGTCTCACAGCAGAGCTAGCAGCAGAGCCTGCGCCACCCAAGCCCGTATCCGAGCTAGTAGAGTTGGAGCCTCCTGCCAAGGCAGTCGACGAAGCGGAACCCTGACACTCGAGTTTAGCAATCAGCGCGCTGGAGAGCTAGATGATCACTTACGGCGAGAGCAGTGTCAGTACCGGCTGCGCTGGCACTCGCTTGCGAGCTCTTAAGAGGTGCTGCAATAGCGCTGCCTGCAAGCGCGAGTACGAACGGAGCGAGAGCGTGGCGGAACAACATCGTGTAAATGAGAATTCAAGGAACTAGTGGTGGTGCAGAGACGAAAGACTAGGAATATCTAAACCTCGGACGATTTGTCGAAAGAACAGGGGTGCACTGCACGAAAAGACTGTCACGAAGGGGACGTAGTAGTTGATATCCCAAGCTTCAGCGTATGCAGACGAAGTACGATCGCAGATCGATGCTTCAAGAATGGAGCGAAAAGAAAGGTAGAGGTAAGGAAAGGGAAACCCAGAAACCGGTCTGAAGAAAGCCAGATTAATTCACGTCCCGTACTTATACGAACCGCGTGAAACGGGGAGCCTTCTGTAGAACAATTGGCATGGCACCGGGGGGTTGTGTTGGAGGAGAAACGTTGGAGCAGTCGCGATGGAGGGAATGATTGGCGTCGGTCGAAATGTATTATGCCCCAGCAATACTTACGGCTCTTCGGTCTAGAAGACGCCGTCCTGGAAACGAGGGAGCCACCGCGTTCCAAGGATAGCATCGCGCGCAAAGACGCGGTACCGTTGCATGATGACGTCTTCTGGGGTATTGGAGTTCCGTCGGCTAACTTGCCAAATTAGGAAGGTGTTGTAGATTGGTGACCAGTGTATTATAAGGCCCTTCGAGGTTCTCTTGAGATGATCACCTAGGCCTGTTACCAGACTGATGAAGTCCAGCTTCGAAACATGTGCTTTTGTGAATTCCCGGTATGAAAGAATCGAACGCACTACAAGGGCGTAAACGTGTTTACGAAATCGACATCTCAACCTTCGGTGCCGTAGATTGGTGTCCTCGCACAGCGGGGGTTGCAGGCTCTTGTATGACGCGAAACGTTGGTGAAAATGCCGAAATGCGGTAAAAGATAATATTTTGGGCCGAGGGAATACATATTGATCAACATATTGCAGGTCCTCAGAGTCGGACTCCCGAAGTGTCGCAAGGCCTATCTTTGCAAGTGATAGAGACGATCACTTGATGCCAAACTGATGATTTCAGCAGAGTGTACACGTAACCATGGTTGCCACTGGCAGGCTAGGTATGCTCGAAAGTGACATCTCAACCTTCGCGGGATACCTTAGTTCACTCACCTAGCAGGACGGGGTGCATGCTAACGCCCATAAAAGAGGACTGTCCCAAGGAAGGAATCAAGTTGCTCCCATAGCGGTTCGACTCTCGCCTTCCGCTTTCTTCATAGCCGGACCTCCATTAGCCGCTGAATCGAGAGCGAATAAACGAAAGAAGCCTTTCGAGGCGGGTTGAATGAATACGCTCACCTGGCGGGTTGCAACGACTTGGTGCCTTGACTCCTGGGTCTAGGTGTGTTCCTCCGCAGTTCATTGTTCTCGCCATAATCATCTTCCGCCTTCGCGACGCAACCCATGAACGAATACACTCACCAGGTAGGGCCATCCACAGTCGAGCAGGAATATCACCCTTAGACTGGTCAAAGCAATTTATACCTCTTCAATTCTGCTGTCCTCGTCGTCCTCTCTCGCCTTATTACCTGTACTCTCTTCGACTTCGTTATCTAGCTCCAAAATATCCCCATCCCTCTCCGTCTCCGGCCCCTCCGGGCTCTTCACCAGCAGCACCAGTCTCTCCACATGCTCCGCCACCTGTAAACCACACATCAGCCGCCGCACCGACACCAACAGGACCACGAAACGCACCTTGTCGACAGTCTCGACCAAGTGCATCGCCCGCACGATCTCATAAACGCCATGCCCACGAAGATAATCGCGGCCCCACCTCGTCGTGCACAGGAGCAGGAGCGTCTCGACGTGCGTCAACCGCAACACAGGATCCGTTTCGCGCTTTTTCGTCGGGGGCAGAAGCTGCAGCGACGGAGGCAGTTTCTCTTGGTCCTGCGTCCCGGCATCGTCAGCATCACCGGTACGTATCAACAGCTCTAACGCACCTCCAGATCGAACTCCTCAGGCCCCGCCAGGGGGAGGAGGATGTACGGCAACGCGTCCATGCCCGGCGCGTCCACCGTCGACGGCGGCACGCTCGCCGTTTCCGACTCGGGCACGAGCATAGCTTGGTGGCCCGCCGCGTGGAACGCGCAGTTCCTGTTCGCAAACAACTCGCGGTAAGCACGCAACTGACGGTCGCTCAACATCAAACCAATCGATAGTAGCGCACTTGATCGTCGAGGCCACGCCCCCCCTTCGGATCGTATCCGGATGCTCCGTGAACACCAGCAGCTTTGCTAGCGGGTACTCCAAATCACCGCTAGTGCCCATGGCATCTTTCGGCCGAGGCGTCAGGAAGAACATGCGCCCGGAAGGAGACTAGTGCGCGACGAACGAACATGCCATGAGAGCTCAGTTGATAACACGAGACTAGGTGATTCGGTGACATACCATTGAGATATTGGCGAAAACGCTCCCGAGGAAATGCAGCTGACTCCCTTCTGGCGCCTTGGCGCCGCCCGATGTCGTCTTTGCTTCCGTTTGGAGTTTCGCACTGAGCACGAACGCCTCTAGTAGCAAGGGCAAAGCTAAGACGTCCCTATTCTTGCCCGTTGGGTAAGGTTCGGGGGCCGGACATGATCCGCACCGCGACTGGGTAGCGTAGTACGCCCCTGGCATAGGGTAGTTCGCTATCACTGAGATTTTTAGGTCTAGCAGTTTCGACGCTACGCCGGAAGAAGCGGAAAGGTTGGACAGGAGCATGGCGGCTAGATCGGCAAGGACTGCTTGCGGGTTCTAAAAGCTCTTCATCAAATTCTGTCTTGAAAAGCGGAAAGACTACGTACTAGGATGTAAGATGTAATGAAGATGAGGAACTGCGGGTCGCTGAGACTGGTCGCTAAAAGTGGCGAGTCCGACAGATTGACCAGGGCGCGGAACGCATCATGCGCAACTGTCTGCAGAGGCGTCCAGACTATGCACCAAGAAAAGTAAACCATCCCTCACCGTGGGCTCTCTACATAGCAGTTTCAGGTCTCGAATTGCCTCGTTGTCTTGCGTCTTCTGTAAGCCAGAATTAGGCAAGAATATCTTGCGGTACGGCGACTCCTTGGCGGTATGGCCAATCAAGCTGCCCAAGGCAATTTCTCGGACTTGGGGATTTCGGTCGTGCAAGAAAGGCAAAAGCTAGTGATGGCATGCATCGATTCCGAGTCCCGAGCGATATGTTGTACGAGGACTGACCTCTCGTAGCTGATCCTCCATGGCAAGCGGCAAGGAGACTTTGCATCCAAAGACAGAAATGAATATGTTTTTCCCACGACTGTATCGGTTATCATAATAAATATTATATTTAAAACATATCCTGAATAATTAACCGTAAATGGGGCGATGCCTTCCCCAAATGGTGTACGGGGTCCAGAAGCGCCGCTGCTGTATACTACCACAGATTGGTATATGACTTTATGGCGGCAGGATACAACTTGACGCGTTCCGTCGCCGACCTCCTCGCAAAGACCGACACCTCGCCCGCCTCCTTCACCATCGAACTCTACGTCGACCACTGGACACTCAACAAGGGCTCCAAGTTCCTCTACAACAACCCCGTCGCGGTCCGTCCATGCCACCCGCCGCCACACCTCCTCTCGCTGATGCCACACCCCTCTAGTCCTTGTTAGATGATATACGGCAGCAGCGCATACCGCCCGACTTTCTCGAGCTGTTTGACGCATCGCGGGTCCCGTTCTACGATGGTACGTCCGCGATACGATGTGGCGCAGACTCCTGTGTTTACGCGCGAGATAGGCTGCCTGATCGTCGAGCTCTTCGACCACCGTCCACATCCACACGCGAAGAGCTCAAAGGATAAGGACGCAAAGGTCGAAACGGACAGGCCGCCCGAACGCACTCGCGTCGTGCTACACCCGACCACCGAATCGCTCTGGGCTGATATCTGCCTCCTCAATCAAAAGACGGGGAACAAATGGACAGACGAGGATGCGTTACAGGTAGAGGCGAGCCTGCTGGTACGTGACACCCATATTTTATGCCACATATGTATGTTTCAACGTAGCCATCAGCTCGCCACCACCTCTCCATTATGCCTGGACCCCGACCCGCATCTCGTCCGCGCGGTCAATAGTATCATCAAGGTATCCACCCCACCCGCCCCCAAGTCGCTCAAGCGTAAGGCTGTGGTCTCTGAACCCGAGGAGCACCAGCTCGAGGTCGCCCGCAAGATCCGCCTCTCGCAATACATGAACCCCAAGCTCCACCGGCCACCCATCACGCCAACGTGCGTTCTTTCTACACTCTTCAAACTTGTACTGTAACAATTCTGACGTGGTGATCAAATAGCTATCGAATACTAGACATCTTGGCGCAGGCCAAAACCAACAAGGAAGCCGCCAGCGCCGCAAAAGCAGCTCAGCCAGCTCAAGGCCAGGCGCAATCAGGCTCCACCCCGCCATCAAACCCGTATGTAAACCCCGGCCCCGCTCCGTCAAGTACACACCATCCCATCCAACCAGCTACCGCCCACCCCAACCCCCCTGCCC